>CM059320.1:300784-468284 GCA_030340685.1 Protosalanx chinensis
CATGAATAAATGAATGAATTAAAATTCTATCTAATCATACTTCAGGATCCTTGCTTTCTCTCTAGCCTGCCAATGAGGCTGTCAGAGGTGCAATTTGCAAACAAACAACATAGAATCTTAAAGTACACAAAGAGGATGCTCACTATGGCAACGGCACGCATCACCTTTAGCAGTACATCTCTGTGCATGTTTCTTCATTAAGCTTCGCAGATCATCAATGAAAACTATTCTTCTTTCATTGGCTGTCGGGAGAATGGTTGTTGTGGTGAGTGCGTGATGGAGAGGAAAATGAATTCTCAAGATGAAATGAGATTCCATTCGTCAAACTGTCTATTGGGCACATTATGGTCGTCTAGCATGGATCTGTCTCCTCTACAGACTGGGCTCCCTGAGCCCCAGAAAGCAACATTAGTTAAATGAACTCGATCAACGCTCTTTATAAAATGTTCCACTTTTTAACGTTATGTGGCTCATAATCACCTGAGATCATTCACACGAGCAACAAACGTTTTCTGGTGAAACTAAATATGCCTTTAACATTGACAAAACCTGGACACAGCATTTCCATTTCCTGAGTTATTCCACTGCCTCAATGACACAAGAGTCAGCTGGTTTAAAATATATCTGGAGCCAAACAAGCTCTAATTGATATGACCTTTAATTGCTCAGTCAGAACAAAGACAAGGCAGAGGAAGTCATGGATCCAGCCCACAGTGGGATGAGTTAAAACAGGCCTCGGTACGCTGGCCTCTGCTTCAGGCCCCGTGGACATAATTAGACCTGAATAACAAACACTCCTGCAGCCTCCAGTCTCCTCCACACGGCCAGGAGAACTTCCAGGACGCCAGTTCACGGCCTTTAAGTCGGCTCCTCAGTCAAACATGATTGTTTTCTGTGCAGTGAATATAATTGGACCCTGAACAATTAAGACCAGCGATGTAGTAAAATGCCATGAGAGCCTGCTGTGATTGGAGGTTATGGTCTGTCCTCATCTGCATGGGTTTCAGGGATGTTTAGATGTTGTTTTTTGAAACACAAACACGTGTTCTAATTCATTTGAAGGGGAGTGTGTGTCCAAACCTTTGACTGGTAATATTCAGTATATCAGACAGTGAACTACACAGTTCCCTGAACCACTGGGCTGAAACTGGTCCACAGCAGGGTCATCTGCTGAAGTGCTTAACCTGGTCCTGTCTGTAACAGCAGTGTAGATCCAGCATGTCCTCCATGTCCTGCCTGGCTGCTCCTGAACCACCACAGCTTCTACTGTTCCCACACAGCTGCAGCACGCTGGCTGTCTGCAAGCCAGACAGGACCCTGCTCATCTGCCTTTTAATGTGCTGCCTGTCTGCCTGCCTGCCTGCCTGTCTGCCTTCCACCAGCTCTGCCTGTCTGCCTGCCTGCCTGCCTGCCTGTCTGCCTTCCACCAGCTCTGCCTGTCTGTCTGTCTGTCTGTCCTCCAGCCCTTTCCAGCTATGCATGCATGCAGGTGTTGCTAGTCTAGACCAGAGGCTCATTAGCTTTCCAGTAGCTTGCCAGCCGGTGATTACAGAGGCCTGCGTGCTGCTGGCTAGAGGGAGGGGCTGATCCTGATTGAGAGTGGGCTTTATTACAGGGGCTGGGATGGGGGGCTTCAGGATCAGCACATAAGTCTTCCACCTGCATGCTTGTAGAGGGCCCTGGAAAGGATGTGTGTGTCTGTGTGCAGCCGGGGGGGGGGGGGAATCCAGGCACAGCTCTGCTGGGGGGGGGTGAGTGGCCCTCTGGAGCCAGGCACGGGGGGGGGGGGGGGGGGGGGGGGGGGGGGGGTCCAGGCACAGCTCTTCACTCTGCACTGACAGACAGACCAGAGGTTTAACTTAATGTCCTGGAGGTCTGGAAGGATTAGTGTTACTTACAGCAGTCAAGCTAAATCTCTAGAAAGAGCACAGGAAGTATTTCAAATGTTAATTCAAGTTAATTAGCTTTAATAACTTTGAATGTGTGTGTGTGTGTGTGTACACTTGCAGGCAGTGCTACATGGAAAGGCTCTGTGTTTCCTGTATCTGCACCCACTTGGTTTGGGTCTGTGGGGCTGAGGGGTCAAAGAGGAGTGACAGCAGATGAACTTCCCCATCAGAGGGGCCTCTCACCTGGGCACACCTGAGCACAGCAGCCCCTCAAACCACGGCTGGTCACAGGTGAGTGACACAGCTCTGGGTTCTGTGTGTGTTAACCACTTTCCATCCTCAGCAGTCTCCTCAGTTGCACAGCTCTCTGCTGTTGTCACAGAGGGTTTCAGAGCCTCTGCAGGGTTTCAGATGGTCCCTTTCCTGCTGCATCTTCACAAAGGTCTCTTATTACGTTCAAATAGGTCTGAAAATGTTTCAGTAATTTTCCTAAATCGCTCACTGAATGCATAATTAAAACGTATCAACGCCCCTTCTAATGTATAGAAACAAAAGCTGTCCATGCCCCCCCCACCCCGCGCTAACAACAACAACAACAACAACAACAGCCCACTCAGAAGATTAAAAGACAAGAAAGAAAGTCAGAAAAATTGAAGAACAAACAACTTTTCTCTGTTGATTCGTTTGCATAATTACAATGCCTGAGGGTCAGATGATTAATCTGAAATATGCTCTCTGAAGGGGGGGTTGGGGGGGGGGGACTAAAATAGCAGCCTCTGATTGTCACACAATTGGCTTAAGCTGCCCTGTGCAGCTGTGCTCTGAGTCTGTCTGTCTGCCTGCCTGCCTGTCTGTCTGCCTGTCTGCCTGTCTGTCTGCCTGAATGTCTGTCTGTCTGTCTGCCTGCCTTCCTGTCATTTAGCTGATTGCTGTGTGTGTGCCAGCCTATCAGGAGCAGCGTCTGATCCCAGCTGTTCAGCTCCATCACTCCAACTCTGCTTCCTCTCAGAACAACGACACAATCACACACACGACACAATCACACACACGACACAATCACACACACGACACAATCACACACACGACACTATCACACACATTTACATTTATTCACAATCACACGATACAATCACACACATGATACAATCACACACACATGCATCAAATAATGTGCATAAGAATTGGGATTTAATCAGAATGACATCAAAGCATCCATGTGTGATTGACCCAGTGGATGTGTGAGGGGCCTAGTTTGATCTCAGGGTAGAGCCAATGGCAGTCCCCCAACCCCCCACCCTCCATCCCTGCCCCTCCCACCCCCCTCACTGTACCTTTGACTTTGCTTATTAGCAGAGAGGGAAGGATGCGGGGGGGGGGGGGGGGGGGGGGCAGGAAGGACACAGTTCAGGGCAGTCCTGGCTAATTAGGGGTTACGCACATGATAAAGGACTCCACCAGCTCCGACAGGCATCTCCTCAAGTCAACAACTTCCTTTGTCTCCAGAGTTCATTAGAATACGCAAACTGTTCTCCATGGTGGTGCCATGTGATCCAAACTAACACCTTTACATCCTTAATGAAGGCTCCAGCCCTCATGTACAAACAAATCCATGTGGGAAAGTTGGTAAAGGGAAACTAAACCAAAAAAAAACCTTCACTTCTTCTGGGACTGGAAAGAGATCAAAATCCACACTGTCAGAAAAATCACATTCAATTTGTTTTCCAAAAGCTTTCAATACCTTGAAAGCTTCCCGACCCTCTGACACCCCCCAGACACGCATCACCAACCCCCCTTCCCCCCCGTGTTCCAGTAACACCTCCCATTAGTTTTTATTTTTTATAGATAACTGCTATCACACTAGACATAAAGCAAGAGTAATTAATGTCTTAATCAAACCCACAGACAGTGTTAGTCATGTTGTTTTTATCATATCACCTCACGGGTGACACTACTGTGTGACTGTTTGCTGGTATCTCCAAAATATTTAATTAGCCTTGAGTGAATATCTGATTATTGACGTGCTTGCGCTGAGGGTGATCGAACTACTGGCTGCATTATCAGGTTCCTCCTTTCAGAGAGACGCAGCAGATAAGGCTACAGCAGGGAGCTGGCTGCCTGGTGAATCATGTACACGGTGTCCCCTCCACCCCCCCCCCCCCCCCCCCCGCTCAGAAGTCAATAGGCCCTGTGGCAGCGGTGCACATCTCTGCCTGTCCCTAGGTAGGAAGACTGAGCCTGCTAATGAAAACAGAGAGAACAAGAGGGAGAGAGGAAAGAAAGAGACTGAGGGAGGGAGAGACTGGGGAGGGAGGGAGGAGAGGCTGGGGGAGGGAGGGAGGGAGGGAGAGGCAGGGAGGGAGGGAGGGAGAGGCTGGGGGAGGGAGGGAGGGAGAGGGCAGGGAGGGAGGGAGAGGCTGGGAGGGAGGGAGGGAGAGGCAGGGAGGGAGGGAGAGGCAGGGAGGGAGGGAGGGAGAGGCAGGGAGGGAGGGAGAGAGGGAGGAGAGGCTGAGGGAGGGAGGGAGAGGCAGGAGGGAGGGAGAGGCTGAGGGAGGGAGGGAGAGGCAGGGAGGGAGGAGAGGCTGGGGGAGGGAGGGAGATGCTGGGTGAGGGAGGGCTCTGTGTTTGAGCAAACAGGAGAGAAACATTCAAGGTCACCGTGAGAGAGAAAGAGGCGAGTGAGCACAAGGGAGATGGATGAAGTGATTGAGAGAGAGCAAGAGAGAGAGAGAGACAGACAGAGACACAGAGAGAGACAGAGAGAGGGAGACAGAGAAAGAAAGAGAGAGAGACAGACAGAGAGACAGAGTGCTCAGGAGCTGTTCAAACAGCCACATCAGTGTCTCTGCTCAGACTTATCCAGGAAACTTTCCCCTCATCACTCTGTTGAGGGTCAGAGCAGCAAGGTAGAGATCATGTCTGGTCTACAGGCGACGCTCACTTGACTCATGTCAGTAAAGAAGTTGGACCAACCCAACACCATCTTAAAGATCTGTGAGGTCATTTGTGAAGGAGTTTTAATGAACTGAAAGAATAAAACTATTAAAACACTGAAATGTGAAAGGCAGGCGAACAGAAATCAAACACAACTTTTCATGCCAACGCGTGATGTTTCAATTTAACTGACATTTTAACGTTACTTTATCAGGAACAAATCTGAGGTTTTTGATAGCCGAGCACTCAGAAAGTAAGGGGGGGGGGTGGGGTCTGATCCCTGAAGCCTGACAGGAAGTGGTGAAGAGGAAGGTGTTGTGGCTGCACACAGGCCTGATGGGAAAACACAACAGGAAGTTTGCTGTCATGAGGGCGTCAGGAAGTGAACTGCTTCACCAAAGTCCCAGTGTGGACGAACACTCAGGCGTGACTCTACAGCAAAGCTATTATCTGCTATTCTGTCACTTTGGCTTTTCCACTACAAACTTGGGACCAGATTGAATTTCAGCAGGCGCTCAGTGAGGCAACCACAGCAGCTCAACACTCCCTCTGTGTGAGGCTGAGAGGCTGTGTGAGGCTGAGAGGCTGGGTGAGGCTGTGTGAGGCTGTGTGAGGCTGAGAGACTGTGTGAGGCTGGGTAGAGATACCTGACCAGATGAGGCTCCTACACTACTTCACGCCTTCAACCTTAAAAAACCCTTAGCACCACTCCCCCCGCTGATTCTTTCACTGCTAAGACTTCCCTGTTGCTCACAATCTGGTACAAAGTTTGGGGAGCAGAAATCTGTCAAGAGAAATAACTAACAGAGGGAAACTTTTGAAGGAATGCAGTGTGGAAGCAGTCTGACTGTGTGTGAGGCTGTGATGCAGGTTTGATGTGTTTGTGTGTTTGAGGATCCACACTGAGCTTCATCATTCAGAGTCCCTGCTCCAGGTTCAGGAGGGAAGACAGAGGACACACACAGCAGCACATCCTCCCTGGGTTAGATCTCTTCATTTACCTGAGCTCTGCCTGACTGGAAACACACCTGGCAGCCTTGCAGAGCCAGCTATCACCTGTCTGTCTGTCTGTCTGTCTGTCTGTGTGTATTGAGGCAGGACAGTATTGAGGCAGGACAGTATTGAGGCAGGACAGTATTGAGGCAGGGCAGTATAAAGGCAGCGCAGTATAAAGGCAGGGTAGTATTGAGGCAGGGCAGTATAGAGGCAGGGCAGTATAAAGGCAGGGCAGTATAAAGGCAGGGCAGTATAAAGGCAGGGCAGTATAAAGGCAGGGCAGTATAAAGGCAGGTCAGTATAAAGGCAGGGCAGTATAAAGGCAGGGCAGTATTAAGGCAGCGCAGTATAAAGGCAGGGCAGTATAAAGGCAGGGCAGTATTAAGGCAGCGCAGTACTGCAGGGCAGTATAAAGGCAGGGCAGTATAAAGGCAGCGCAGTATAAAGGCAGGGCAGTATTAAGGCAGCGCAGTATAAAGGCAGGGCAGTATTAAGGCAGCGCAGTACTGCAGGGCAGTATAGAGGCAGGGCAGTATAAAGGCAGGGCAGTATAGAGGCAGGGCAGTATAGAGGCAGGGCAGTATAGAGGCAGGGGAGTATAAAGGCAGGGCAGTATAAAGGCAGGGCAGTATAAAGGCAGGGCAGTATTAAGGCAGCGCAGTACTGCAGGGCAGTATTAAGGCAGGGCAGTATAAAGGCAGGGCAGTATAGAGGCAGGGCAGTATAGAGGCAGGGCAGTATAGAGGCAGGGCAGTATAAAGGCAGGGCAGTATAAAGGCAGGGCAGTATAAAGGCAGGGCAGTATAAAGGCAGGGCAGTATAAAGGCAGGGCAGTATAGAGGCAGGGCAGTACTGCAGACAGTACCGCTGATCCCGCACAGTAAAGTCAGGAAGCACCAAAATAATGCAAAATAAATAATGAAAACGAAACCGAAACTAAACCGAACCGATAAATATCTGCCGATATGATGTTAATATAAGAGCTCGCGGGTGATGTTGAGCTCGCGGTGCTAGAGCGCGTGAGGAGCGCGTTTATTCTCTCACTTTTCAGCAGAGCCGCACCTCACCTGGCTGCACTTCCACAACCCAACACCTGTTACTGTATGTCCACACACTCCGTGTCCACACACTCCGTGTCCACACACTCCCTGTCCACACACTCCGTGTCCACACACTCCTCCAAACACACTCACCCGCTGCTGTCGTCTGCCTCCGGGTCACTTCCTGCAGTCCTAACCAGCGCGAGGCGTCATGTCATTATAGGACAGATTTGGAAGATCTGGGAAGTTTGACTGTATTTTTAAATAACTTCGGTACGTCGTGATCTGGTTCTTTATCATGATCATGATGCAGTGAACATCTCTGGGTCTGACCTCTTCCTATCGGATCTGGTTTAATTGTGTAAGGTGTTTCTAATTGGTTTGTCAGTGGGAGGGGCTAAGAGGGTCTATAAGGGGACTGCTGTTCATATTAGAGTCATCTGCTCATTAATACATGCACTGGATAACTGTGGTTCAAATAAAACCCACTAAACCATGTTTTTGTGACTGAGCCATCATTTTGATTACTGCTGCATAAACTAACCTGTGACCCAGTTAAACCACTAAATTGAAAGAAGATATAAAGAATGAAACAGCCTTTATTAGTTGTTGGTTTCCTGAGCTCATATCCCTGCTCTGTGTTTGGATGTTACCAAGCAGGCAGGAGCAGCGAAGGGTCCTCTACTGAGCTCTGGAGAAAAAACATGATTCAGAGAAAAGTATGAGAGTAGAACTCACAGAGAAGGATTAATGAAAGGATCAGATGAAAGCTGGGTCCTCCTGGACCTCCTGCTCTCCTCAATCAATATCCAGGGTTATACCAGCTAGCATCAAGAGGCAAATGAGACCCGGGTCACTAGCATACAAATAAACAGAGACATCCACAGGAACACACACACACTTATACACACAAACACACTTATACACACACACACGCATGAGATGTTTCGTTTTTATATTTATTCAGCTATTGCGCATGTAAAGATGTGTGTGTGAATCGACCGTGTGCTGTGTGTTGTTCATGTATTTACTGTTTATGGTGTGTGTGTACTTGTGTATTTAGCTGTGTACAGAGTGCCTGCTATGACGTCAATACAGTAACTGCTCCAGCCTCTCTCAGCAGTGGGGATGGACCCTCGCCCCCCTCCCCCCCCCCCCTCCCTCCCTCCCTCCTTCCCTCCACAGAAATACACAGCTTAACTCAATAAGATGATGTTTCACTGGTTTCTATTCCAATTGCCCAATTAGAGAGAAATTTGGTGACAGAACAGTGGAAGAAAGTCTGCTAGTTCTGTAATTATTGATCTGAGCTCACTTCCTCTCTTATCCACATGTGGGAAGAGGCATGTACAGTGTTGCATGCCTGAGAGTTGTAGCCACTGTTACTGAGCGTCTAATGAATAGTGACATAATCTGATGGTGCATTTTAAAGAGAGGATGTTCTATCCTCCTGTTCCCTAGGCGACCCTCCTGCACTCTGTAATTGCTCATCTGTTGCTCTGTGTCGCAATTAGACTGGATCCTGGCCTTCCTCTATCCCCTTCTGTAATCTCTGGGAGACCCTGTTTGCCCCCATTCTGGATTTGTACACTTTCTTTTGAAACGATGCCAATCTGTGTATAATCCCTGAATTAATCTGCAGCTGGTGAACACCCAGAGAGCGACATCCCTAATGAGAGCTGGCTAATAGACTGTCCTCTAACACAGTGAAGACATGAAGCCCTCCATGAAACCCTCCATTGCAGAGCGGAAGAACAAAGATGTCTGACTGTGTTTGGAGTGACTTGACTTCCACCAGGCACCTGGATCCAGACAATCAAAGGACTTGACTTAGTTTCCCAGAGTTAAAGTAACCAGCTTCCTTCAATCACCCCAGCAGGTCTATGCGTCCTGTCTGGCTGTTTGCTCCGCACTGGAGGGAGGTGGTCAGCCCTGACCGCAGCTCCAGACCTCCCTCTTCACAGCCAGCTGTGGTGAGTGACAAGGCTTTCATTGATTCTATTATCTGGTGGCTCGGAGGAGGACACAGGCGTGACTCAGAAGCAAAGTCATTTGTGGAGTCTTGTAAGAGGGGCAGTTTGATCCTGATCACACAGGAAGCTTTGGTGAGAGAGACACACTGAAGACCGAGAGACACACTGAAGACCGAGAGACACACTGAAGACTGAGAGACACACTGAAGACAGAGAGACACACTGAAGACTGAGAGACACACTGAAGACTGAGAGACACACTGAAGACTGAGAGACACACTGAAGACCGAGAGACACACTGAAGACTGAGAGACACACTGAAGACAGAGAGACACACTGAAGACTGAGAGACAGACTGAAGACTGAGAGACACACTGAAGACTGAGAGACACACTGAAGACAGAGAGACACACTGAAGACTGAGAGACACACTGAAGACTGAGAGACACACTGAAGACCAAGAGACACACTGAAGACCGAGAGACACACTGAAGACTGAGAGACACACTGAAGACAGAGAGACACACTGAAGACTGAGAGACACACTGAAGACCGAGAGACACACTGAAGACTGAGAGACACACTGAAGACAGAGAGACACACTGAAGACTGAGAGACACACTGAAGACTGAGAGACACACTGAAGACCGAGAGACACACTGAAGACTGAGAGACACACTGAAGACAGAGAGACACACTGAAGACTGAGAGACAGACTGAAGACTGAGAGACACACTGAAGACTGAGAGACACACTGAAGACAGAGAGACACACTGAAGACTGAGAGACACACTGAAGACTGAGAGACACACTGAAGACCGAGAGACACACTGAAGACAGAGAGACACACTGAAGACTGAGAGACACACTGAAGACTGAGAGACACACTGAAGACTGAGAGACACACTGAAGACTGAGAGACACACTGAAGACAGAGAGACACACTGAAGACCGAGAGACACACTGAAGACTGAGAGACACACTGAAGACTGAGAGACACACTGAAGACTGAGAGACACACTGAAGACTGAGAGACACACTGAAGACAGAGAGACATCCAGTTCAAACTGTCCTAAAGAAACAGCAAGCAGCGTGTTCCTTCAGCCGTATCTCTGGGGTGACTTCTGAAGAAGGCTCCGTCTGAACCAGGCTCCTTCTGAAGGCTTTTCTACTGCGCTAGCCAAGACAGGCACATCGTATTTATCAGGAGAACAGAGCAGAGCGGAAAAAGGGAGACAATTTAAGAAGCATTTTTGATAAACTCAAGGTTTTGAAGCATTGGCCTGTTTAGCTTCAACAGGACGAGAGGAAATAAGAATGTGAGAGAGTGTGTGAGGCTGGTGCAGCACATCAATACACACCACAGGTACCTGCATGGCTCCTGAACAGCACAGAAGACGCCCCTCCCTTCTTTAAACTTTGCCACTTTGATCTTCTCCCTCTCGAATGTAAAGACAGTTACGGTCTGCGCCACAGAGAGTTCAAGCACCACGCCCTCCGTCACCCCCCCTGCCCCCCCTCCACTCCCCCTGCCCCCCTCACCCTCCCGCTCCCCCACCACCACCCCAACATCCACCCTCTCCCCCTCTCTCTGCCTGTCTGCCTCTCTGCCTGTCTGCCTGTCTGCCTGTCTGCCTGTCTACCTGTCTGCCTGTCTACCTGTCTGCCTGTCTGCCTCTCTGCCTGTCTGCCTCTCTGCCTGTCTGCCTCTCTGCCTGTCTGCCTGTCTACCTGTCTGCCTGTCTGCCTCTCTGCCTGTCTGCCTGTCTGCCTGTCTGCCTGTCTACCTGTCTGCCTGTCTACCTGTCTGCCTGTCTGCCTCTCTGCCTGTCTGCCTGTCTGCCTGTCTACCTGTCTGCCTCTCTGCCTCTCTGCCTGTCTGCCTGTCTGCCTGTCTACCTGTCTGCCTCTCTGCCTGTCTGCCTGTCTGCCTGTCTGCCTGTCTACCTGTCTGCCTGTCTGCCTCTCTGCCTGTCTGCCTGTCTGCCTGTCTACCTGTCTGCCTGTCTGCCTCTCTGCCTCTCTGCCTGTCTGCCTGTCTGCCTGTCTACCTGTCTGCCTGTCTGCCTCTCTGCCTCTCTGCCTCTCTGCCTGTCTGCCTGTCTGCCTGTCTACCTGTCTGCCTGTCTGCCTCTCTGCCTCTCTGCCTGTCTACCTGTCTGCCTGTCTGCCTGTCTGCCTGTCTGCCTGTCTGCCTGGGAGATCAGCTGTGCTAGCCCAGTCTCAGTCCAGCAGTGGGTCGGTTCATCTGGGTTGCATCATTTACCGATCAGCTGACTGCTCTCCCAGTGTGTTTATCCTCCTCTTCCTCAGTATTGATCCTCACCTCACTGCTGGGCCTCACTGCTCTGCTCTTCATCTGCCTTCATCTGTTCAGGCCGACGCTCAGTAGGACTCGACCCTTCTCAGTTCCAGGAGGACCTTCACTTTGGGCAGCTCTTCTGTGATAGGCTGTGATAACTGAGCTTCACACACTAAAACAGAACTTGATTGAGAACTTGAAATGTAGGAATGTTACCAACTTTCTCTCAAATCAAGATGGTTTAGATATGAAAAAGACTCACGATGTCTTTCAGTGAGTCTGTGTTGTTGTTGTTGTTGTTGTTTTACTGCAACGCAACCTTTAGCTGAACTGACATTTGATTGAGTCAACTGTTCAAACAAGTCAAAAGGGGAAGTGCTGTTAGAGGGAAGTTGAAGCAGAGAGGATGGAGATTCACAAGTGTATCAGATGATCGAGGCTTTGCTTTGCTTTCCATTTGAAAAGCAGAGGCTCACCAAGCCTGTTCCAGAGGAGCAGGTCCCTGGGGTTAGCAATCTGTCCACCAGCATGTCCACCGCTTTGCTGTGTCTGTCTCTCTGTGATGGGGTCTCTCTCTCCCTCTGGTAATGACAGCCTCACTCATACTAACAACAATATGCTTTTAACTTGCCAGTTCCTAGTGGACACAAGTCTTTCTGAAACACTGCTAACTTGTTGACCTCCAAACTGGGGAGAATTCACTTCTTCAGGGCTTTTAATTAGTGTTACGAAGAAATCTTTTACCAACAGAAAAATACAACTTGTATTGTCAGCTTAGCCTAACAAGATGTTCAGTTCAGTCCAGCCCAGTCCAGCCCAGTCCAGCCCAGTCCAGCCCAGCCCAGCCCAGTCCAGCCCAGTCCAGCCCAGCCCAGTCCAGCCCAGTGCAGCCCAGTCCAGCCCAGTCCAGCCCAGTCCAGCCCAGTGCAGCCCAGTCCAGCCCAGTGCAGCCCAGTCCAGCCCAGTCCAGCCCAGTCCAGCCCAGTCCAGCCCAGTCCAGCCCAGTCCAGCCCAGTCCAGCCCAGTGCAGCATGTCTGATGGAGGCTGTGTGCTCCAGTATGAAGAAGGCAGCAGGGTGGATTCACAGAGCTCAGCCATCTGGGACAGGGAGACAGTTAGGGCTCTTCTCTCCCACGAGGACACTAACTGTGAACACAGCAAGGTCTCACTCTGCTGAGTGGCACTAACAGAGAGGGGAGGGGCTGTGGTGACCCCCCCCCCCCCACCCTCACTCCCTCATCTGGCAAGAAAGCTTTGTTGTGTTTCTGGGTCCAGTGTTACTGTACGTCAGAATCACCGGAATTCAATTACCGATCTACTTTAGCTCAGCTCCTGATCCTGCTTGTCCCCCCCAGGAGGGCTGTGTGCTGGCCTACCTCACACCCTCACCCCCCTGCAGGGAAGGACACACCCAGGGCTGTGTGCTGGCCTACCTCACACCCTCACCCCCCTGCAGGGAAGGACACACCCAGGGCTGTGTGCTGGCCTACCTCACACCCTCACCCCCCTGCAGGTAAGGACACACCCAGGGCTGTGTGCTGGCCTACCTCACACCCTCACCCCCCTGCAGGGAAGGACACACCCAGGGCAGCAACATGGATCCAGCAGTCAGCCATGTTCAGCCTGTAAGCCACAACCTCCATCCCACTGTAGATACCCTTTACTGTGACGCTATACTAAGTTAGCATATGGCAACTTGACTATAGAAGTCAATGATTGAAGCTTTTCTGCTACTAGTGTCAGATGTCACGTACACCTGGATCACAGCACAGTTGATAGTTCAAATCAGATCAACATTTATTGTGTATAGCCCTTTTTTACAAGCAATGTCACAGAGGGCTTCACATACTCCCATAGAACTGCCCCTCAACCAACCTAAACCCTCAAGGAAGACGAGGAAAAACTCCCAGAAAAACTCACTTGGGATAAATAATGGAAGAAACCTTGGAAGGAGCAATTCAGTGAGGGATCCCCTCCTCCAGGGAAGGTTGGCGAAATTGAGGAGCAGAACACAGACTAAACAATCATATCTCTAGAGAGAGTTAATAAGTTGTTGTCTGAGGTAGCACAAAGTCAGTTTAGGCAGCCACTGGGCTTGGGCCCATGATTGGCGCAGCATCACAGGCAGGGGGGTGAGAAAAGTTGAAGTGGAGGTCTGGAGCCCCAGACAGCAGTCCTGTACTTCAGTCTCTCTGACTGACAGACTGTCTCTCTGTGAACCCTGCTGATCAACAGATCCACAGGAGACCTCAGGGAAACATCACATGACTAAACAGGTGTCTCTCTCTCTCCATCCACCTGGGTGGTTCATTATGAAGTGGCTCCAGCTCTGTTGAGGGGGTCAGGGGCCGTGGTGAAGACAGTCAGGGGCCCTGGTGAGGACAGTCAGGGGCCCTAGTGAGGACAGTCAGGGGCCCTGGTGAGGACAGTCAGGGGCCCTGGTGACGACAGTCAGGGGCCCTGGTGAGGACAGTCAGGGGCCCTGGTGAGGACAGTCAGGGGCCCTGGTGAGGACAGTTAGAGGCCCTGGTGAGGACAGTCAGGGGCCCTGGTGAGGACAGTCAGGGGCCCTGGTGAGGACAGTTAGAGGGCCTGGTGAGGACAGTCAGGGGCCCTGGTGAGGACAGTCAGGGGCCCTGGTGAGGACAGTTAGAGGGCCTGGTGAGGACAGTCAGGGGCCCTGGTGAGGACAGTTAGAGGGCCTGGTGAGGACAGTCAGGGGCCCTGGTGAGGACAGTTAGAGGCCCTGGTGAGGACAGTTAGAGGCCCTGGTGAGGACAGTTAGAGGCCCTGGTGAGGACAGTCAGGGGCCCTGGTGAGGACAGTTAGAGGCCCTGGTGAGGACAGTCAGGGGCCCTGGTGAGGACAGTCAGGGGCCCTGGTGAGGACAGTCAGGGGCCCTGGTGAGGACAGTTAGAGGCCCTGGTGAGGACAGTTAGAGGCCCTGGTGAGGACAGTTAGAGGCCCTGGTGAGGACAGTTAGAGGCCCTGGTGAGGACAGTTAGAGGCTCTGGTGAGGACAGTCAGGGGCCCTGGTGAGGACAGTTAGAGGCCCTGGTGAGGACAGTCAGGGGCCCTGGTGAGGACAGTTAGAGGCCCTGGTGAGGACAGTTAGAGGCCCTGGTGAGGACAGTTAGAGGCCCTGGTGAGGACAGTTAGAGGCCCTGGGCTCCACAGCTCGTCCTCAGTCTAACTCAACATGAGCTTGTGTGTAATTATCAAGCGTTTACTTGTTCCTTCCACCCGTCAATCTCCAGACCCCCCAAATCTGACAGGCCTGTCAGGAGCTGTGCTGTGGGCTCTGTGCTATTAACTGAAGTCAACAGAGCGATGATCTGCTCCCAGTGTTCCTGCCTCCTGATAGGTGTGGATCTGTCCCCCCCCCCACCTGCCTCAGTTCATTTATCTGGATGATAAGCAGGTGGATGAGAGACAGAGAGACCCTCAGACCTGCTCCACTGTCAGGTCTGGCACGCTGAGTGACAGTGCTAATAGCGCTCCCCCATTAACCTCACCACACGTCCCTCTTTTATCTGCCTCACACAAGACTGTTTGTTTGCTCGTTGGATGATAATATTTACCCGTGCTTCCACAGCCCCAGACATGACTAATATATTGGTTCATTCCTTGGAGGAGTCTTGGTGGTAGTAGGAGTGAAGCAGAGGAGGCTGGAATCATGAAGAAGAGGTTTCCTAAGGAGATGAAGGCTCATTAATGCCCCTGATCTTCCACCTGGTCTCCACTTCTAACAGAACCTTTTGTTGTCCCTTTGATGTGTCTATATTCCATTTTTCGGAAATAAGACTGTTAATCTTGATCTTTCCATGATGGCCCTAATTATAAAGGAGTGAGCCTCTGGTAAATGGATCTGTCCTGTAGTGAGATGGGTGTTCAGTTCAGCCATGCCAGTCGACTGAGAGATATCACTTTAATTGGAGAGTTACTGATCCTGCAAGCCTTTCTGCTGCCAGACGTTAGCATCAATGCTACTCTGGCTTTTCTGCTGCGCCATCACAAAACTGATATTGGGGGACAGCAGGTGATCCATAAAAGAGCCGTTTTAAAGCCTTGTTAATTATTCCTTTAGAAGTCTAATGAACAATGGAGGTTAAAACTATGCAGGGTGAATCTATGAAGGGAAGGATGAGGTCACTTCCTGTGCAGTCAGAGGTTCATCAGATGCTCCAGATGTTTGATCTGGGACGGACGTGTCGCGAAGCGTCACACAGCTAACAGCACGACCGCTAATCACCCACGAATTATTCTACTGTGGTTTGTTTCCATGGATCCTGTTTTATCAAGGCAGAAGATAACATGTGTGTCTAAGAATAGAGACAGGCACATACATGTGTTCCACTTAGATCATTATCTCCTTCCTGAAACCTTCTCTATACAGGCCTCCTTCAGGATGCCGTTCCCACTATTTTTAAGCCGACCCTTATTCCTCATACTTCCAGGTATTTGCAGAGGCACAGACGTCATCGTCCTGTCTTTGGCTGGAGAAGCTTAACGCTTGGCCAGCCTGCCTGCCTTGCCCTCCCATAAGAGATAGAAAGAGCAGGAGATTAGCCCAGCTAGCCATCCATGACCTTGATATAGCGATGAAGATGGATAAGAGCTTCCCCCTGCACCTGCCCACAGCCAGCCAAGCAGAGCTCATTCAAAACAAATGACCAGCCACTCCCCCATTCTCTGTCTCTTTATCAGCCTCCTAAATCAATTAATGATGCAATTTTCCCACCGAAATGGAAGGAAGGAAGCCTATTTTTATGCTTCCATACAAAGATGCTGAACAGCCTAGAAAGTGGAGCCTCTATATGCTATCATGAGCCCAGTGCTTCTTTCTAATGTGCTCAGCGCTTCTTTCTGAATGGACTTTGTTGTTCTTCATCTTCAGAGTCAGAGAAGCATGTGATGATGTCAGAGGATGTGTACCTGACCCTGACACAGACACAGGTGAGGCCCCAGGCAGCCATCTTCTCTGGGACGTAGCACATGGCAGAAACTCTGTACGTACAGAACACAGCATAAAGTGCTCTGCTAATTACAGCCAGCTAAACCAATGCAGAGCACATCAAGCAGATGTTTGACATTTTTAGTAGCATCTTCTCTGCTCACCAGTTACCAAACACAGATTAAAAATGCAACACAAACCCCCAGAGTCTGTATAATTGCTGACTAAACTGAAATGAAGGTTTATCTTACTGCTGCTGAGAGCTTGTAATGTTGTCACTTGTTCTATAGAGGAGCCACATCACAGCTCCATCTCACTGCTCCTGGATGTCCATTTCCTCCCACAACAACAGTCATTCAGGCTCTGTTTGCTACATGTTTTTCTTTCAGGTCAGGGAAATGCCTGGACTGCTAGTGTAGTGAGAGCATTCATCCTCCTCTAGGGCTGTTCTCTCTGTCCTAGAGCTGTTCTCCCTGTCCTAGAGCTGTTCTCCCTGTCCTAGAGCTGTTCTCCCTGTCCTAGAGCTGTTCTCCCTGTCCTAGAGCTGTTCTCCCCGTCCTAGAGCTGTTCTCCCTGTCCTAGAGCTGTTCTCCCCGTCCTAGAGCTGTTCTCCCCGTCCTAGAGCTGTTCTCCCTGTCCTAGAGCTGTTCTCCCTGTCCTAGAGCTGTTCTCCCTGTCCTAGAGCTGTTCTCCCTGTCCTAGAGCTGTTCTCCCCGTCCTAGAGCTGTTCTCCCTGTCCTAGGGCTGTTCTCCCTGTCCTAGAGCTGTTTCTTCCTGTCCTAGAGCTGTTCTCCCTGTCCTAGAGCTGTTCTCCCTGTCCTAGAGCTGTTCTCCCTGTCCTAGAGCTGTTCTCCCTGTCCTAGAGCTGTTCTCCCTGTCCTAGAGCTGTTCTCCCCGTCCTAGAGCTGTTCCCCCCGTCCTAGAGCTGTTCTCCCTGTCCTAGAGCTGTTCTCCCTGTCCTAGGGCTGTTCTCCCTGTCCTAGGGCTGTTCTCCCTGTCCTAGGGCTGTTCTCCCTGTCCTAGAGCTGTTCTCCCCGCCCTAGAGCTGTTCTCCCTGTCCTAGAGCTGTTCTCCCTGTCCTAGAGCTGTTCTCCCCGTCCTAGAGCTGTTCTCCCTGTCCTAGAGCTGTTCTCCCTGTCCTAGAGCTGTTCTCCCTGTCCTAGAGCTGTTCTCCCTGTCCTAGAGCTGTTCTCCCCGTCCTAGAGCTGTTCTCCCCGTCCTAGAGCTGTTCTCCCTGTCCTAGAGCTGTTCTCCCTGTCCTAGAGCTGTTCTCCCTGTCCTAGAGCTGTTCTCTCTGTCCTAGAGCTGTTCTCCCTGTCCTAGAGCTGTTCTCCCTGTCCTAGAGCTGTTCTCCCTGTCCTAGGGCTGTTCTCCCTGTCCTAGAGCTGTTCTCCCTGTCCTAGAGCTGTTCTCCCTGTCCTAGAGCTGTTCTCCCTGTCCTAGAGCTGTTCTCCCTGTCCTAGAGCTGTTCTCCCTGTCCTAGAGCTGTTCTCCCTATCCTAGGGCTGTTCTCCCTGTCCTGGAGCTGTTCTCCCTGTCCTAGAGCTGTTCTCCCTGTCCTAGAGCTGTTCTCCCTGTCCTAGGGCTGTTCTCCCTGTCCTAGAGCTGTTCTCCCTGTCCTAGAGCTGTTCTCCCTGTCCTAGAGCTGTTCTCCCTGTCCTCTTCAGGATCTTGGTAGAACTTGGATACAGTGGAATGCGTGATGCTCAGTTTAGGCTTGTGGAATACAAAAGGGTGAGACTACCAATGAACACAGAGACTCCATGCATTCACTGGCTGTGCCTCACTCACTCATCTGGCATGGTTGGATGAATAATACACCATTCTAAAATAATTCAAGCATCTTGTGCAGTCGTCACGGTTTCCTGTCATGTGACTGTTTCCTGTCGTGTAAGCTCTCATTGGATATCTGTCCTCTACCTCATCAGGGTCTCACTGAGAGGAGGTCTGCTGTACTGGAGCAGGAACCTCCTACCTGGAACAGCTAACAACATGACATAACACCAGAAGGAAAATAATGTTTTCTTTACAATCCTACAATAGTTCTTTTTTGTAGTTCTTGTAACCTCTCTGAGTGAGAGAGTTCTCTAAGGAACCTGTTAGAGAGGTGAAAACAGCCTGTAGAGAAGGATACTCTCTCTGTTTCCCTGACAACACCTAATGCTTTAAGATCCTGGATTAAGCTAATATAGCAGAAAATAGCCTTTTGACCACAAAGTGAACCGTAATAATTTTCAGAAAGAGAAAAATAATTAATCTGCTGACAGCAAAAGGGATGGAGAGTGTGGAGATGGAGAGAGATGGAGAGAGTGGAGATGGAGAGAGAAAGATGGAGAGAGTGGAGATGGAGAGAGAAGGAGGGAGTTGAGATGGAAAGAGTGGAGATGGAGAGAGTGGAGATGGAGAGAGTGGAGATGGAGAGAGTGAAGATGGAGAGAGTGGAGATGGAGAGAGAAAGATGGAGAGAGTGGAGATGGAGAGAGAAGGAGGGAGTTGAGATGGAAAGAGTGGAGATGGAGAGAGTGGAGATGGAGAGAGTGGAGATGGAGAGAGTGAAGATGGAGAGAGTGGAGATGGAGAGAGTGGAGATGGAGAGAGTGGAGATGGAGAGAGTGTGTGATGGAGGCTGGAGCGTCACAGTTTAGCACTGATCCATGCAGAAACGGCTGCATATGATTACAGCAAATCTCATAGCATGAATCCATAATAAATATAAAGTTATGGTGGGAAGCGTCCAAGCTGCTTCCTCCTGGGCCAGAGTGTTAGCAGCAGCTGGAGCTCTGTGGACTGAACCATGTGTGGACTGAACCATGTGTGGACTGAACCATGTGTGGACTGAACCATGGGTGGACTGAACCATGTGTGGACTGAACCATGGGTGGACTGAACCATGTGTGGACTGAACCATGTGTGGACTGAACCATGTGTGGACTGAACCATGTGTGGACTGAACCATGGGTGGACTGAACCATGGGTGGACTGAACCATGTGTGGACTGAACCATGTGTGGACTGAACCATGGGTGGACTGAACCATGTGTGGACTGAACCATGTGTGGACTGAACAATGGGTCTGCTACTGCTGAACACTTGTTAACATAACACTCCTGTTACGCTTCACACCCTGACACACACACCCTGACACACACACCCTGACACACACGCTGACACACACCCTGACACGCACCCTGGCACACACACACCCTGACACACACACCCTGACACACACCCTGGCACACACACACCCTGACACACACCCTGGCACACACACACACACCCTGACACACACACACCCTGACACACACACACCCTGACACACACACACCCTGACACACACATGAGACGACATAATGAGGAACAAAGAATCACACAGCAGAATGTGATACAGCAGAGCTGTTCTCAAGCAGGCAAAATGCTGCTGCCTAACTGGATCAATATCTTCTAACTGTGTTATGTACAGCACAGCACTTAATCTACTGTAAATGCTGGCTACATCCAGTAAGTAAGCCTGTTGAAATGTTCATAATGAAATGACAGTGTGAGAGATAGAGAGAGGAGGGGGAGAGGGGGGAGAGAGTGACAGAGAGAGAAAGAGAGAGAGAGAGAGAGAGAGAGAGAGAGAAAGAGTCCATAAGAATGTGATCGAATCTGAAAGATTTCTGTTTGCACCAGACAGTTCCAGATGAGCTCTAATGTCTCGACTGTACTCTGATCTCTACAGTTTGCAATTAAAAGAAATTCTGTCGAGTGGTGAACAAGAGGAAGAGGAGGATGAAGAATGAGGAAGCGATATGTCAGTCAACTGGCTGGAAGCTTAGAGCTGGAGGGAAGTTCTGTTCCTACACAGCAGATCCACACCATCTCCTTCAGAGGATGCTGCTTTTATAACATCATTACCACAGCTGCTCATCAGCTGGCAGACTGAGGCTGCTCTTACAGCTGCTCATCACCACACTCTTCTCCTCTCTGGCCAGGTTTGGCTCTCAGTTCCCTGTCCTCCGTCTCTCGTCCTCTCCCTCTCCTGTGGCCCCTGTCTAGGTGGTAACATGCTAGGCTAACAAGCGCACAACCCACTGGGATGTTAAACCATCTCCATCCCCTCTAACGAACCATCAAGCTGTCACGTAAGACCCACTCAATGGATTCTAGAGGACAGGACATGAGCGAGGCTGGAGGTCTGTCCCAGATGGCCCAGCCCTGAGCTATAGAGAGGCTAAAAAGAGCATGATATGAATACATCACACACACACACACACACACCCAGAATGCTGTGGGGTCCCTGTGGTGGGGAGAACAGGCAGAAGTTCGCCCCACAAACACTAATTAGTGTTCATCCCTGACCTTGACAAGCTCTCATTTCAGCCCATCAAGAAGGCAGCCTGGCAACGCTGTGACTGGGAGCGCAGGAAAGACCTCGGCTGAATGATCTCTATTGACAAAAAGGGTAAGTGATGATGGTGGAGAGAGACAAGCCGCTACATCAAGCCAAGACTTCCACTGAGGATTGTTGTGACTTTGGCTAGCTGAGCTCTCATCTGAAAGCATTAGCAAAGCTTCAAACACAAAACACACCTCAGTAAAATAAACCCTCCATGTTTTAGGGCCTGTTAGCCCTGATGAGGGCCTGTTAGCCCACTCTGATGAGGCCTGTTAGCCCACTTTGATGAGGCCTGTTAGCCCTCTCTGATGAGGCCTGTTAGCCCTGATGAGGGCCTGTTAGCCCACTCTGATGAGGCCTGTTAGCCCTCTCTGATGAGGCCTGTTAGCCCACTCTGATGAGGCCTGTTAGCCCACTTTGAGTGATTAACAGAGAGAGCAACACTATGCTTGAATAAATGACCCCGGTACCCCTGGCTATCTGCTCCAGAGGGGCAGGACACACAGCCCTCCTCACACCAGGCAGGACACACAGCCCTCCTGACACCAGGCAGGACACACAGCCCTCCTGACACCAGGCAGGACACACAGCCCTCCTGACACCAGGCAGGACACACAGCCCTCCTGACACCAGGCAGGACACACAGCCCTCCTGACACCAGGCAGGACACACAGCCATACTGACACCAGGCAGGACACACAGCGCTCCTGACACCAGGCAGGACACACAGCCCTCCTGACACCAGGCAGGACACACAGCCCTCCTGACACCAGGCAGGACACACAGCCATACTGACATCAGGCATCTTTGTGTTTAGAATCTCCAAAGACTTCAGTAATTGAATTTCCACAGGTTCCTTGTTTATGTCACAACAAAGGAAATTAGATAAAAGACAGAGAAACCTTAGAAATGAAACGCAGCTGTCACAAAGAGGCCAAACGCAAACCCCCAAAAGCAAACACATTTCCAACAAAAGCCTTTCACATCCAGTCAACAAAGCGTGTGATATGAAGCCTCCACAAAGCAGCGTCTCCCTGCAGCTCCTCACTGTGTTCTGGGTTTCATGGTTCATAAAGACCTTCAGGCTCTGGAGAGCAGAGAGCTGGAGGAACTGTCACTGTTCAGGATCTCAGAGGTCTACTGAACCACGCCTGGCCACGCCCCCCTGCACTAAGCCCTGGCCACGCCTGGCCACGCCCCCCTGCACTAAGCCCTGGCCACGCCTCCCTGCACGCCTCCCTGCCCATGCCTGGCCACGCCCCCCCTGTCCTAAGCCCTGCCCACGCCAGGCCACACCCCCCTGCACTAAGCCCTGCCCACGCTTGGCCACGCCCCCCTGCACTAAGCCCTGCCCACGCCAGGCCACACCCCCCTGCACTAAGCCCTGCTCACGCCTGACCACGCCCCCCTGCACTAAGCCCTGCCCATGCCTGACCACGCCCCCCTGTACTAAGCCCTGCCCATGCCTGACCACGCCCCCCTGCACTAAGCCCTGCCCATGCCTGACCACGCCCCCCTGCACTAAGCCCTGCCCACGCATGACCACGCCCCCCTGCACTAAGCCCTGCCCATGCATGGCCACGCCCCCCTACATTAAGCCCCGCCCACAGCACAGATGGCCTCCTGCCATCTCATATAATGATCAAACCCAGGCCAACATTCCCTGCATGGTGTCCAAACTAGTAAAAGCACCAAACCAAGATGTTGTCTTGTTGGGAGCAGAATACAAAGTAGTGGATATTGTAGTTTAATTAAGGATCAGCAAAACTGTCCAGTGTAGAGTGAGATGAGGTAGAAGGTGACTGTGTAAATAGATCATAGAGGGGGTGTAATTAATCTGATGTACATGCATTCCTGGAAAGATTCCTGCTGTTATGACTATTTCATAAGGGTCTTCATGTATAATGGAGAGAAGAGAGAGGAGGGAAGAATGTCAATGAAAAACTCCAGCTTGTTGGAAGTCCAGTTTGACTGTTTACATAGCTGGCCTGTCCTGAACAGACCCTAGTTAACTATTCATGGAGGAAGTTGCTGTTTTAATGTCGGTACAGAACTCAAAAAGCATCTAGAGCCATTAGCTGCACACCATGTCTGTGAGCACTCACTCAGCCCTCTTTTAGGCTGTCTGTTCCCCCTCCTCTCCTCCTCCTCCTCCTCTGCTTGTGTCCTCCATACAGGACCTTCAGGTCAAGGTCTCTGCTCCACAGACATGGAACACTGGGCATCGGGGCCAGAGCCCTCTTCAGTATCAAACAGAACCAGCATCACAGCATGTGAGACTTTCAACAGAACAGCTGGAGAGAGAGAATCCGGGACCACTGTAGCCTGCCTGAATCTTATTATAGAACATTTCAGATGAGTTTTAAATCACCTCTACCCTAAAGCACAGTACTTTGCAGGCTTAAGTGTACCAAGATAAATCAATTCATCATCCACTGTAAGTGGCCTTATCAGTGATCAGTTCTACGGCTATGGAGATAACCAGAGTCCTTAGCGGTGCATGGAAGCCTGTGGAGGCTGTGTTCCTGTTCTTGTCTGAGCGTGCAGTCACCTGACTTCAGGGAGCACAGCCCTCTGGGAGATCAGGAGAGATGGAGAGAGCGATGGAGAGAGAGAGAGACAGGAGAGAGAGAGAAAGACAGAGAGAGAGAGAAAGGAGAGAGAGAGAGAGAAAGAGAGAGAGAAGAGAGATGGAGAGAGAGAGGAGAGAGAGAGAGAGAGATCCACAGTGGGATTGTGATGAGTGAGAGTGGAGCAGGTGGAGGTGTCACACTGTCCCAGGGTTAAAGACTTCTGGGACAGGGTGAGAGAGCAGGACCAGGGAAGAGCAGGACCAGGGTGGACCAGGACCAGGGTGGACCAGGACCAGGGTGGACCAGGACCAGGGTGGACCAGGACCAGGGAAGAGCTCTCTCTCCCCTGGAGAATAGGTAGGAATACAGGAATCCCATTTATCATGTATATTAAACCACAAGGCTGAGCTCGGAAAATAGAGAGCGCATAAAAGAATGCAGGAACACATGGAGAAAATAAAGGGAGGGGGGGGGGGGAGGGAGGGAGGGAGAGGAACGAGGGAGGGGTGGAGGGAGGGAGGGAGAGGAACGAGGGAGGGGTGGAGGGAGGGAGGGAGAGGGGTGGACGGAAGGGTAGAGGGAGGGGGGAAGGAGGGGTAGAGGTTGTATTTCTCTCTCTCTCTCTCTTTCTCTCTAACTCTTTCTCTCTCTGTCTCTCTCTCTCTGTGTCTCTCTCTGTCTCTCTGTCTCTCTCTGTCTCTCTCTGTCTCTCTTTCTCTCTCGTTTCTGGTGGCAGGAAAACAAACTTGTACCTGTGGCCCCTGGGCCCCTGTTTGCCAGTGTTTTACACAGAACACAGAATGTTCCAGTGCTGAATAATTAGCATGATGTTCATGTGCGTCCCACAGGGTCTCTGAATGCTCACCTGACATCTGACATTTGGTACCCAGAGCTCCTCTCTCAATCTCCATAATTACATTTCCGTCTCATTTTCCTGCATCTGTTTGGTTAAAGCATCTCCGGTCTTGTGTTGCTTGGTGAGGAGCTTGATGATCCTCCTGGCCTGTGGTGAGAGGCGCTGCTGGGGCCAGACACTGTCTCTGCTCTACACTTACAGCCAGGGATTTATATCACTGCCTCGCTGGAGAGCTAGCTAATGACGCCCAATACTCTGGAAGCTAGCTAGCTACCACTGTGAGAGTGCACCCACCCAATCAATGGCTGTCTTGTCACCACAATGCACACAGTAACCCTATTGGATGTTCACTTAGTGTGGTATTTAATTTGAGTTAACAGGTGTGAAAATGGTTGGAAGTGATTAGAGGGAAGGAGTTTGCAAAGAGCAGAGAGGTAGTTAGACCATGTGTGAACCACTGGTCTGTTTGGGTGTAAAGACAGTGACTCTACACACTCACTAACAAGGATACTGTGTGAAGTGTGTGTGTCTGTATGCAGTGTGTGTGTCTGTTATGATTGGCTAAATGGAATAAGCTTTTCTATTGGGAGGTTGTCTTTTCATTGGGGTGCACTTCTAAACAGGCTGTGGGGGATTGGAACATGTCTTTACCCTTTGACAAAGGTCTAGGAGTGAAGGAAGGGCATGGAGAAGGATTTATCCCTGGTCCCAGACATCAAGCAACAGGGCGGGAGGGAGGGAAGGTAGGGGGGGAGGGGAGGGAGGGCAGGAGGGAGGGGGGGGCATGAGGGAAGGGAAGCGTCTTTGCTCGACTTCCAGGGGTGGGAGATGGAGGAGGTACCCAGGGGTGGGAGATGGAGGAGGTACCCAGGGGTGGGAGATGGAGGAGGTACCCAGGGGTGGGAGGCCCCAGCCTGGCCCCAGCCTGGCCCCAGCCCGGGCTGCTGGCTTCCAGAAACAGCCGGAATCCCATTTATTCCTGGTGACCTTAAATAAAACGACGGCTGGCCCTGTGGGCCCCATCTGAGGCCAAAATCAAATGGCCATGTTTTCCTCTCCCTCCACCCCACTGCTAGAGAAAATGAGCTTTATCTGCGGGGGGACCGCAGCCCATGTGACTGATGCCCCCCCTCCCTCCCTGCTTCCCCCCACAAACTCCATCGGAGAGTTAATCGGCAAAGCTGTCGCTTTTTAATTACTGCCTTTTGCTGTGGAGGTGCCCCAATGCAGGAGCACATGGGATTACTGTGGGAAGTTTCCAATAATGCAGCACTGTGGATCGCCTTGGAACAGGGTACACAAACACACACACACACACACACAGCAGAGAAACACACACAAAGACACACTACAACACACCTTCCAAGGTGACATGGGCCTTTCCAACAAAGATGTTCAATAATTACTGCAACAGAGACAATATTAGAAGCAGATTATGCACTCCTGTTTGATTAGTTTGGGCTGGTGTTGAGGTGACTGTGAGTGATGAGAACTCAGGTGTTACTGTCTAAGAACAAGAACCCAACCAGCCTCACTCAATATGATGTGGCAGTTCAAGATAAAAAAAGGAAATATTAGAATTGTATTGAGCTTGTTGGTTTGAAAAGGAAGCAGTTGTTTCCTTTGTGTAAACTGTTCAGATGATCTGATGATGGAACAGTTGAAGGGCACCTGTCTGTCCAGAGTACACAGACCCTCCACCAGCTCACAGACAAGATGGGAATCAGGAAGACTAATTAAAGTTAGTCTCAAATAGTTGCATCAGGCTGCTATCGAGGCATACTGTATGTTAAAACTGAATGACTAATTAGGGCAGCAAACAGCAGGGAAATCCCAGCCTGCTCAGGAATTCAGAGCACGTTACTGGATATATGAAAAGGTAGAAACAAACAGCAATCTGCTTGTTTAGCTTCTCCAACCCACTTACAAGGATCCAATTATGGCCGATCCCTGGAGCTCCTCCCTGGAGCCGCTGGAGGGATCATGGGGGACGGAGGCAGCGTTCTGATGGACTGTGAAGGCCACAGGCTCCATGGCTGATCTGGAGAGCCAACAGGCTCACTCAACCAGGGCCACTTATGGGCCCACCTGGCCCCTGTGCCCCTACCTGGCCACCACCTGGCCCCTGAGCCCCCACCTGGCCCCTGAGCCCCCACCTGGCCCCTGAGCCCCCACCTGGCCCCCACCTGGCCCCTGAGCCCCCCCCCCCACCTGGCCCCTGAGCCCCCACCTGGCCCCTGAGCCCCCCCCTGGCCCCTGAGCCCCCCCCTAGCCCCTGAGCCCCCCCCGGCCCCTGAGCCCCCCCCTAGGCCCTGAGCCCCCCCCCGGCCCCTGAGCCCCCACCTGGCCCCTGAGCCCCCCACCCTGGCCCCTGAGCCCCCCCCTGGCCCCTGAGCCGCCCACCCTGGCCCCTGAGCCCCCCCCCCCTGGCCCCTGAGCCCCCCCCTAGCCCCTGAGCCCCCCCCGGCCCCTGAGCCCCCACCTGGCCCCTGAGCCCCCCACCCTGGCCCCTGAGCCCCCCCCTGGCCCCTGAGCCCCCCACCCTGGCCCCTGAGCCCCCCCCCCCTGGCCCCTGAGCCCCCCCCTTAGCCCCTGAGCCCCCAGCCCTGTTACAGGGAAACCCAGAGTAACTGGAATAAAGCACACCCCCCCCCCCCCCCCCCCCCCCCGCCTCCCCATTACAAGCTAATTGGTTGGATGGCTCGTCTTTATAGCTGCCCTCCCATAGGGTGTATATACACCAGTATAACGGTATAGCGGTATAACACACCATTAGCACTGCGTATTCCTTGAACAATGCTTAGGGCGTTAATGTGTTGACAGCAGCCTCTGTGTCTGAGCCTCATGTGATGGAGGCAGGGGGGGTCCAGACCTCAACACACTGAGCCTCATGTGATGGAGGCAGGGGGGGTCCAGACCTCAACACACTGAGCCTCATGTGATGGAGGCAGGGGGGGTCCAGACCTCAACACACTGAGCCTCATGTGATGGAGGCAGGGGGGGTCCAGACCTCAACACACTGAGCCTCATGTGATGGAGGCAGGGGGGGTCCAGACCTCAGCTCATCACTTCGGGGCTGTCAGAGCTGTTTCTTCCAAAAAAACAACAACGTAAAATGAATAAAACAGCTCCTGTTTTTCTAGAGGCTCCATTTGTTAGCCTCGTGTGCCCTTGTGGGTTGTTGTGTTGGTTCTAGGTACGCACCTGTAAACAGCTCTATCCACACAGTACACACAGCTCTGAGATACACAACATCTCCACTGTACAACATCTGCTCCACAACACTCCCAGCTGCTCCCAGCTGCTCCCAGCTGCTCCCTGCTGCCCCCAGCTGCTCCCAGCTGCTCCCAGCTGCTCCCTGCTGCTCCCTGCTGCTCCCAGCTGCTCCCAGCTGCTCCCAGCTGCTCCCAGCTGCTCCCAGCTGCTCCCTGCTGCTCCCAGCTGCTCCCAGCTGCTCCCTGCTGCCCCCAGCTGCTCCCTGCTGCTCCCAGCTGCTCCCTGCTGCTCCCTGCTGCTCCCTGCTGCTCCCAGCTGCTCCCTGGTCCAGGTGGGTTCCCACCTCCTTCCCTCCTCTCTTCAGCTGGGATGAGAGGCAGAGCAGGAGGCCCAGAGTGACGATGGATGAGGAGGGATGCTGCTGCCATTCATCATTCAATGCTGGAGGTGCTGAACAGTTAGCTAGTTAGCTTGAGGGAATCTGTAAAACACTCTGCCTGATGCCTGGCTGTCAGGAGCAGGGGCCTGGAGGGCAGAGACACACACACTAACACACACACACACACACACACACTAACACACACACACCAACACACTCTCTCTTACACACACACCAACACACTCTCTCTTACACACACAGACCTGAAATAGTGCTCTTCACCCAAAGACAGTCAGGTTAACCACACACTGTCTTTTTATAATCGGGTGTTTACATATGAAAGGTCAGTTAACCTGGAAGCTTCATGGACAGATCAGTAAAGTCCTGGAGAAAACCTGTTAGACCAGAGAGCAGAGTGTGTTTAGACCAGCAGAGTCTGAGACCAGCAGAGTCTGAGACCAGCAGAGTCTGAGACCAGCAGAGTCTGTTTAGACCAGCAGAGTCTGTTTAGACCAGCAGAGTCTGTTTAGACCAGTGATCTGTGCTTCTGAAGCCAGGAGAACTCTGATATCATCACCTCCTGCCCAGGATGGTCTTAACAAGAGACACACACACACCCACACACACACACACACACACACACCCACACACACACACACCATGATCCTGCCCTATCAAAGCTGTCTTCACTAGTCTCAGATCCACTTCCCAGCAACACCTCCAGTCCCACATACTCAGCTCTCTCTGCCAATACAGGGAGGGGCTTACAACTCCACTCCAATTAGAGACAAGCTGATTGGTGGGAACCCTGGTTCCAGCAGGAAGCCACTCCAATGTTCAGCCTGTGCCAACTTGTCAGCCTTCAGTCCAGTGTGGATGAGCCTGGCCAAGACCACTCCAGACCTGGAAACCTTTCTGAGCCACACAATGCTGCAGTCCAACACAGGCTCTGCATGTGTGTGTGTGTGTGTGTACCATGGGGCAGCAGCACATGGCTCCCTATGCTGTGTGATTAATATGCAGGCTTTTGCTGGAACTACTGAGACACAAGCAGGCTGGCAGAAGAGGGTCTGTCTGTGGTTTAATTAGTGCGACTGCGGCACATTCTCTGTCCGTAATTATGGTCAGAGATCTAACTGACCTTTCTAGTATTTTCTGCATGTTTGGCTTCTTACTGATCATGTTTTATTCAGGGTCTTTGTTGTGCGTGTTGTGTTCAGCCACTGTCGCCGCAGCAACGCTGCATAAAGAGGAGCGTCACTTCCTTTGATGCCCCCTGTCTGTCTGCCTGTCTGTCTGTCTGTCTGTCTGCCATGACACCCGGGGCCCGCTGGCACAGGAGTCGCTCCAGAAGGCACACATCCAGATTTAGAAGACTGACTCTCTGTTTGCTTTCATAAGGGTTGGAAAAAAAAACATTCTAACAACATGAGGATGGTCTGCCAAAGACTCCCCCACTACAACAACACAGATATTCTCCATATTTCTCCAGACAGGCTTTTCTTTCATGTTAAAATGGAGGGAAGCAGAAGGAACCCGGGGGTGGAGAGATGAGGGGGTCCACTCCAGCCAGAGAGGGGGGCAGGGGCCTGGGGGGGCTGGAGAGGAGGTGCCATCCAGAGGTGTTGGAACAGCAGCACACTAACTAGGTTATTAGGGGATTCACTCCAGGGTTAACAGGGGGTGTCAAAGCCAGACCTGTATAGACCACAGCCCACTATCACACAGGGGAGCTCTGCTGTTATGCAGAGTAAGAAGGGCCTCACTGTCTGTGTGGATGGAGAGCCACACCAGTGTGATCAACCTGGATACAAGACAGGGGACCAGGGGCCACTTAAAGCACAAACACACTCTGATACGCACACACACACATGCTTCTACCTCTATCTGAACAGACAGTTACACACACATACGCTTACACTGGTGTACACACTCGTTTCCAAAGGCACACACTCGTCCACCCACCCACCCAGACACACACACACACACCCACTCAGGTAGAAGTGAAAAGGCAGCTCTGGAGGCAGTTCAGCTGCCAGGGTCCCTGTGGGGGTGCGAGTGCTTCCTGTTTGCAAGCCTTTCTTTAGTGAAAATGCTTCAAACGGGCCAAACGAGAGTCGTGCTTATCCAGCAAAATTGCTGCTAGATGGAGCAGAAAGTGCACAAATTTTCTATGACACCCCAGTAATGAGGTTTTATACTGACCCAGGCAGGGAGAGTGGATCGGGTCGCTGCTCTCCCCCCCCCATCCCCCCCGCCCCAGTCTGGGGGTCCCACCAGTTAGGCAGCCTGGCCTGAACCTCAGCCATCAGACCACAACACACACCAGTCAGAAACCCATCAAGTATTCATAAAGCCCCATTATCCTGCCAGTTTGCATCAAGTGCACTAACCGGGTCTAAGGCAGGGAATATCATTAGTTTGCCCTCATACAGCACAGCAGGGCTGTGTAGCCAGTTCCAGAAATACTGTTTAACTGTTATTCAAAGACTCTGATATGATCTCCACATCTCAGTATGGTTTTGAACAGTACGTCACTACTGAATCTTTTCTAACAGCATCGTCCATGCTGACTTTTATTGCGTCTGTTTTTAAGTGATTTCAGCTTAACCAGCGATGTTTAGGTGAGCAACACTGACTGTTTTTTATCATTCTATACAAACACGCATGTACATCTGCTTTCATACACGGGTTCATGTCTGCCTGAACTCCGCCCCTTCCCAGAATAAGAAGTGCCAAAGGTGATATCCCATGATGCATTGCTCTATATCCCATGGCTGCTGGCGCTAAAGGTCAGAGCTGGATCTTTGAGAGAGCCTGGATGGGCGCTGATCTCCCTGAGATCTCTGGACACTTATTGCATTCTGAGGGTTGGTGTTGTGTCGAGCACCCTGGATATCCTCTACAAACAATGACATTCACATCTGAAAAAAAGGGGAGAAAGAGGAGGATTGTGACTCATCCATCATGGATTCATTATCCATAACCCTGACTTCCTCCAGCCTAACTCAGATACTTCTGCTCCTCAGTATGTCACCTTAGAAACCGCTCCTCTCACAAGGCCAGCACGTCTCTTATTAGTAATATTTTGACAGGTTCGTCAGGGTAGCATGCATCGAGCTATTTTAAGGAAATGCATCAACCACTGATTTTTGCTAAGTCTGCAGTACTCTGATGAATTAAAAATGTATGCCTGGATGGGAATACTTTGGGTATTACACCACTGATAAGTATTATCTTAAAGGGCTACACATAGCATTTTCTGAGAGGGGGATTGTGTTTTTCTAAATTCCCCAGGAGTTCTGTTGAAGTGAGGTCAGGGGGTCCTGATGTATTCTCTAATGTGCTGCTGTTTTATCCTCCTCATTGTGACAAACGTGTCAGGATCTGTGCTGCCTGACAAACAGAAATCTCAGAGGTGTTTCTGTGCTTTAAGGCTGTGCTCTTTTTGACACGCATCAAAATTTGACCTTTAAATGATTCTTGTTATCAAAGAAACCCAACGAGAAAATCAATAGGAAGCAGCTGGGTAGATGGGATTAACTAAGGCCAAATTGATCATTCCATTTCATTCTCATCGTGATTCGAGATGTTCCGGCGACACAAATCTGACCAAATCACTCGAGCCTTTCAGCACCTCAGAACAGGTTTATCCTCCTGGAAAAAGAACAAATAACTCCTGGAACTTCCTGTGTCAGAGACTGAAGACTAACTTAGACTTCCCTCCAGAGACTGAAGACTGACTCTGATTTCCCTCCAGAGACTGAAGACTGACTCTGATTTCCCTCCAGAGACTGAAGACTAACTTAGACTTCCCTCCAGAGACTGAAGACTGACTCTGATTTCCCTCCAGAGACTGAAGACTGACTCTGATTTCCCTCCAGAGACTGAAGACTGACTCTGATTTCCCTCCAGAGACTGAAGACTGACTCTGATTTCCCTCCAGAGACTGAAGACTGACTCTGATTTCCCTCCAGAGACTGAAGACTAACTTAGACTTCCCTCCAGAGACTGAAGACTGACTCTGATTTCCCTCCAGAGACTGAAGACTGACTCTGATTTCCCTCCAGAGACTGAAGACTGACTCTGATTTCCCTCCAGAGACTGAAGACTAACTTAGACTTCCCTCCAGAGACTGAAGACTGACTCTGATTTCCCTCCAGAGACTGAAGACTGACTCTGATTTCCCTCCAGAGACTGAAGACTAACTCAGACTTCCCTCCAGAGACTGAAGACTGACTCTGATTTCCCTCCAGAGACTGAAGACTGACTCTGATTTCCCTCCAGAGACTGAAGACTGACTCTGATTTCCCTCCAGAGACTGAAGACTGACTCTGATTTCCCTCCAGAGACTGAAGACTAACTTAGACTTCCCTCCAGAGACTGAAGACTGACTCTGATTTCCCTCCAGAGACTGAAGACTAACTTAGACTTCCCTCCAGAGACTGAAGACTGACTCTGATTTCCCTCCAGAAACTGAAGACTGACTCTGATTTCCCTCCAGAGACTGAAGACTGACTCTGATTTCCCTCCAGAGACTGAAGACTGACTCTGATTTCCCTCCAGAGACTGAAGACTGACTCTGATTTCCCTCCAGAGACTGAAGACTGACTCTGATTTCCCTCCAGAAACTGAAGACTGACTCTGATTTCCCTCCAGAAACTGAAGACTGACTCTGATTTCCCTCCAGAAACTGAAGACTGACTCTGATTTCCCTCCAGAGACTGAAGACTAACTCTGACTTCCTGTCTCAGAGACAGAGGACTAACTCTGACCTCCATCCAGAGACAGAGGATTAGGTGTATTTCCCTCCCTCAGGCCTCAGCCTCCTCAGATTGATTCTGATAAGGACCCAGCTCTCCCCCCCCCCCCCTCCCCACACTGCTTCAGAGCTGCCCCATCACTAGTCACCATGGGAATATGAAAGGAGATGAACTGATCGGTCCATCAAACTGCAAAAACAAATACATTCATCATTCCAACACATTGATAGATCATTAATGATCGTACCTTCCTGTTGTTGCTGCACATTGTTGCATCCTTTCATGGCTAATCAGACCAGTATAGCACAGCTTCATTAGCCAGGTATCTCATTTCCTCTGCTGTATCTGGATGAACAGGCATCTGACATGGACCCTCAGAGAGGAGATGTTGATCTGAAGCAGCGTTCAGTAAACACGGCCCAGCAGAAGGGAGAGGCTTAGCATGCTGCCCCTGAGCTACACCTGAGCTACACTCACTGGGGTTCATATCACAGCTGAGGTGTCAGACCTCCACAGATAACTAGGATAACAAAGATAGCAAATCTGGCAAATGAGAAATGGCAGTTTTCCTCTTCAAGAAGATACATCAGTGTTTATCAAATCAATGCCAGACAGAGGAATTTGAAGGTAAAATAATGAACCACTTATAAATGATCTCTGCTTGGCTGGGCCTTACCTGATCGGGGTGTTAAGGGACCAGCAATGCGAGACATATTAGGAGAGGTCTATTAATCCTGAAGCTTCTCATAGCTGACTAGAAAATGAGCGAGTCCTCTGTGACTTGCTATACACATTCTTTTTAATTTTCCTCTGGAACACAGTCAGCCTCACAGCTCTCATTGATTGGGTGTGAAAGTTTTCGGTGGCCCTCGTATTTCTCAGCCAGGCAGCCTGAGCGTTTCATTATGGCTCCCTGGGACCACGCTACGCCGCTACCTCGCACACCGCTACCTCGCAGACCGCTACCTCCAGAGCAACTGGGGAGGCCATTCTCTCTCTGCAGAAATGGGCTTTTAATTGAGTGACATCTAATAAGGCAGTGAAATACAGCTGTGGAGTTAACATAACAGGTCGACAAGGACCAACTGCAATAGGCAAGGCAAAACATGGCGGCGCTAAAAGTTAAGCAGGGTTGGAGGGATTGGTTATGAGATCGTCAAGGTGAGTGTGTGATTAGCTGTGAGATCATCAGGTGAGAGTGTGATTGGCTGTGAGATCATCAGGTGAGTGTGTGATTGGCTGTGAGATCATCAGGTGAGTGTGTGATTGGCTGAGATCATCAGGTGAGAGTCTGATTGGATATGAGATCATCAGGTGAGTGTGTGATTGGCTGAGATCATCAGGTGAGAGTCTGATTGGATATGAGATCATCAGGTGAGTGTGTGATTGTATATGAGCTGAGGTCTCACCAGCTTCTCTCTAACATAGTAAACAGCCTCTTTACTGAGGAGGAATGTTTCCTGTGTTTCTTGACTGGTTCCAGCAGCAGCAGCACAGCAGACTGGCCTGTCTGTGATTCCTCCCATCTTCCTCTCAGATGTTAACTGAAACAGCGTTTCTTTTTATTATCAGACATCAAATCAGTGGACTAGGAGACGCCATCAACTTTGCAGACATAAATCATGCAGGATGGCAGGTCTGTTATTGTGGAAGTGGTGAGTCTGGTGACACACACACACAGACAGATAGGTGAACACACACACTGTGTAAATCTCCATCCCCTCATCAGGGAGTCACTGGGATTCATGATCTTTCGGGCTATGCTGACTCCTGACTCTAATGCTCCTCCTCTCTCCTCCCCAGACACAGCAGACATGGTCCTCCTCCTCTCCTGCGCCAGCTTCACCAAACAGACTGTGCATGAGAATAGCACTCGACCTTTCTCAGACAGAGTCATTCACAGTCGTTCACAGAGTCATTCACAGAGTCATTCAAGGAGTCATTCACAGAGTCATTCAAGGAGTCATTCACAGAGTCATTCAAGGAGTCATTCACAGAGTTGTTCACACAGCTCAAATAAATGAGAATTGAAATGTCGCAGCTCGCGCAGTGTGATGATGAGGCTGCTTCCTGGGTCCTGGGTGTTTCTGCAGCCTCTGTGATGAGGCTGGGTCCTGGGTGTTTCTGTAGCCTCTGTGATGAGGCTGGGTCCTGGGTGTTTCTGCAGCCTCTGTGATGAGGCTGGGTCCTGGGTGTTTCTGCAGCCTCTGTGATGAGGCTGGGTCCTGGGTGTTTCTGCAGCCTCTGTGATGAGGCTGGGTCCTGGGTGTTTCTGCAGCCTCTGTGATGAGGCTGGGTCCTGGGTGTTTCTGTAGCCTCTCTTCCTGAGGCTGGGTCGTGGGTGTTTCTGCAGCCTCTCTGTGAAGAGGCTGGGTCCTGGGGTGTTTCTGCAGCCTCTGTGATGAGGCTGGGTCCTGGGTGTTTCTGCAGCCTCTGTGATGAGGCTGGGTCCTGGGTGTTTCTGCAGCCTCTGTGATGAGGCTGGGTCCTGGGTGTTTCTGCAGCCTCTGTGATGAGGCTGGGTCCTGGGTGTTTCTGCAGCCTCTGTGATGAGGCTGGGTCCTGGGTGTTTCTGCAGCCTCTGTGATGAGGCTGGGTCCTTCTGCAGCCTCTCTGTGAAGAGGCTGGGTCCTGGGTGTTTCTGCAGCCTCTGTGATGAGGCTGGGTCCTGGGTGTTTCTGCAGCCTCTCTGTGATGAGGCTGGGTCCTGGGTGTTTCTGCAGCCTCTGTGATGAGGCTGGGTCCTGGGTGTTTCTGCAGCCTCTCTGTGAAGAGGCTGGGTCCTGGGTGTTTCTGCAGCCTCTCTTCCTGAGGCTGTGTGCCTGCTGTTTAGAGAAGGACAGGCTCTTCTTGTTAAACTCAGGGTAACAAATGTCTTGGAAAACTGCTGGGCGAATAACAGGGGAGTGGAATTAGGCTGTTTGTACTGTTTGCAGGCAGCAGAGTAACTGCTAATTGGAAGCACCTTCTGAGGACACTGCAGCGGCTGGAGATGCAGCCCTTAACTTCCCTTCAGCAGGAGCTGTGCTGGCTGCAGTCTCATTTACATGGCCAGGCAGTGCTTATCAGAGAGCTTTACTCAGGACTTTATGCTGAGAATTGCTCGAGAGGCCAATTGCAGAGCAAAAAATGTGTTTGCTCCACAGCATATTCAGGTAAGCAGGTTGAAGTCATACATGAATCACAGAAACTTATTTCCAATCTTTCTATTTCTATTTCTATTTGTACGACACACAGACACACACGCAGACACACACACAGACACACACACAGACACACGCAGACACACACACAGACACACACACAGACACACACACAGACACACGCAGACACACGCAGACACACACACAGGCACACACACAGACACACACACAGACACACGCAGACACACAGACAGACACACACACGCAGACACACACACAGACACACACAGACACACAGACACACACACACACACACAGACACACACACAGACACACACACAGACACAGACACACACACACACACATCATGATCTCCAGGCTTGGAGGATGACAGGGACGGACGACAGCTAATCCAAAAATCTGCCAAACAATGTGAGGTCAGAGGTCAGATCCCAACATGTTCTATATCGCTTACAATGTCCTCTGCTGTTCTGCTACATGAGCAGCAATGACACAGCCTGCCAGCCACTGTGTGTGTGTGTGACAGAGAGACAGTGTGTGTTTGAGAGTGTGGCAGTGCCACAGATAAGGCTCAGTGAAGATAGCAGCCCTGTGACCCTCGGCCTCTCTTCACTTGTCTGTGGATAAGAGCAGTCTCATCCTACACAGCCGGGAGTGTCACTTTAAACAAGCGGAGAGGAGCGGAGAGCAGCGCAGCAGCACAGTGTGCAGGCTGGGGTGTGGAGGTGAATATGTTAATGCCTCATGCCCACTGCATTACATATGGGTGGGGGCTAGCTGCTTGTTCTGAGGGGGCAGGGGAGGGGGAGGGGGGGGTGACAGTGGCATGTGAGCAGCCACCAGGAGGAGAGAGGAGGAGAGAGGAGGAGAGAGGAGGAGAGAGGAGGAGAGGGGGCTGCTGATCGTGTTTCTGTCCACGTCTTCCTCTGTTAGCCATTACTGTGTGCAGACGAAGCCTGATGTTTACTCTGCTGAGACAAGCAAGTCTACTGCTCTGGGTGGCAACCTTGTGACTCCCCTCTCTCTCCTGCTGCCAGCTCCTCTCATGTCTCAGCCCGGTCAGACTCCTCCTGCCTCCCAGCACACCCGGCCAGAGAGGGGACACCTCAGATGGAAGGGATCATGTTAGCCAGGCTGCTGGGTGGAGCTTTCAGGAGGAAGGTTCAGTTAAGACTGCAGGAGGGTTCCTCAAACGTTAACAGGCATCATGGTTGTGCCCTCTTTGTCTACCTCTCTCTATCTCCCTCTCTTTACTCTCTCTCTCTGTCTCTCTGTCTCTGTCTGTCTCTCTCTCTCTGTCTCTGTCTCTCTGTCTATGTCTCACTGTCTGTCTTTCTCTGTCTCTGTCTCTCTGTCTCTGTCTGTCTCTCTCTCTCTGTCTCACTGTCTGTCTTTCTCTGTCTCTGTCTCTCTGTCTCTGTCTGTCTCTCTCTCTCTGTCTCTGTTTCTCTGTCTCTGTCTGTCTCTCTCTCTCTGTCTCTGTTTCTGTCTTTCTGACTCTTTCTGACAGTTTTTCTAAATTGCTAAAACACAATTGATGATCCCTTGCTCCATTTTCTGAAAACATTAAACAACAAACCTTCAAGTACTATTTGCACAACTGCAGAATCCTTTTGCAAGATTAAACGTTTAGCTTCAAAACAGTTTTACCTCAAAATCAAGGTACCTCATAAACAAAGTAAGGTATATTATTATTAGTACTTGCTTTCCTACAGGCACAATATTGCTTGTTTGAGATGCATGCCATGTAACTGTAACTTGTTTAACTGAATGCTCTTGTCAAAAACTGTTGATTTAGTTCATTGTACAGTATACAGCTAGCATTACACTGTTCAATGGTATATGATACTATCTTATATTGTTTCTTATGTAAATTATCTGACTTTCTCCTTCAACAACCTATTTTCTCTCTGAACTGGCTGATATTGGTTGTGTCACATCATTTGAAAATAGTGAATTACATTTGGAGCGGTTGTGTTTAGTGAAGGACATGTGTCTTGTGGTATGGGATTGTTGCTACCTGAGTTCATCAGTGTGGGTGCTGTGTGCAGTAGAGGGCAGAATGGGTTTGAAGAATCTGAACGTTTTTTGGGGGCTGAAAAGTGAATAAAAATCATGTTTTACCATGTGAAATGGATCTGGCAGGGGTCTCCAATCCTGGTCCTGGAGGGCCGCTGTCCTGAAGGTTTTAGATGTTTCCCTGCTCCAGCACACCTCCACAGAACTTGATAACGACCCTTCATTAGAATCAGGTGTGCTGGAGCAGGGAAACATCTAGAACCTTCAGGACAGCGGCCCTCAAGGACCAGGATTGGACACCCCTGGATTAAGGTATTGAAAACAGACAGCACAATTTGCTGAATTAGTTTAGGCAACTAAGAACTTTGTTCAGCCAATGAGTTTTAGTGTTTTAGATGTTGAGAAAAACTGTAAACACAACTTCTGCTGCAGCAACAAATACAAACACTCACATATTTAGAAGACGAATCAAATTAGAGAACAAGAATCCTTATTAATAAAAACAGAATAAATCATATAAATGGAAATAGGATTAATTGTATATAATCCAATCATCTAAATATGAAAACACGGACTGCATTGAACTGTTTAATTTTACAAATGAAATGATTCAAGGACAGTAAAAGTAATTGAGCATGCAGAAATAAATGAGAAAAATGAAAACAGCAGTTTGAAATACGGACCGTGTTCCTGATAAAAGTGAAAAGAAGAATATAAAAAGCATAAAGTTAGAAGGGCAGAAGTCATGATGGCAGAATGGAGAAATCAATCATAAAGCATCAAATAAAAAATGAAATGATTACCAAGATTATGCGGAAGGTCAGGGTCAGGGGTCAAGTTCAAAAGTTCACTAATTATGGCGTCTGCATGGATGTTTCTGGAAGAAATAAAGCAGGGCAGTGAGGTAAGTACACTTTACACTAAGTGCTGTTTAAGTTCTACATCTACCTGACAATGTGTGGCACTCAAATATTAATGTGACACTATGTGGCTCTGTGAGCGGTGAATCCCAGCTCGCTGTGAGGAGATCAGTGGACTCTTTGCAGGAGGCTCCAGACGCTGTGTCCACTCTGGTATAAATGTCACAGCATGGTTTTATCATCTCATAACAAGTGCTCAACCATAAATTATGTGTTTGCTCGTTGCAAAACCTTTCAGGAAAATTAGGTGGACAAAGAAAAACATCGAAGCAACACTGACTGTGACATCATTCACTCTATCATTCACACACACACACACACACACCCCTGCAGACACACACACACACTTTCCTTCCCAGTAATGGATCACACAGCCTCATCCTTAGCGCTGTGATGAATGAAAGGGAACTAAAAACAGTAGAATCAGGGGACTTGACAGCAGTCCAATGGAGGCTGCTCTCTGGTTCTCCACCCATCATTCCTGCTGTTCCTGCGCCTGTCTGTGGGAGCAGGAACCAGCCAAGCTCCAGCACATTCTCCTAGGTATTAGCTGCTAATTGCCATCAAGCCAACAAGCTGCAGTTTCAGGAAAAACAATCTATATTAATTCCTCCTATTCTCCCCTAAAGAATACACGCTGCAACTTCTTGGGCACACAAGATAAATGCTTATACCATAATTACAACTAATTGTGCAAATAATTGCAAAGTTGTACTTGTGCCACCTACACACATCTTTTAACAAAAGCAGTCTTGGCTTGGCTGTGCTTGTGGATTAGTAGAATATAGAGGTTTCCTCTATCTGCATTCCCCTCTCTCTCTCCCTCTCTCTCTCTCTCTCTCTCTCTCTCTCTCTCTCTCTCTCTCTCTCTCTCTCTCTCTCTCTCTCTGTCTCCCCCTCCCTCACTCCCCCCCTCTCTCTCCCTCCCTCCCGCTCTTTGGGACATGACGAAGGTGAGAAAGACTCTGCTGCATGGGGTGAAAATAATAGAATTGACAAAGGGCAGGGGAGGGGAGCGACGAAGAGGAGGGGGAGGAGGGAGAGGAGGGGGAGGAGGGGGAGGAGGGGGAGGAGGGGGAGGATTCATGGATGTTCTGGAGGCAGACAGGCTCCTAAAGCAGCCCATCTCTCCCAGCACAACACTGCCAAACCAGGAGAGCTGGAGGAGTCTGGCTCTGTCATCCAGATGAGATCCAAGCCTACCTGCTACTTTGAGGAAGAAAATACAAACAAACAAACCTGTAAATGGAGATGGGCTTTTACTGCAGGGTTTACACCTAATCCCTTTCATTTCAGCTCAAGATAACTTTAGTGCCCTCTTACTGCTCTGATGGTCAAAGCATACTTCAAAGATCCAGTGTGCTTCCTGGGGGAGAGAGAGACAGAGAGAGAGTGAGAGAGACAGAGAGAGGGAGAGAGTGAGAGAGAGAGAGAGACAGAGAGAGAGAGAGAGAGAGAGTGAGAGAGAGAGACAGAGAGAGAGAGTGAGAGAGAGAGAGGGAGAGAGAGAGAGAGAGAGAGAGAGAGAGAGAGAGAGAGAGAGAGGAAAGGGAGAGTGAGGGAGAGAGAGAGAGAGAGAGAGGAAAGCCAGGCAAACCCCATCTATTACCAACCAGCCAATCATCAAAGACAAATTACTGTACACTTCACTGGGATATGCTAATTCCAAATTAGATGCAAGTCATCAAAAGATAAGCAGTATGATATTTTGCATCTACAAATTGAAAATGTCTGCTTCTACAAGTTTTTATGCCCCCCAAAAAACAAGGGTTGTACTAGTGCAGAGCTGGGATAATAAATATGGAGCCTTCAAGTTAGATCACTGAGATAGCATTCATCTGCAGAAAGCATGACTTTCTCATAGTACACGTCCAATCAAAAGGTGCTGTAAGAACCTCTGCTGTGATCTTCTCTCATCATTTATCAAAGAACAGATAATAAACCTGTTTTTGCCAAGTTGATTTGGAGAGGATGAATGAATGAATGCCAACACACAGTTAGTTTTAACAATAGACACACCCAGAGACTAATGCACTCTGGGAGATTTTCACTAAAGACTTGGTCGATACTTCTCAGCTCCATCAGAATGACGGGATCAGCTCCGATAACTCCACTCTGTTCTGCACCTTCCTAACATCCCTCAGTGAACACAGTCATCTCAGAGCACAGAACCAGGAAAGTGTTGAGGATCCTTCTGCTTGACACCTGATATTGAAGGACCTCGCACCTCCAGAGTGATGAGCACTACTGTGACAGGGTCAATACTTCAGCTAACATGCAGAGTAGGCATATCGGCTCATAACAGAACAAGTGTATCAGCAAATGAATAGACAAGGCTGGAGTACAAGAGGCAACGAACTGTTCAGCTAACAAATGACCTGCCTGGACAGATCCATGACAGCAGCGAGCAGCATGTCCTCTTGAGGGGATCTTCAGAGAGAGTCTGGGGTAGTTCTACCCTTGAACAGAAGCCTGAGTGTTGGAGGCAGGAAGCTCCCGTCTGCTCGACATCAAAGCCATGTTGTGGCTGTGGGCTCTGCTGCCCTGTGGCAGTCATTCAGGGTGGCCTACTTTAGACAGAGCACCTGAGGTCAAATACACACAATCAAGGGAGAAAAACATCTGGTCTCACCTCCGTCTCTATTTGATGTCTCCCACCTCTGTTCACCAATCCTATCTGCCATCCTATCCCCCCCCTCCGCCCCCCTCAGCAAGCCAGCCTATGATGGGTCTTATCATGGCAGCACAGTGTGGAGATATTGTCAAGACCGCTTTCAAGTAATCCTGATTAAAGAGCTTGACTTTTATTCTCTCAAGTGCTTTATTCTCTCTGCCTCGGCCCATCCCCCACGGCACACAAGGACCTCATCCACTAGTGTGGAGCTGGACCTCATCCACTAGTGTGGTGCTGGACCTCATCCACTAGTGTGGTGCTGGACCTCATCCACTAGTGTGGTGCTGGACCTCATCTGGAAGGGGAGGAGGAGAGGAGGAGCAGGGGAGGAGGAGGAGAGGAGGAAGGGAGGAGGAGGAGGCTGGCTGAGGTCACAGCACAGCTTCAGTAATATGAACAGCAACAGTAAGAACATAACATGCTACTGTAGCAGCTAGAAGGTTAGGCTGCTCAAAAGCAGATGCGAGGAGGAGCTTGACAGACTCCATGACAGGTTTGGAGCCGGGTGGCAAAGAGGAACTTGTGAAGGGATTATTTTTCTTCATTACGCAAGCAGTTTCTCCTGAATAATTCATCCTCATACAGCTTGTTTTAATCAATGGCAGATTGACAGCAGCATGTCACTGTGTCTTGCAGAATGGACAACCCCAAGCCTTTCTGTCTTTGTTCAATGTCACAAATGTTAAAACATCAACAGATTAAAAAACTGTCTATGTGCAAATATCGCTCCCTTTTTAATGGAAAGAGGGCGTCGTGCTTGGTGGAGAGAAAACGTCCTTTCATTAAACGGACAGTGTGCACGGGCTTGAGCAGCATGCTGAGAGTGTTGTTCAGTGTGATGGGTGTCTGTGATCTCCACCCTGGTCTCTCCCTGGTCTGAGGGGAGCAAGTATCTCCTCAGAGACAGACAGGCAGAAGGACAGACAGGCAGACAGGCAGACAGGCAGACAGACAGGCAGACAGGCAGACAGACAGGCAGACAGGCAGACAGACAGGCAGACAGGCAGGCAGGCAGGCAGACAGACCCCTCTGAACCCAGGCCAGGGCGTTCCTCATGGTTGTCCTATACTGAAGCTGTCAGTCTTGGTGTTGAGGCCCGGTGAGGCAGGCAATTTGAGCGTAGCAGTGAGAATCGATAGCCCATCAGCTCACGATCGCAGCACACCACCACCCTGAAGACGCTGCTACACAATTTACAGCATATTGTTTTTGGCCCTGGAAGCAAACAGGCGCAGAGACCGATAGAAGCATCATGATGGAGAGAGAGAAAGAGAGAGAGATAGAGAGGGGGAGGGAAAGAGAGAGAGACAGAGAGAGGGGGAGGGAGAGAGAGAGACAGAGAGAGAGAGGAGGAGGGAGAGAGAGAGGGAGGGAGAGAGAGAGAGGTAGAGACAGAGAGAGAGACAGAGACAGAGAGAGAGGGGGAGGTAGAGAGAGGGGGGGAGGGAAAGAGAGAGAGAGAGACAGAGAGAGAGAGAGAGGGGGAGGGAAAGAGAGAGAGAGAGACAGAGAGACAGAGACAGAGAAAGAGAGAGAGAGACAGAAAGAGCCAGAGAGAGGTCTGGTCACTGTCATAACTTCCCTCTCCAGGCTCACACAGGGTCAGTCCCAGGTAAGCCCTCAGGATCAAAGGTGGCTGATGCTTCAGTCTGATGCTCTGGCTGTGTTTAGACGGATGGGGCCAGGTTATGCAAACAGATTGGGTCAAGCAAACAACATAAGCAGCACTAGAGGGGTATTGATTGGATGATTTCCCCCCCTGGAGGACAGGAGGTGAAGAGGCTTGTCATCAGAGCAGGATTGTAAGCTTCTGTAAAGGACACCAAGCCTTCACTTCATAACAGTGGCAGTGTGTGTCTGGAGGAGTGTGTGGTTGGTGTGTGTGTCTGTTCTGAGCATGTTGTATGTTGTGTGTGTGTTCTGTGCATGTTGTATGTTGTGTGTGTGTTCTGTGCATTAATGTACATCATTGCTCAGGTTAGTGTCCTATCACACAAGACCCAGTGCCTCCTATACAGCTGCAATCATCCCTATGAGCCACAGTCAAGCAGCATGAAAACACACACACACACACAGACATACACACACAGACACACATAGACACACACACACACACACAGACACAGAGACACACACACACACTCACACACGCTTGCGGCTTAGTGAGCTGGATAGATTAGACCAGCGCTCCTGTAGGTGAAGCTACACAACATAACTAGCCTGGAGGCAGAGAGAGAAATATGAAAATATCTGTGCTTTTCTTTAAGGGACAAGCTGTGTAAGTTAAAGCTGAGGAAATGTTGACCATTCAGATAAACAACCTTGAGATGAACAAGCAGCTGACAAGATACTGGGAGACGTCGCTATTCTTGTTTGGCAAATGTTATCAGATAGACTGACTGTATCCATATGCATGTTCCCAGCACACTTTTGGAAACAGTCTAGTTTAGTGTAAACATCATGGAGCCCCTGCTGTGCCTGCTGCCCATGTGGGTCCTGGTGTTACACTGGTTAGAGAGCAGGTCCACAGGGATGCTGAAGTACCTTTTCAATCTAGCTATCAGATGGGCTTACATGGTGGAGGTGTGCAGTGTTAGTGTTCAATCACTAATCTGATCCAGGAGGCACTACAGGAAACAGGCCTATTAGAGGGAAAAATGAAAGGAAAATCATTGCAGTGTGATTGATGGAGCTTTTCCCCAGAGGGATAAGGTAGTGGTTCACTGAGAAGACTGTTACTGACACAGGGCTCTCCCACTGTCTCTCACCTGCTGTCTCTCTCCCACTGTCTCTCTCCTGCTGTCTCTCTCCCACTGTCTCTCACCTGCTGTCTCTCACCCACTGTCTCTCACCCACTGTCTCTCACCCACTGTCTCTCACCTGCTGTCTCTCACCCACTGTCTCTCACCCACTGTCTCTCACCCACTGTCTCTCACCCGCTGTCTCTCACCCACTGTCTCTCACCCACTGTCTCTCACCCACTGTCTCTCACCTGCTGTCTCTCTCCCACTGTCTCTCACCCACTGTCTCTCACCCGCTGTCTCTCACCCACTGTCTCTCACCCACTGTCTCTCACCCGCTGTCTCTCACCCACTGTCTCTCACCCACTGTCTCTCACCCGCTGTCTCTCACCCACTGTCTCTCACCCACTGTCTCTCACCCACTGTCTCTCACCCACTGTCTCTCACCCACTGTCTCTCACCTGCTGTCTCTCACCTGCTGTCTCTCACCCGCTCTTTCTCACCTGCTCTCACCTCCCTCTCTCCCCCCCCTCTTTCCCCCCTCTCTCCCTCCCTCTCTCTCCCTCCCTCTCCCTCCCTCTCTCTCCCTCCCTCTCTCTCTCTCCCTCCCTCTCCTGCTCCTACCTGATTCCTTGATGTGTTTATCCACTAGCCCTCGTACCTGATGCCAGGTGAGGCCAGGTGAGGCCAGGTGAGGCCAGGTGAGGCCAGGTGAGGCCAGGTGAGGCCAGGTGAGGCCAGGTGAGGCCAGGTAAGAGTGTCTGTTTGAAGCCTCTTTAATAATGCAGCTGCTGTTCACCCTGAGACGGACACTGAGGGTTGGCATGACAGCAGCTCAGCCACACTCAGCTCCCTGTCTTCAGCCAGTGAGCTGGAACACTGCTGGAGCTGCTGTGTTCTTAGATAGCAGAACATCTGGACAGGGGGAGGAGTCATCTCTCTTCTAACCCCTCTACATCATCAGCTGTTCACTGACTGCTAATGTGCTAACAGGGGCTCCACTTCAGGGCATTGTTAGCTGGTTAGCAACCTCAACTGCTTCAATTAGCTATTCTTACAATATGTACACACACAACCCTGAGTACATATTTCCCCTGATAAGATCTGGGAAACATGTGTTGCATTAGCAACAAACAGGAAAACAGCTTTACTTCTGGGTTTTCCTCTAAAGGCTGAAACCATTGAAAGCTCAGGGACTGAAACCTGATGGAAAAAGTCATTCAAGTTTGAAAAACAAGAAACTCTTGAATATTTCCAGTGCATAAACAGCTTTCTGACTGTGTGGCTGCTGTATTCGGTGTGAAGACCTTCATCTCTGGAGAGCAGCCAATGAGAGGAGCTAGACAGACGTGCACACGCCTCTGGAATGGAAGCAGGTCAGAGGCTGAATCTTGACATTTCCATTTGGAGATAGAAATCTCTAATACCTTGACAGTGATTGGAAGCAGTCAGTAGTCCTGCATTTGAATAGCAATCGATAGATTATGTCCACACGCTGGTGTGTGAGGTGTGTGTAGGGCAAGGACAGGCTGTGCTGCTCTGCTCTGTGCTGTTCTGTGCTGCTCTGTGCTGCTCTATGCTGTTTAGTGCTGCTCTGTGCTGCTCTATGCTGCTCTGTGCTGCTCTATGCTGCTCTGTGCTGCTCTATGCTGCTCTGTGCTGCCCTGTGCTGCTCTATGCTGCTCTGTGCTACTCTATGCTGCTCTATGCTGCTCTGTGCTGCTCTATGCTGCTCTGTGCTGCCCTGTGCTGCTCTATGCTGCTCTGTGCTACTCTATGCTGCTCTATGCTGCTCTGTGCTGCTCTATGCTGCTCTGTGCTGCCCTGTGCTGCTCTATGCTGCTCTATGCTGCTCTGTGCTGCTCTATGCTGCTCTGTGTTGGTCTATGCTTCTCTATGTTGCTCTATGCTGCTCTATGCTGTTCTGTGTTGCTCTATGCTGCTCTGTGTTGCTCTATGCTGCTCTATGCTGCTCTATGCTGCTCTGTGCTGCTCTATGCTGCTCTGTGCTGCCCTGTGCTGCTCTATGCTGCTCTGTGCTGCTCTATGCTGCTCTGTGCTGCTCTATGCTGCTCTGTGCTGCTCTATGCTGCTCTGCTCTCACAACATCCCTCCTTGTGTGTTACAAATGCCTTGTACGAGGCACAGAAATGGGCATCTTCCTCCTGTCTGCATGTTAATCAGTACTTCATCCCCTGACCAGGTCTCAGCCACACTGGTGGAGGCTCATTACACTGGGAGCCAGTGGTGATAAATAAGGATCCATATGCAGAGCTGGTGAAAACCCACCAAGTACAACAACAAGACGACAAGGCAGATTCAAACCATCAGCTTCAGAAGCTTTATGACAAGACAAACTAGTAAATATTACAAAGGGAACCGTTCACAACATGTGTTGTCATGGGTACATGAGCCTGTTTTCTGGTCCTATCAGTGCACAAGGACAAACAACTTAGATTTGTATCATTAGCCAATGAGAACACAGCAAGCACACAATCTATCAGGCTATAAGGTCATAATGACACATTATGAAATTGAAATGAACTGAATTTACTGTAGTAATCAGAATAATTGTATTATATAGAATTATCTATAGAATTAAAAAAATTAATTGTGTAATAGTATACACATTATATTTATTATGACAAAAGTCAAAAGATATTTCTATGAACCTTGACTATCCCTTAACTGTAATTTGTTTTGTGTCTTTACAGTTAAAATGGGCAAACCTTGCCAGTAGTGAAACAGGTCTTTATTCAGCACATCTGAAAACTGCCACAGAAATATGAGTGACAAGTTTATTTTGTCTTTTGTTCACCTGCAGGAAACTCAGCTGACAAAGTAAAGAGCTTCCCAGCTTTGTGTCTTCCAAGCCTTTCCTTTACCAAAGTTTCACAGAAAAGACGCAGTAATGTCTTTGTCAGGCAGACATGATGTGATAGAAGAGACGCTTTTCTCTGTGTTGAAGAGAAGCGCTCCAGACAACAAGAAGGTAGCGGCTGTTTAAAAGGCCAATTTCCCAGTCCACATTGTCATTGTCACACTTTAAACACCAAAGGCAGACACACACTCTGGCATCAAAGCCCATTGATTTTCTAATCAAGAGCAAATGATGATTAAGGCATATCTGCCCCCTTATCTTTTCGTTTAAAATCCCCTTTCCTGGATTCAATTTGACATTGGTTGTTTTGCCAGAGGCTCAGACAGACAAACCTGGGGGGTCAGAGAGAGAGACAGACACACCTGGGGGGTCAGAGAGAGAGACAGACACACCTGGGGGGTCAGAGAGAGAGACAGACACACCTGGGGGTCAGAGAGAGAGACAGACACACCTGGGGGGTCAGAGAGAGAGACAGACACACCTGGGGGGTCATAAAGCATCAGGACTGACAGGAAGCTGCTCATGAAACTCATCGCTTTACACTTGTTTCCATGTTTGGAGGGACGACTTCACAACACACTTGACTTGCCTCTCTGACAGTGTCCCTCAATAATGCCCCACCCCCTCTAAAAATGTACAAATTAAACTGTATTGAGGGTGAAAGACACCATCTACTGCCAGTAGCATTGAGAGCAGCTATTAGTCACTGGTGACTGATGCAGTATCCAGAGAAGTGGAACATGGAGCTACACTCATTTCCCCCGGCGCTTCATACGCATTATCAAACTGGCCTCCACTAAACAACATTGAAACTTTGAAACACTCCTTCTGCCTCCTGTCTCATTTAATTTGATCAAATTAGAGCCTCATGCTGTACAGCACTGTCCCCCCCCCTCCCCCCCCCAGGACACTGTCCAACTCCCTCCCCCCTCAGGACACAGGAGGTCACAGCAGGACTGTCTGCTGAGGAAGAGGAGGTCACAGCACTGTCTGCTGAGGAAGAGGAGGTCACAGCACTGTCTGCTGAGGAAGAGGAGGTCACAGCAGCACTGTCTGCTGAGGAAGAGGAGGTCACAGCACTGTCTGCTGAGGAAGAGGAGGTCACAGCAGCACTGTCTGCTGAGGAAGAGGAGGTCACAGCAGGACTGTCTGCTGAGGAAGAGGAAGAGGAGGTCACAGCACTGTCTGCTGAGGAAGAGGAAGAGGAGGTCACAGCACTGTCTGCTGAGGAAGAGGAAGAGGAGGTCACAGCAGCACTGTCTGCTGAGGAAGAGGAGGTCACAGCAGGACTGTCTGCTGAGGAAGAGGAAGAGGAGGTCACAGCACTGTCTGCTGAGGAAGAGGAAGAGGAGGTCACAGCAGGACTGTCTGCTGAGGAAGAGGAAGAGGAGGTCACAGCACTGTCTGCTGAGGAAGAGGAGGTCACAGCACTGTCTGCTGAGGAAGAGGAGGTCACAGCACTGTCTGCTGAGGAAGAGGAGGTCACAGCAGCACTGTCTGCTGAGGAAGAGGAGGTCACAGCAGGACTGTCTGCTGAGGAAGAGGAAGAGGAGGTCACAGCACTGTCTGCTGAGGAAGAGGAAGAGGAGGTCACAGCACTGTCTGCTGAGGAAGAGGAAGAGGAGGTCACAGCAGCACTGTCTGCTGAGGAAGAGGAGGTCACAGCAGGACTGTCTGCTGAGGAAGAGGAAGAGGAGGTCACAGCACTGTCTGCTGAGGAAGAGGAAGAGGAGGTCACAGCAGGACTGTCTGCTGAGGAAGAGGAAGAGGAGGTCACAGCACTGTCTGCTAAGGAAGAGGAGGTCACAGCACTGTCTGCTGAGGAAGAGGAGGTCACAGCACTGTCTGCTGAGGAAGAGGAGGTCACAGCACTGTCTGCTGAGGAAGAGGAGGTCACAGCACTGTCTGCTGAGGAAGAGGAGGTCACAGCAGCCCTGTCTGCTGAGGAAGAGGAGGTCACAGCACTGTCTGCTGAGGAAGAGGAGGTCACAGCAGGACTGTCTGCTGAGGAAGAGGAGGTCACAGCACTGTCTGCTGAGGAAGAGGAAGAGGAGGTCACAGCAGCACTGTCTGCTGAGGAAGAGGAGGTCACAGCACTGTCTGCTGAGGAAGAGGAGGTCACAGCACTGTCTGCTGAGGAAGAGGAGGTCACAGCAGCACTGTCTGCTGAGGAAGAGGAGGTCACAGCAGGACTGTCTGCTGAGGAAGAGGAGGTCACAGCAGCACTGTCTGCTGAGGAAGAGGAGGTCACAGCAGGACTGTCTGCTGAGGAAGAGGAAGAGGAGGTCACAGCAGGACTGTCTGCTGAGGAAGAGGAAGAGGAGGTCACAGCAGGACTGTCTGCTGAGGAAGAGGAGGTCACAGCAGCACTGTCTGCTGAGGAAGAGGAGGTCACAGCACTGTCTGCTGAGGAAGAGGAGGTCACAGCAGGACTGTCTGCTGAGGAAGAGGAGGTCACAGCAGGACTGTCTGCTGAGGAAGAGGAGGTCAGAGGAAGAGGATGGATACATACAAAGAGAAACAGGAAGAGGATAGATAGATAAAGAGAGAAACAGGAAGAGAGACAGAGAATATATTTGAAACATGTGAACAGCAATTGCTTTGATGAATAGGGGTCATTGTGTTACAGCTGTTTGTGCTAATTACTCCAGTTTTATGAGTTATTACTGGGGGTGTAATCCTCTCATGCAGCCAAATAATGGGAGGAGAGGACACTTATATCCAGATTCATCATTCCTGTCCAACAACTACAAGCATTCATCAGAGGCAGCTAATGTGATTGTTCACTGACTTTGCCCAGTTGGAAAAGAGAGGTTGTTTCTGGTTCATCTCCCTGTGAAAGCCTCTTCCTTTTTCATCTGGCATCAGTGTGTTTCTCTCTCCCACAGAGCTGTGATGTTCTGTACGTGGAGCTTAGTGTTGGTGGAGCTGGGTGTCCTGTGTGTGCTGCAGATGAAGAGATCCACACAAGCCTCTCCAGTTCTGTGGCACAGCGAGAGCTGGCGTCTGAAAACACAGAGCAGGTTCATGCTGCTCCCCTCCTGCTCTGCTCTACACACACTGATGGAACAATAGTGACTGACTAGTTCTGTTCTCTCCATGTTGTTGTTGTTTTCTCACACACTGCTGGAATATGCTGACTGACTGCAGCTGCTCTCAGTGTAGTTTCTCAGAGACTCAGCGATCAAGTTGTGCTGTCGATGACACAGAGGCGTCTCTATTATCTGGCAGTGGAGAGCTGTGCTGGACAGATGCAGCCACAGTTCACACACAGCAGCTTGAAGACAGACATCTTGCTCTAGAACAGGGGTGGGCAATCCTGGTCCTCGAGGGCTGCTGTCCTGAAGGTTTTCGATGTTTCCCTGCTCCAGCACACCTGATACTAATGAACGGGTGGTTATCAAGCTCTGTGGATTAGTATCAGGTGTAGGGAAACATCGAAAACCTTCAGGATCTCGAGGACCAGGATTGCCCACCCTTGCACTAGAACAATGTGCATATGAGAGTCATGATGCCTCAACACCAAACGAAGCGCGTGCTTTTCGTAGCTGAGAGGAATCTCCAGTTATTCCCAGTGTTGACAAGGCAGTGAGCTGAGCTGGAGATGCAGGGGGCTGATAGGACCTTCTAGAATATCAGATTAGAGCTTCCCATGTGCCTCCTGTGGCTGGTTACACCTCCTTATCTGCTCCACACTAAGCATGCATGTTACATCTAGCTAGCTGGGCAACCTTGTGTGTTTTGATGAAGAGGTTGCTGTAGATGTTAACCTTAATCCTATCAGCTAATGTGAAGGCAGTGATCCGTGGCTGTCTTGAAGGTTATCTGTGGATCCCCCCCCCCCCCCAGACATGCATTATTTACACAGCTGTATCCCCAGAGCAGCATCACCACAGCAGGTGTGGAACACTAGCAGCTCCCAGTCTGCCAGGGAGACGACCATATCAGTACAGCAAGGCAGACTGGATCAGGAAGACTGACTCAGAAAGACTGACTCAGAAAGACTGACTCAGAAAGACTGACTCAGAAAGACTGACTCAGGAAGACTGACTCAGAAAGACTGACTCAGAAAGACTGACTCAGGCAGACTGACTCAGAAAGACTGACACAGACTGACTCAGGCAGACTGACTCAGAAAGACTGACTCAGGCAGACTGACTCAGAAAGACTGACACAGACTGACTCAGGCAGACTGACTCAGAAAGACTGACTCAGGCAGACTGACTCAGAAAGACTGACTCAGAAAGACTGACTCAGGCAGACTGACTCAGAAAGACTGACACAGATTGACTCAGGCAGACTGACTCAGAAAGACTGACACAGACTGACTCAGGCAGACTGACTCAGAAAGACTGACTCAAACAGACAGACTCAGACAGAGGACCGTCTCTCCCTGGAATCCTCATTATCAGCGACCTCATCAGCGACAGCCGCAGCAGGATCTGACAGAGTTGGGATGTTTGCCTTTTAAATCAGGGGTTCCCCAACACAGGGGGGCTGAGCAGGCTCAGAGAACACTCTTCCAAATCAGAATGAAACCAAGCTGAGAACATCTCTCGCTATGAGGAACCCCAGAGAGGTTCTTCTTGCAAGGAGCATGTCAGCTTTCAGTCGTGTGGAGAGAACATGCAGAATATCTCATGTAAATGCACCTCTCCTATGTTGGGACATCCATGATCTGCTTGGACAGCTTGTACATCAACTATCATTCTTTCACTCAGAAGAGAGAAATACAGGGATGGAAGAAGGTTAGAACAGGAGAGAGCTCATTCTAGGATGCTGAAAGCCCATGTTGAATACATCATTCATATACATTCATTATGAAATAATAGGAATGCATCTGAATGTCAGCTATACAGCCCCTCCCAGAACACTGGATAATTATATCTAATGCAGCTATTCAGTTGCAAGAGCCATCATCATCATCATAAACATCAATACACACACCAGCCATGGGAATGTGTTATTAAGCAGAACGATGACCTTTGCAGACTCTCTGAACCTTCTCAGACAAATGTGAAAAATGGCCACAGCACCTCATGTGATAAGAGCATGACAGAGGGACAGTAGGACTGTGCATTTATCTCTGTCTCCTCTCCCTCTCCTCTCTGGTCCTCACCCCTGCTCCTCTCCTCTCTGGTCCTCACCCCTGCTCCTCTCCCTCTCCTCTCTGGTCCTCACCCCTGCTCCTCTCCTCTCTGGTCCTCACCCCTGCTCCTCTCCTCTCTGATCCTCACCCCTGCTCCTCTCCTCTCTGCTCCTCTCCTCTCTAGTCCTCACCCCTGCTCCTCTTCTCTCTGTCTCCTCTCTGATCCTCACCCCTGCTCCTCTCCTCTCTAGTCCTCACCCCTGCTCCTCTTCTCTCTGTCTCCTCTCTGATCCTCACCCCTGCTCCTCTCCTCTCTAGTCCTCACCCCTGCTCCTCTCCTCTCTGCTCCTCTCCTCTCTAGTCCTCACCCCTGCTCCTCTTCTCTCTGTCTCCTCTCTGATCCTCACCCCTGCTCCTCTCCTCTCTAGTCCTCACCCCTGCTTCTCTTCTCTCTGTCTCCTCTCTGATCCTCACCCCTGCTCCTCTCCTCTCTAGTCCTCACCCCTGCTCCTCTCCTCTCTAGTCCTCACCCCTGCTCCTCTTCTCTCTGTCTCCTCTCTGATCCTCACCCCTGCTCCTCTCCTCTCTGGTCCTCACCCCTGCTCCTCTCCTCTCTGCTCCTCTCCTCTCTAGTCCTCACCCCTGCTCCTCTCCTCTCTAGTCCTCACCCCTGCTCCTCTTCTCTCTGTCTCCTCTCTGATCCTCACCCCTGCTCCTCTCCTCTCTAGTCCTCACCCCTGCTTCACCTGCTCTTTCTCCTCCCCTTTACTTTTTTCACCGGCTCGATCCTCTCTGCTTCTCTCCTCTCCGTTCCTCCCCTCTTCTCCCCTTCACTCCCCTCTCCTCTCTGCTCCACTTCTATCTTCTTTTCTCCCTCTCCTCCGCTCCCCTCCTCTCTTCTCCCTTCCTCTCCTCTCCTCCCCTCTCCCATCCTCTCCCCTCTTCTCCTCACTCCTCCTCACACAGGGTCCTATATTTTCAGGACAGCTCCCCTTGAACCCTGCTGGAAGTTACTGTTCCCCCAAATTCTTAATAATTTACATTATTCAACATTCCACCAGCATGGGGGCATCATTATCATAATATATACAGTACAACATGGATAATAATAGAACCATTGAAAAATTGAAACATTATACAGAGAACATGTTCAATGCTTCAATCTAGATCTGTGTTTCCAGATAGTGTATCCCAGATATCCCTGTAGTCAAGACTGTTTATGTTGTGAATTAGCTTATTACAATCAACAACTCAGCCATCCGAGCAGAAGGAGATAAATAAATCAAATAAATAAATGTGAAACACCCCCAGCAGATGTTTACATAAACATTATTTACAAATACATTATGCATTACACAGTGTGCTTATTGCTCCTACAGAATTCAACATTAGAATTCCAGGTGTTACTTTACAGCGGGGAGATACAGGGCTTTGATCAGCATATTAGAACAATCCTCCCTTTCATCTGAAGGAACATGGTTTGATTAAGGGGAGATTTTGGATCAAGGTTCAGTCCCACACTTAACTCCTCCCTCCTTCCTATTTGGTATTCAAGATGAGTCCAGGGATCTTTTGTTGCTTTAGCCAAGTCATCGGCAACATCAATCTCCCATTAATACACGGAGCAAATATCCACAAAGAGAGACTGAGCGAGTACAAGACTAAACACAAAACCAAGCAAACACAGGGGGAACAAATACAAAAGGAAATAACCTACTGAGATTATTTCTGTTTCTGAATTCAAAATGCAGCCTGTGTCAAAACAGCAACTTCTGCCTGACTTCTTTCTTCTTTCTTCAACACATTTTGTTAAAAACGAACTGCTGAACAATCTATGCTTTATTCCATTCTATCTAAGGCTTGTGTAACATTTTAAGATGAATTTGAGGAACGATTTAGTATGAAAGCCATTGGGACCATGTGTTTCAAACAATACATTTTTTTTGTTTTAGAATTCAATTACTCTAGAAACCAAGAAGCACCCTTTAGCTTCTTCATCATTGAGAGGATAAGCAAAAATCCATCCCCCTCTCCTGTAAATAAAAGCCTTTTTTCCCCAGTGCAAGTCTTCTCCAGATCCTCTGAGCTCCACACTGGAGTCAGCAGGTGACGTTACAGAGGCCATCGCAGACCCCAGAGAGATGGAATACATCAATACCATATTAAACTGGCCTCCTCTCTGCCCTCACTATATGTTAGCACTGTGTCTACTGAACACATTCATCCGTCTCAGAGGTCACTCAAACAAACTTGGAAAGAAATAAGTGACTATCCAGCTGAAACTAAACACAACTGGACTGTGAGAAGGTTCTGGATGGTCTTGGCTTCCAAAAACTAAATTATTTAGCCGGTGAGACAAACTGATAAATGGCAGTTGTGCAGGTCAATACATTATACAGGGACCTGAGGAAAAGCCTATGGTGGGATATATTATGCATTGAGGGAGATAAAAGCCATTGATTGTGGCCTGCAAGGTCATTATGGGAGGTTACCTTCATGTAAGGGGATCTCAGGTAGCTACAGCTTTAGCTGACCACTTGGAGCGCCCATGCAGAAGGGTTAATCACATTCACTGGAAAAGGAACGTCAAACTGTGTTCTGTCTAAGCTCTTCCTGTGAAAAGGAAACTTCTAGAAATGTCTGTATGAATTCAAGGGAAAGGAGTCTTGTGAATAATTCATAAGGCCAGAGGAAAAATGCAATAGCCGTGTTAATATGGTTGTTGACCTGACCCCAACAGTATGTGCTGCAGAGATATCGCTAAACACACTGAAAACATACTGGCAACTCTCAATGAAGGGTATCAGTTTGTATTAAGATCAGACTATCTGGATGGAAAACTACATGTTGTGAGGCGGTGGTAATACAAAGGGACAGTGAAGGACCTGGTGAAGCACAGAACTCTATTAATCCTGGGAATGGAGCTATTTGATTGAAATTGTTTTTGGTCAACAAATGCTCAAGAGGGGGTCTCTCTATTTGGCTTACTGTGTGGGTGGACAAGTATAAATGGAAATAAAACTGTGCTAGAATGGATTAATGGTTTATCAACCCACATCTAATGAAGATTTGTGTCTGCTTGCCTTTGTGGTGAGACAGAATCATCTCTCATGATAGCGCCACAGAAGAAAAGTACAGACTTAAAACAAGATTAGATTTGCAATTAAAGATTCTTTTTTTCTCACTCCATGACTTAACGCTTAACAAGAACAAATTTTGCACAATGAAAGAAAAGCCTACATTCATCATTCCTCACTTAAGAAGCTGGTAGAAGGTCCTCTTGATTAGAATGTCTGTATTTTTTTGTCATGGCGGAAAGTGGATGAGCTTCAGAGGGTTTGAACTGGTCTGTTTCAGAACACCCTGTCCTAACACAAGCTTTATCTTGCCTTTAATGTCAGGGAGGGTATTGACATTAATGCTCTCACATAGACACTTCTTAATGGAGAGCTTGGGATTGAGTTTCATTCGAAAGGTGTTTCAGGTTTTCACTAGATAACTATTAGATAACAGAGGCAGTGCTGGTGTGATTTCCTCCTCAGAGGGCAGCATGTGGCAGGGACTGAGAGAGTCCAGGTGCCCTCCGATGCTTTCAGTCCAACCACAGTTCAGATGACACTTCTCAGGGTTTCCATGCTTCAGAACAGTCAAACTCCACACTAATGATATGAACATGACTTAATGTCCAGCTAAGCTAAGAGCTGCTGAGGTTTGATGCTGCTGCTGCTTCAGACACTTCAATAGAAGCTCTGCAGAATTTCAATGGTGCCTCAAGATTCTGCTAAAGGACAGACCAAAGGAGGAAGAGGAGGAGGAGGAGGAGGAGGAGGGAGGAGGAGGGAGGAGGAGGGAGGAGGAGAGTAGAGGAGGGAAGAGAAGAGGAGGGCAGGCAGGCAGGCGGGAGGGAGGGAGGAGAAGAGGAGAGGAGGCGGGAGGGAGGGAGGAGAAGAGGAGAGGAGGGAAGAGGAGGCAGGCGGGAGGGAGGGAGGAGAAGAGGAGAGGAGGGAAGAGGAGGCAGGCGGGAGGGAGGGAGTAGAAGAGGAGAGGAGGCGGGAGGGAGGGAGGAGAAGAGGAGAGGAGGGAAGAGGAGGCAGGCGGGAGGGAGGGAGGAGAAGAGGAGAGGAGGCGGGAGGGAGGGAGGAGAAGAGGAGGGCAGGTTCTAATGAACTGTCGAAACACGCTTCTTCAACACCTCAACCTTTTGGGTTCCAGCTAGAGGGCGTGTGCTGGAGGCTCTCACGGGCAATTAACAGGGAGCGGTGCAGAGCGCAGACAAATCTGCAGCTCTCTGAACACCTCAGCTACTGAATCCAACCTCAGCAGTAGACCACAGCCTTCTAGTCTCCAAAAACAAGAATTCACATTTCAAACTTGATACTCTATATGGGACACCCAATTAAGACCAAATATAGACTTTAGAAGATAGAAAATAGCAAATGTTGGGTGCAAACTGTGCGCTTGGTAGAGCTCAGCTCTCACAGTCTAAGCTCAGCATGTAGTCCTGGGAGATATTTGAAGACACATTGGTCTAGTAAGCAGAACATTCAATAGAATAGATCCAATAGGTTTCATGGGAGTAAGCTGAAAAGGGTTCAGAGAGAATTGAGCCCAGGAAATAAAAGCATCATTTCATCACCCCAGCACCATTATTACAAGACTAATTATGATACAGTCGAATAGTCCATTTAGTCAATGTACAAAGAGATAAATGGTCAAACAGATCCTAATAAGTGTAGGTCAGCCATATTACTGCAATATGATGTGGGTACCTGGACCAGCTCTGATCTGACCAGGGACCAGCTCTGATCTGACCAGGGACCAGCTCTGATCTGACCAGGGACCAGCTCTGATCTGACCAGGGACCAGCTCTGACCAGGGACCAGCTCTGACCAGGGACCAGCTCTGATCTGACCAGGGACCAGCTCTGATCTGACCAGGGACTAGCTCTGATCTGACCAGGGACCAGCTCTGATCTGACCAGGGACCAGCTCTGATCTGACCAGGGACCAGCTCTGATCTGACCAGGGACCAGCTCTGATCTGACCAGGGTCCAGCTCTGACCAGGGACCAGCTCTGACCAGGGACCAGCTCTGACCAGGGACCAGCTCTGACCAGGGACCAGCATAGTGAATCATTATGTCCTTGTCAATCCGCTCCTCTAAATCCCAACAGTTGCATTGATGTGTAAACAGGTCTTTGAGAAAAGAGCTTCACATGTGGCCCAGAAGAACAAAGGCTGGATCCTACTGAGGCAGCATGAGAGATCTGGGACTCTATAGAACCCTGCCTGAATGGACAGCTTTGACAGGAGAAAAACAATGAATGTAAGACGGATAACCTTTGATATTTCAATGTACTGAAATGCAAAAACACCCAAAAGGTCAAGCAGTCAGAGTGCTGGATTGACAGCCCTGCATGTAACATGCACTGTAATGACTGTTTTCTCCGAGTGTAGGTCAAAGATAGACTCTCTCCTCCCATCTGCTGTGCCTTATATAGGGACGAGCTGAATCGGTTTCAGCACAGCACAATGACTAAAGTACTGATTATGGAGTTCAACATTGTAACGGCTATGCTGCTTACGTATAAACCCCATCTAACGTCCACTCGGATGCAGGAAATAAAAAGCTGAGAAAGACAAAGGCAGACCCACTCCTTATTATCTCAGTAAGAGAAAGCCTTGTTCCTGGGTGGAGGAGGCAGCTTTAATTCCAGAGCGGATGACAGGTCTGTCAGCTGAGCGGCCATAGTCTTGTCAACCTGCCAGAAGCTCAGGTAGCTGCTCTGCAAAGCTCATAAATGCTTAACACTTAAAGTGTGAGTGCTAACTTTGGACAGGGTAGGACTCCAAATGAGACAGCAGTCTAACCAACCATGGAAGAGCTGCAGCCATCAGCTCAACTCCTGAGTCCCCCCCCCAAAAAGAGCCCCTCTCAGAGACATGAAAGGCTAGATAAATGCATCAAAATGCCTGTGCTGTTCACCATGCAACTACCAAACAAGGTCAATGAGAGCCCTCGTTCTAGTTTCCACTCCCTGACAATGAAAGAGAGGGTTATCAGCTGAAGCCCCAATACGTCAGGATGGGAGAGAGAGGCGCTGCCATGACTGGACCTGTCCATCACATGAAGAGGGGCCTGATGGGCCAGGATCCCAGCTGGCCCAGAGAGAATCCCAGCCAGCCTTCTGCCTCTGCTCTCTCTGCTGCTGCTGCCGGCTCCACATTCTCAAGGACCTTTAAAGATCAAAGCCTCGCACACAAGAAAGGAATAAGAGAGGAAGAGAGGGAGGGAGGTAAGAGAGAGATAGACAGAGGGAGGAAGGGAGGGAGGGAAGGAGGGGGAGACAGGCAGGAAGGAAGGATGCTACGAAGCAGAAGAGCTCATGCAGTCCTCCGCTGATTACCCAACACTGTGTCTCCAACTGGGCCAGATGAAAACGTCAAAGGGATTTCCTGGAGATCATCTGTGAACCGTCCTGTGAGCCACATCCCAACCTCCTCATCCCAGCCTCCTCATCCCAGCCACATCCCAACCTCCTCATCCCAGCCTCCTCATCCCAGCCTCCTCATCCCAGCCTCATCCCAGCCTCCCCATCCCAGCCTCCTCATCCCAGCCTCCTCATCCCAGCCACATCCCAACCTCCTCATCCCAACCTCCTCATCCCAGCCTCCTCATCCCAACCTCCTCATCCCAGCCTCCTCATCCCAGCCTCCTCATCCCAGCCTCCTCATCCCAACCTCCTCATCCCAACCTCCTCATCCCAGCCTCATCCCAACCTCCTCATCCCAGCCTCCTCATCCCAACCTCCTCATCCCAGCCTCCTCATCCCAGCCTCCTCATCCAAGCCTCCTCATCCCAGCCTCCTCATCCCAGTCTCATCCCAGCCTCCTCATCCCAGCCTCCTCATCCCAACCTCCTCATCCCAGCCTCCTCATTCCAACCTACTCATCCCAGCCTCCTCATCCCAACCTCCTCATCCCAGCCTCCTCATCCCAGCCTCCTCATCCCAGCCTCCTCATCCCAGCCTCCTCATCCCAACCTCCTCATCCCAGCCTCATCCCAGCCTCCTCATCCCAACCTCCTCATCCCAGCCTCATCGCAGCCTCATCCATCCTGTGAGCCTCATCCCAGCCTCATCCCAGCCTCCTCCATCCGGACTCAGATGGAGCTCCTTCCAACTCCCTTTTCATGTTACATTTTGTAGTGGGGAAATTATGTGGTCCTTTGATACTCTAAAAAAAGGCTGCTCCCCTGCGGAATACTAAAACCCTATCTCTCGCTTTCTCACCCAACAGAAATGAAAAAGAAGATCTCTTGTGTTCTCAAGATGACCAGCTGTGCTGTTTGACCTTGATGAAATACAAAATAGGACAAGTAGGCAGTAGGTAAAACCAAACACAGGAACAACATTTGGACTCCAGTGAGTAACCTGGTGTTTCCTGTCCTGCTTAGAGGAGAGAGAGGATCATTTCATAGGAAGGATTTCACAGACAACCTCTCTCTCACTGTCCATTCAGATTAGTGAGTCTGAGGGAGGTGAGGTACGAACTGTACTAATGAGTCTACCTGTGTGATGGTTGGTATAATGGAATAACACCACGTTATCAGTAGAACGTACGGCTCTCCTGATAAAACGCCCAGAGAGATCTGGAGAGCTTTCAGTCTCTCAAACATGGAAATACAGAAACCACACAACAATTCACCAGAGGACATGGGGTTGACACATGAAGGAAGTCAGGCACTGAGTTCTGGGACGACTTCAATTTGATCTAGTAAATAAACTTCAAGTCTATTACAAAATGGTTCTGCACAAAAACCCTGACCCAGCAATTTGGTGCAAAAAGGTAGAAATCTACTCCTCCGTCCCTGAATAGCTTTGCAGCTCAGTGAATACATGAGGGAAAAAAGACAGAAGATAAGAGTAAAGGAGGGAAAGTAGCAGGAGCCAAAGAGAGTGAGAAGAAGATGGAAGATGCTGGGTTCAGTGTGGAGTCGTCCCACAGGAGGCAGACTGACCCGTCTTTCCTACTACAGAGGTCATGCAATTTTGAGCAGAGACCCCTGACTAGATGATACTGAGGACCCCTGACCTCAGAAGATACTGAGGACCCCTGCCCTCAGAGGATACTGAGGACCCCTGACCTCAGAGGATACTGAGGACCCCTGACCTCAGAGGATACTGAGGACCCCTGACCTCAGAGGATACTGAGGACCCCTGCCTTGATGTGCACATCCAGGGGGGGAAAGGCATAAGGTCCCTGTAGTGTGCAAGACCTTTCAATGACCCTAGCAGAGGGTTCCTATTACAAACCGGCTGACTAACCACATGTCCACTGGCATGTCACTACAAACCAGAGCAGCATGAGCCAGAGGAATCAGGAAAGCCATCAAGCTTATTACAGGATTCTCTGAGACTCCCAGCCAGTGAAGGGTAGTCCAGTCCTGGTTTTCCTTTCCTAGGGCCTCTATGGGACGCCAGAACGAAAGACGATTGCAGAGGAATTTCACATCCAGTCTACATCTCAATGAGATTAAGCCATAGATTAGCCTAGGTCTTTGAATACGACAGTAAAGCAGTTCTTCAAATAGAACTGTCACACAATATATAGGTCCATTTACACAGTACCTCCCACAGCAATACAGAATTCAATATGGAAATGTGTTCTCCAAGCAACCCTAAAGCATAGGGCTCTGGAATCAATTTAAATCAGAAGTGAATAGTTCAACTAAGAGCTGGTGTAAATCAAATCCGAAGCCTGGTAAAGCGAACAGAGATCCCTGCTCGTTATCTGATATGGTCAGCTGTTCTGCTGCTCTGCTGTTCTGCTGTTCTGCTGCTCTGCTGTTCTGCTGTTCTGCTGTTCTGCTGCTCTGCTGCTCTGCTGTTCTGCTGCTCTGCTGTTCTGCTGTTCTGCTGCTGCTGCTGCTCTGCTGCTCTGCTGCTCTGCTGTTCTGCTGCTCTGCTGTTCTGCTGCTCTGCTGTTCTGCTGTTCTGCTGCTCTGCTGCTCTGCTGCTCTGCTGCTCTGCTGCTCTGCTGCTCTGCTGTTCTGCTGTTCTGCTGCTCTGCTGCTCTGCTGCTCTGCTGCTCTGCTGTTCTGCTGCTCTGCTGTTCTGCCGCTCTGCCGTTCAGCCGTTCTGCTGCTCTGCTGCTCTGCTGTTTAGCTGTTCTGCTGCTCTGCTGCTCTGCTGCTCTGCTGCTCTGCTGTTCTGCTGCTCTGCTGCTCTGCCGTTCAGCCGTTCTGCTGCTCTGCTGCTCTGCTGTTTAGCTGTTCTGCTGCTCTGCTGCTCTGCTGCTCTGCTGCTCTGCTGTTCTGCTGCTCTGCTGCTCTGCTGTTCTGCTGCTCTGCTCCACCAGAGACTCAACCCAACCAGGCCCATTCACATTCAGGACAGGATGTGGACACCTGTTCTGATGAAAACATGAGGAAACAAGACAAACAAACAAACATGACCTTTCATTTCCACTGATTGGCCCCAGAGAAGCTAATGAAGATTTCCGTAAACATTTGCGATTGGAGGGAGTCATTTTAATTACACTCCGTAGAGAGGATCGTCCAAGCTGCAAACTCAAATGAAGATAAACATTTAATCAGATGCGGCCTTGGGTTCGATTAGGTGAACTCTCCTGAGCACTGACGTCCATAAAAACAACATTGACGGCTTTGAAAAAGATTTGTTTGTGCAATGACCAAAATGCATTTAAAACGTCTGTTTAGCAGTCCAACAGCTGGCAGTGGATGAGGGCAGCCCAATCCTCCTAATGAGACTCAATCTATAGTAGAGGGCTGTGATCTGGCTACTGTTATACTGAGGTCAAGACATCCTTAGAGGGATTCAGACCTCTGCCTGTGCTGCCAACCAGGCTAAATGTTGGGACACCCTACAAGAAAAAACTGGAACACACACCCTGGACTACACACACCCTGGACTACACACACCCTGGACTACACACACCCTGGACTACACACACCCTGGACTACACACACCCTCACACACACTGTGCTATAGGAACAGACACAACAAGCTCCATCAAGGTATTAGCTAGTCTGCCAAGATAGGCTACCATGTTCCTGTGTTTGGATTAGGCACACACTTTACAGTAGACGCTTGTTTGGGAGAAAACACTAAAAAAGCTGGACTCTTCCTTTGAAGGCCTTTCATATTTTGTTCAATAAACACTTAAAAAGTCATCATTATCGTTACAAAAGAACAGAGGAAAGATGAAAACTGTATCTGATTGAAGCAATCTCCTGCAGCTCTCTTTGAAAGATTGGAAGGTGGATTCTCATATAATAACAGCAGGGAGTGTAGGAAACAGAGGGAGCTGATGGGGTTAAAAGTCTCGGCGTTCCAACTGGAGATAAGGACTGAATGATTACACCACTGTATCCAATTGTCCTCATCATTATAGTGCCTATCTTACACTGTCACTGATGGTCTCTTCAGATTAGCCCCTCCACTCAGTCTTATGCATTTCATTTCATTTCATTAGCTCTGCTTTTGACCACAGCCACTCGTTCCCTGCCTGGCTGCCTGCCTGGATGCCTGTCTGCCTGGCTGAGCACCCTGGTAGCCTGTTTGTCCCCCTGCCCATGGTCCAGGGAGCGGGTGCTTTGAGCGTGTGTGTCCAGTGAGGCATTCCAGCAGCATCCTGAGAGGGGGCATATTGCATGGAGCCACCATGGCGTGCCAGGGCCACACTAGCTGAGAACACAGGATTCTGATTTCTGACGACAGGAGCATTAAATGTGCAGCAGGATGACAGAGGCCGGAACTGGAGCACTCTGGTCTCTCTGGTCTCTCTAGTCTCTCTAGTCTCTCTCTCTAGTCTCTCTGGTCTCTCTAGTCTCTCTAGTCTCTCTCTCTAGTCTCTCTCTAGTCTCTCTGGTCTCTCTAGTCTCTTTAGTCTCTCTAGTCTCTCTAGTCTCTCTCTCTAGTCTCTCTCTAGTCTCTCTGGTCTCTCTAGTCTCTCTTGGTTCAGCAGCAGTTCAGAAGCAGGACCTCCCTCTAAGCTGCAAGATGTTCACAGTACTCATTAAAGACTTAGGGTGTCACACAAGCTTAGGTCCCCTGTCTGTGTGTGGCTCCAGGCTGGATTCTGAACACCCTCCATGTCTACACAGCAGCTGACTCTGATTGCTCTACATGGGGAAAAAACTTCACAAGCACAGACTGGCTGCCTGATTCATCTCCTGACATTTACTAATTGAAATAGGAGTTATGCTGATGTTTATCAACACTTGTACCAATGGTCTTGGTGAATACTCGATTCGGATTGGCTGCAGGGGTGTCCATTATCAGGTGATTATGGACACCTATGAAGTAGTTCCAGCAAAACAGTCTGTTCATTGTCCTAAATGATGTTTCCTGCTCCTGAGTGTGAGCCTTTACAAAGCGTCTGAAATAACATGAACACATAACGTGATGCAATCACAGCCTCCATTTACAATTACAAAGACTTTAACAAGCTAACATGTAATAACGACAATGTATGATCCCGTAACAAAGTGGAGTCCCATTTCTTCGTCTCAAATTCTCACCCCTTACATTGGGTTTTTAAGGGTAAGGACTAAGCCTAAGGGGTAAGATTAAGGGGTAAAACTGAGAACTGGGATTGGCCCTTAATCAATTAACCAATCAACCATCCTCTTTGGTACAATCCTGTAATGGTCCTGTGGTCCCCAGCAATACAGGTCTGTGCACACAGCACTGAACAATGCCAAAGAGCAGGAGAGATGTTCTTAAACAGGCAGCAATACAAGACATTGCCATTCAGCACATCTCTGGTCTTGTAACCCTCCTGAGCTGGACTAACTAAACATGGGGCTGTCTCTGATCTTGAAAGGGATAGAAGCTTAAAGCCCGTTCCTTGTGAGGTGTTCTTCTTTAAAACGATTTTCATCTCAGCAGGAATGTCCACTGAAATAGAGGTCATTCAGCTGGAGGCCCCAGCAGACAATAGCCATTGGTTGTAAACCTGAGGGGAATTCTAGGAAGATTTGCTCTACCAAAGCCCATCTCTGGGAAGCAATGGGGAGAGAGCACATTGACACCAACATGGTAAACAAAATGATATGCATCTCACCTATGCATTTTCTCTTATCCACAGCAGAGCCTATCTATGTCATATTAACAGTTTACAGATCTAACAAATTCCCTTGTGAATATAGTGCCGGGATTCCTGACATGCATTCATTTAAAATTGAAATAAATAAATAAAAAGCTTTCCAAATAAATGTTCAAGTCGTGCCTCATGTTTACTATTAAACGAAATCTCATCTTGACAATCTTCAGGCTGAGCCTAACAGGTCTGTATTCAGTTCTGAGGCTGCTCAGAAACCCAGACACCCGCACCCCCTCTCTCTCCTCTCAGATTTACATCTCATCTAATGGTTGATCTAATTTTCATGTAAATGCTTGTATTCCTGCACACCTCCCTGTAGATGTACACAGGGGAATCAGGGGAAGGAGAAATAAATGAAGCGCTGTGCCTTAACTGGAGCCTCAATTCTTCCTCCTGGACCAGGGTTTGAAAGGCAGGAGAGGATTATTTGCACAGGGAGATTAAATAAAAAGTTATTTATCATAAAAGAGGGTAGATTCCTTCCCTCTACGCACACCATGGGCCTGGTTTGTCATCACACACGGAGGTGCAAACTGGTTTTGTGTAAAATGGAGACAAAGTACAGCTGCTACTTAAAAAAATAAGAACTGTGTTAATGTTATTAATTCCTGCGATCTGATGTGGTCACCAGCGGCTGTAACCTAACAGAATGTTTACGGTTGAATCAGAGCGGAGAAATAACAAGGTTGCACCGAGCGTGCTGAACTACTGCCAGATATATGCAGAGAATTGATGAGGTGTCACTTCTGCTAAGAGTCATACAATCGCAACGACAAGAGCCTCTGTAATCCCAGCCTGCCAGCCAGCCTGCCAGCCAGCCAGCGAGCAGCACCAGAGCTGGTCTACATGGAGCACATGAAGTAGAAACGCCCTTGGTTTGAGGGATGCGTCTCTCCTTCACCCAAGAGAGTGATTTTCCTGGCATGCAGACAACATAGTCAAGCGTACTTATATGCTTCTGCAATTTCATACAAAACCTGCCAGGTGATGCTAGTCATCCTAAAAAACCCACACAAGCAATATCATGCTTTCAGCTACAACATGCTCTCGACAGACGGATTGCTTAATCTAAAATAGGGATTGCTTAATCTAAGACTTTTTGTTCTGAATCCTTTGACAAAAATGAAGTATTGTAAATGTTGAATTGTTTTGTTTTTAACACATAGCTGAAGTACCTCAGTGTTGTGAATATACATTGGATTCTAATGTCCATTTCTGGTGTGTTTGATATTGTGTTCTTTCAACTGACATTCATACCACTGATGAAAGCAGTTATTGGAATGATTTGTTAATCAAAGGACTGGCTGGCTGGTTTTTGCATATTTGCTTTTTCATAATTAGAGAAACAGACTGAGATCCGATCTCCATTTATCTAATCACTTCAAATCCTTGTCAATTAAATCCTAATTCCCCAATATTGACAGAAATCTTCATAAATCAATATTGAAAATTAAAGCTATGGATTCATTGATCCTTGCCCCAAGAAAAAAAACTGTGTATTCAAGACAAACATTTGACTCATTACTGAGCCGCTTTGAGAAGTCCCTATCTTTGTCTTGTCACTCTCTGCTATAATACTGTATCGAATACCTGTGACTAAACATGAAGAGAAAAACAAAAAACATCTTATACACGTCTTAAAAATATGTTATATTGTCAAATGGGTCAGATAAATAGCAGCATAGTTTGGAAACCTATTTCTGTACCTTAAAGTCCATGTTAGACACTAGGTGTCAAGGATACAGCTCTTAAAGTGGAGACCATGGTGTTGGTCCACTATCCCAGCAGAGCGCTTCACCCTCCGCACTTCACTGGTTAAGCGGAAGTCATTAAAGAGGGAAATAACACTGTAATATCTTCCAAATGCCAAACAGGGCCAGCATCTTTGTCTTTGCTCCTCTGACAATTCTGCTGTCTGTCCATTAATGTGCTGTAACTATGCCCAGCTTGCTTCATTGGGATCAATTATATAAAGAACATAGCCTTGGAACTTCCTGCAACAGCAATCATTCAGAATCCCTGCAGGTTCGATGTGGCTAAACGATGTTTTTCGTTTCAATCCTGTGTCTGTGTCCATACAAAGAGATATTGAACAAAACAGATTGAAACAGAGGAAACGACAAAGACTTTGTTAAAATCAAACTGTCTCACTTCCATTAAATGATAAAGTAGTTGTGCTGAAAGGGATAAACTAATTTCAGATGGCTTGCCCTATATGTCAAGGACAACCAGTGCAAACAGCATCGGAAATGTCTTCTCACACTGGCAGTCAAATACAAACATTTTACCACTTTCATTTTCAAGAAAGAAATCCTAACAAGTTGTGTTATCTGTACTTATTGGTGTGATGAAGCATATGAAACATGAGGAGCCTGCAGGCTGGTATCCAGGTTCTGTTAAACACTGTTTTCATGTTTTCAGTGTGACTCCCACACATCCTCTGTGAATCAAGCTGCAGTCAGAAGCTGCAGTCAGAAGCTGCAGTCAGCCTAGTAAATAAGAAACGCTGCATGATTGACAGGAACATTTATAATGCGGCCAAACTGGGGTTTCTGTTGGAATGGGCAATGCAAATATAAATACCCACTATAAGAAAAGACAGTTCCATTTGTAACTTTTCATTTTCACACAAGCGCTTGTGTAAATGGAGTGTTTGAGCGAGTGTTTCACTTAGGTAACGAGTGTTTGAACACTCAAAGGACAGAATATCCTTCAGGACCTCAATGACACTGTGCTCTCTACGTTAAAGAAACTTTCCTCAAATTCCCTTCGACAGCGGCCAAGAAAGCAAAAGCCTCTGGTCAAATTAAGACAATGAATATTTAACAGCGGGTGAAAAGACTGTACATGCTAATGTCTTTCTGAGCTCTGGGCTTGAACGAGGTGGCAAACCTCCCAAAGTTAACAGCTCACATTTTTCCTGTTCAGTATCAGGACTTAATTGAGAAATATGAAGTCTTATGAAAATCCCCCAGCACAGTTCAAGGAAAAGGTTATCATGTGTACGAAGCTGGAACATGTTTACAATATAATATACAACAAAACATTGCATTTGAATACTAAAGAACCAAGATACGATACGTGTTTGAAGCGTGTTATTGGTCGATTTGTATAATGGACTCACACGCCTAATAAAATGACCTTCTAATGTTGGGAACCAATGACTAGAATGAGTCTGCTAAGCAGCAGTGGATTAACAATCGAATCTGATGACATCGTGTTCTGTTGTTGGTTAACTGGACAAGTTGCCGGTCTGTGGAACATTGGGACAAAGAGGCTTCCAGGAAGTAGTCTTACCTCATTGGTGTTCCAACGATGTCGTTCCTTTGGCAGAGAAGAGCATTTTGGTAGACATTCAAGCAACTTTTTGGGCAGGTATATTTTCAAATGTCCATGTTCATCTGTGAAGAGAGAAAATAAGACCCTTTTATTACAAACTAATTCAAATGTTAAAGAACATTAAACGTTTGGTATTTTCTAAATAAACGTGTTACCATGGTGATACCACATCTCTTAGGTAGTAGGTAGTAAAAATACAGGTGCAATATTTATCACCAGTAATTGATTTATTTTGACCAAGAGGAAAGAATAGCATTGCAGTGACAGATGTGCACGGCTAGCGTTCCAACAACATTCTCTGTCCAAGAGAAGCCCTTTGTCCAAAAGCTACATGTTTATGTGCAAATGATAAGGCCCCCTGAGGATTGAATGCTCCATTGTTCAATGCATTGTCTGTCCAATTTAAATATGCAGATGGAATTTTATCCAAGACTTAAGTATGTGTAAATTTTGCTTGTTTGGAGATTAAATTTAGAGTGAATTCATGATATTGTAGACAAAATGAATCTAGTTTTTAGGATGAATAGTTCACGAAAGAAAAGCTCTTTACTGAGCAGTAACACACGCGTGTTAGACAATGTGTGCATCCATTGCTTTTGCAATTTACATTCAAAATGAGGATCACATATTCCCAGTAGGCAGCATGTTATTACTATGGCTTTAATCAGAGAGAGCGAGTGCCAATCATGAAGATATGACAGTGGAACATCTTAAAGGCAACTGTACGTACCAGAATGTCTTTTTAACTGACCCTGGCTGCCGATGAATCCTGTCTCACTCGTCATTAAGCCTTTAAAATCCACTGTTACTGTAATGCCACCAATACAAACATGGGCTAGGTGTGGATACAAAATGATGGCTGAGACCCACAATACAAAGAGACATTCTGCAGGTGTGAGCCTAGCTTATGGCATCCCATCATGATGGAGGAATCAGGGAGAGAACTATACAAGTGAAGATTAGTGCTGCTCCCACTGGGATGCAGAGATGGAACTGTTGCACTTAGCTGGATCCAGCTGTAGCAGTAATTCTGCATGTTTAAACTCTTTTTATTTGAGCTGAACAGGTATCTGTAATCATTCGCTTCGCCCAATTAACGACCTCATGCAGCATCTGCTGCTAGGCAGCCCTAAAGTGCTGCTGTTGTCATCGGTAGAAAACACGATAGAGCTGAATGAGCTGTGCCAGGTTAATAGAACAAAAAGTGAAAATTAGCTACAAGAAAAAACTGGCTTCACATTTTGGTTGTTGTTTTGTGACACGTCAGAGCAAATCATCAGGCTTTATTGCCCCTGTAACTTACTTTACTGCCTCTACTCACTCAACACAACAACAGTGCTCAATCTCCAGTAGCCTAAGCCTGCATATCCTCCTGTTTTGGAAAAAGTAGTTTTGTCTCCGGAGATGAAGCGGTAAAGGTCTGTACAAGCTTGGAACACCTCCTGCTTCTAGACACACTGTACACGGCGCTCCAAAGGCCCGTATTTTCCAATCAATCAGCAGGAACAACAGCAGGCACATTCGGCCAGCCTGTAGCAGTGTGGACCACAGCCAGGGATCGACTGGGAGCCCAACACACCCTCAGATCCCATCAGAGAGGACGATCACCTTTGAACTGAAACTAGACCAAAACTGGACATGTTCACGCTTAGCAGAACAAGGTTCCAGAAGCTTCTGTGGAAGTCCTCAGTTCAAATGCAGCGATCAGGGTTAAATACTGTTCTGACAGAAAACTATCCGGAGCAAAAGCTCAAAGCTAAATGTGAATCTTAACAGCATTGTGACCCGCCTTGATTCTGTTCATATTTCAGCCCTGGTCTCTTTCACTTGGCTTCTGCACAGCTTCAGAGGTGAAGGGCTCTTTCAAAGAACCAGTTCTGAGTTCTACCAAATAAAAGGGTTTGTCATCTGTGCCAGTTTAAACACAGTTCCACATCCCGTCGGCATGACGACAGTAAACACCACCAGTCACATGGGACATGAAGCCGGACCTGGAACAGAAACCTTTGATAAGCTTGTCTCTGATAAATCGATGGTTAAGCCACAACTTATTAAGGAAAGCCCTGCCTTGTTAATGTTGACTCATGGACTGCAATCTTATCACACATCTGTCATAAAAAACCCACCATAACCTACATAAGAACCAAAAGGAGCCTACAAAACAAACAAGGACACTGTGACTTGTGACAAACAGGCCCTGTGCGGCTGTTTTACCACAGTAGATCCTCTATCACTGCGTCTCCGTACTCTCATGATAAATCTAACACTGGAATTAGATGTCGAAATCAAATATAATTCTCAGCCAGAATTCTCAAAAGATCTCGTCTCCCCCCTTAAAGCTGCAAATGAAAGAGGACGTTGTGGGAAATCTGTCATTTTGTGCCTTCTAATGAAATGAATCTAATAAAACCTGATTGTGCATTTAGAGGTAACACCAGCATTCAAATAAGTCACTTTGCTGTGCTATCGATCGTAAACCTCTTAAAGGGACACGTACGCTTTTGTGTTCAACAACAACAAGAATATTGTTAATAACGAACACTAACTTAACCCTTTCAAATAGGCCAACTTGGCTCTAATGATAAAGTGAAAGACAGGCTGAAACAGCTTGTTATGTGAGAGCATGTGCTGAGCTAAGCAGATCTGCTGAGAGCTAAATTAGGACGGCCTAACTGGACTAAGCTCTGGCTGAGCTGGACTGAGCAACAAGGGTTAAAGTGTCGATGTTGATGGGGAAGTGCAGACTGGATAGTGTTGTCCTTGTCCAAGGTGTCTGGCATTGACCTGCAGTTTGGCTGGGCTACGATAGGAAGGCTGGGCAGCACTGTCAGCTTGTGCTATTGGCTGGTAGAGAAAGGCTCACTTCATGAGTCACATCACTCTAAGTCAAACGGAAGGAAACATATTTCTATGTGCTGATCTTTGGCTTATGGCTGATCCTGCCGTGAAGGAAACAGTTGAGGGAATTTAAGGGTATCTGTCATGCTAGCTTGCTGCAGCCCCACCCTGGAGACAGGAACCAGAATCATGAGACTGGAAAGGATGACAAAAACAAATCTTTAATCAATACCTCAGCCCTCAACGCAGAAGCCTCTCTCTTCTGTCTCTGTCTGAATGTGCACTAAGAGTGGCACTGTGGCTTTTAATCTGTGGCCACACTGTAGCCACAGTGGTGAGATCCACAAGCAGGCGAAGGTTAGAACGTGGCTTTCCCATTGAAACCTCTGACCTTGGCTGTGATTTTTACCAACATCTCTCATGCATCGTTGTTCGAATGTTACCAATTCGAAAAGGAACTTTGGTTTTATAAGCTGTGGTATTATGCACACAATTAAGCTGTGTTCCGTTTGAAAATCAGCAAATCTAAGTTTCCATCCTCCCCTACTGCCAGCTCAATGATGTATATATCCTATACTGAGACAAAGTACAACGATGAACAACACAACTAAAACCAAATCAATACATTTTACAATCCAACATTTGACTCAAGAGTTTGCAGTACACACTGCATGCATAAGTATGACAGACACATGCAGAACAGTTGCTGGCTACATGCATGTTCCCATGCATCATGTTCCCATGCATCATGTTCCCATGCATCATGTTCCCATGCATCATGTTCCCATGCATCATGTTCCCATGCATCATGTTCCCATGCATCATGTTCCCATGCATCATGTTCCCATGCATCATGTTCCCATGCATCATGTTCCCATGCATCATGTTCCCATGCACTGACACTACACAATGTCATCAAAAAGCTTAGGAAATGATATGGTCAAGAAATTAGACACTCAAATGACATCAAACTGCTAAAGGCTTTTCTGTTCTGAAATAAGAGGGTTTGACCTGAGCTTTAAAGACCTGCATTCATGTTTACCACATCCTATTTATATAGGAGCAGAAATCAAACAGGGCAGACTCCTGTGTTCAGACTCCTGTGTTCAGCCTCCTGTGTTCAGCCTCCTGTGTTCAGACACCTGTGTTCAGACACCTGTGTTCAGCTGGTTCTCCAGTGTCTGACCATTGTGATCAGACACACCTCCCAATCATCTGAACCCTTCCCCCATTTAACACCCTCAGCCTGTCAACAAGGTCGCCCTAACGACCTGCATACACTGAAAACAGTTATTAGGATGAAAAGAAAATGGTGATTGAATTAAATGTGGAACAAAAAGGCATTTTGTCAGCCAAGATGCAGCGGCTGGCTAATAACATGCTGTCAATCAAAAACAATCAATCTGACTGAACTGTTGGGAGACATGAGGGGAGGAGAGGGGAGGAGGAGGTGGAGAGGAGAGCTGGTCTGCAAGGAGGAGGTGGAGAGGAGGGCTGGTCTGTAGTGAACCATGTGGGAGGAGAGGGGAGGAGGAGGTGGAGAGGAGGGCTGGTCTGTAGTGTACCATGTGAGAGAGAGGGAAGGAGGAGGTGGAGAGGAGGGCTGGTCTGTAGTGTACCATGTGGGAGGAGAGGGGAGGAGGAGGTGGAGAGGAGGGCTGGTCTGTAGTGTACCATGTGGGAGGAGAGGGGAGGAGGAGGTGGAGAGGAGGGCTGGTCTGTAGTGTACCACGCCATAGCAGCACCGCAAAAACAACCATGTCAATGTCTGGTATCACCTTCAGCCATCATCGTGCTCACACTACCTGCACTGTGAACTGGGACATTATAGAAGACATGCTGCATTGGAAATGAAACTAGCCTTTATGTCATCAAAACAATTAACAACTTTATTTTACTTCACCTGAATCGTACTACATCACCTTCTGCCCATGGAAAATGGGCTAAAATCTCTTTGATTTTGCATGTGGCTTAACAAGGCTTTGATTGCACTGGACCCTTTGATTAGCAGAGTCTCTTCAAATATTAATGATCAGAGGAAGAGAGATTCCTCTTAAAGTTACATTTGCGCCTCTTCCTTCTGAAGAAGGGAACACACTACCTGATTAAGCCTCCTGCTATGGGAAACTGGAGCTGAGCTTTCCTACAGTAGAGGCCAGATTAAACTGCTTCAGAGGTAACAATGAAGCGCTGCCGTCTCTTCCCATTGAGCCTCATCTGAAGAAGGGAGCTGTTTTTGGATACTTCTTGAGGAATGCTAACAGACCAATTAGGGGGCTTTTAATGAGCTAGCAGAGACGATAGCCTGTTGTGTAACACTGTGAGGAGACTCAAGTCTAACTTTAATCATGTTGGTCCATTTGAACCACATCTGTGCTGTAAGGCTGAACGCAACTAAATCAAAATGTTGGAAAGCTCCACACTATAGACCCTGAACTGAACGACAACTAGCACAAACATGCAAACACACTTAACTTCCCCTAACAAACTGAAAAGGACTCTTAATGTGTTCTCAGCCCCTCACCAAGTCCAGCCATCCATGAAAAACCCATCTCAAGTAGAGCAGAGGTGAGGGGCTGTCTGCACACACACACACACACACACACCAGTATGACACTAACACAAAGCGCACACATCAGGCAGTAAAGGATGCTGGCAGCTTTTCAGCCAGACCGCAGGCCTTTTACCAATCAGAACTCCAGCATTCCTCAGATAACTGGTTTAGGCTGCCTGGCTACTGTGGCCCATGTGTGCTGAAGGTGCCTGGTGATACTGCATCATCCACAACCCAAACCTCCAGGCAGCCTGCGTACATTAACTAGGCCGTCTGACAGGGGAATAGCATACTGTAACAACATGCAACAGCATGAGGGAGAGACTGGCATAGATATTCACCAGTCACAGCTGTCACACATGGGGGGGTGGGGGTGGGGGGCAAAAGTCTAGCAAAGCCTCTCCTGCTACTACCAGTATCATAATACAGCTGTAACTAACTCCAGTATCATAATACAGCTGTAACTAACTCCAGTAGTATAATACAGCTGTAACTAACTCCACTAGTATAATACAGCTGTAACTAACTCCACTAGTATAATACAGCTGTAACTAACTCCACTAGTATAATACAGCTGTAACTAACTCCAGTAGTATAATACAGCTGTAACTAACTCCAGTAGTATAATACAGCTGTAACTAACTCCAGTAGTATAATACAGCTGTAACTAACTCCAGTAGTATAATACAGCTGTAACTAACTCCAGTAGTATAATACAGCTGTAACTAACTCCAGTAGTATAATACAGCTGTAACTAACTCCAGTAGTATAATACAGCTGTAACTAACTCCAGTAGTATAATACAGCTGTAACTAACTCCAGTAGTATAATACAGCTGTAACTAACTCCAGTAGTATAATACAGCTGTAACTAACTCCACTAGTATAATACAGCTGTAACTAACTCCAGTAGTATAATACAGCTGTAACTAACTCCAGTAGTATAATACAGCTGTAACTAACTCCAGTAGTATAATACAGCTGTAACTAACTCCAGTAGTATAATACAGCTGTAACTAACTCCAGTAGTATAATACAGCTGTAACTAACTCCACTAGTATAATACAGCTGTAACTAACTCCACTAGTATAATACAGCTGTAACTAACTCCACTAGTATAATACAGCTGTAACTAACTCCAGTAGTATAATACAGCTGTAACTAACTCCAGTAGTATAATACAGCTGTAACTAACTCCAGTAGTATAATACAGCTGTAACTAACTCCAGTAGTATAATACAGCTGTAACTAACTCCAGTATCATAATACAGCTGTAACTAACTCCAGTAGTATAATACAGCTGTAACTAACTCCAGTAGTATAATACAGCTGTAACTAACTCCAGTAGTATAATACAGCTGTAACTAACTCCAGTAGTATAATACAGCTGTAACTAACTCCACTAGTATAATACAGCTGTAACTAACTCCACTAGTATAATACAGCTGTAACTAACTCCACTAGTATAATACAGCTGTAACTAACTCCACTAGTATAATACAGCTGTAACTAACTCCACTAGTATAATACAGCTGTAACTAACTCCACTAGTATAATACAGCTGTAACTAACTCCACTAGTATAATACAGCTGTAACTAACTCCAGTAGTATAATACAGCTGTAACTAACTCCAGTAGTATAATACAGCTGTAACTAACTCCAGTAGTATAATACAGCTGTAACTAACTCCACTAGTATAATACAGCTGTAACTAACTCCAGTAGTATAATACAGCTGTAACTAACTCCACTAGTATAATACAGCTGTAACTAACTCCACTAGTATAATACAGCTGTAACTAACTCCAGTAGTATAATACAGCTGTAACTAACTCCAGTAGTATAATACAGCTGTAACTAACTCCAGTAGTATAATACAGCTGTAACTAACTCCAGTAGTATAATACAGCTGTAACTAACTCCAGTAGTATAATACAGCTGTAACTAACTCCACTAGTATAATACAGCTGTAACTAACTCCAGTAGTATAATACAGCTGTAACTAACTCCACTAGTATAATACAGCTGTAACTAACTCCAGTAGTATAATACAGCTGTAACTAACTCCAGTAGTATAATACAGCTGTAACTAACTCCAGTAGTATAATACAGCTGTAACTAACTCCAGTAGTATAATACAGCTGTAACTAACTCCACTAGTATAATACAGCTGTAACTAACTCCAGTAGTATAATACAGCTGTAACTAACTCCACTAGTATAATACAGCTGTAGTCTCCTCTTGGCACTCATCTCAAGGAGCGTTTGTTTAAAACCATCCAAGCTGTGAAGCAGCAAAGCTCAATCAGTGTCATGTGAGGAAGAACTGGGGAGCAAAATAAGAAGATGGGGATGATTACTGAGTCTCTTTTTAGAAATAAAACAAAACATGAACACACTTAATTACTTGGATCAACAGACTTCTCTGCAGTGGTGATGGAAAAGGAACCACTGTGTTCATTAAGCATGTAGAGACTCTGTAACCATGTAGGCTGTTCTACGTCATGCAATATGTTATTGACACATTGCTGTGAAGTACAAGCGTATATTCAGGATGTAGACATGTGCCTTTTGCAGGCCCAGTATCCTAGCCCACATTTCACCTAGCCCTGCTGATTCTGGTGACTAGAGCAGGAGGCCAGTTACTATAGAAACATAAGTGGGCTCAAAGTGGAAGCATTTTCCCTCTCATGCTCTGCCCAGGTCCAGATCCCCTGGCCTCTACCTGAAACAATCACTCTTAGTTAACGACAACACTTCAGCTATTGACAGCGTGATCCTGTAAAGCAGACACTTCAATCACCCGAGAGAGGCTCCTGCAGGGGGGGGGGAGAGGAGAAGGGGGAGGTGGGGGAGGAGGAATGAGGGGGAAGAGGAGGTGGGGGAGAAGGAGGAGGAGGAAGGAGGGGGAGGACGAGGAGGAGGGGGAAGAGGGGTGGATATGCAGGGACGATTGATGCAATCAAGAAGTTAATAAATGAATCAATGAATGAATAATAGATTGGTGGGCTTTAGTGGCCTGTTGGAGCCGTAACAGAAGGATGCAGTATTAATAACCAACTCTTACTGTTCATCTCTGTGTCATCACTGATACTCTTAGGAGGACCATGGCCGGCATAACACACAGCTGATCTGTACATTCGATCCGGATTACGAATTTTCTTCAGTCCTTCAGGAGGCAAAAAGAGAGTAGAGAAAATCGAGGAAAAGAAACATTCTCCTGGCTTATAAAAGCCCAGAACTCTTTCTCCATGCAAGCATATTAACAGTATCTGAACATCATGTTTAAGTGTAAATGCATTATAATACATAGAACGCTGAAAGACATGAGGTGCTTCAAACAGTAGCTGCTTGGAAACTTGGGTACTTAGCAGCTGAGAAAAAACAGGGGGTGTTTATCAGAAACATCTACCAGGTCCAGGATGTGTCATCCCAATGACTTGTTCTAAATGCTCCACATTAGCCTAATAGGTCTCATCCTTGTACATGCTGTCATCTGGTTCTATTAGGCTCTATATAAATATGATATTTCAAAGCCAGGGAACGGGAGGAAGCCAGAAATCAGGCTCTTAAGAAGCCGACACATCTGTGTTCTGCTGTATCTGTGTCTACATCCCATCAGCAGGAACCTGATTAATCCATAGGATCAATGAGCATGAGATCAATGAGCATGAGATCAATGAGCGCAGGATTGATGAGCATGTGATCGATGAACAGAAGCCGTGTGAGCCAGCTGATGGAGGCTAGTCTGAGGAAGACCTTGGGAAGGAAACGTCTCAGCACCCACAGACTGGCCTGGTACACATCCCATCCATCCACGCCTCACTAATTCAATTACCAGCATGGGAAATCTACAGACTGATTCTGAACAAACCTACAGGAAAGGAGCCTTGGAATGAGTGGAAAAGGTTCAGCTGCTCAGCCAGTTGAAGCACTGATGGTAACATGCAGACTATGACTTATATTTCCATGCCTGATGCGATGCTATTTTTGTAACTTCTACTTGTAATGAAACCATGGTAATATCAGGTTAGGAGTCCTAACTAAGTCTGATGAAAACTGAAGAAGAATTCATATCTGTGAGGAAGAGTTGCCAGTTAATGGTACAACCTCACCTTGACTCCTGGCAAATGCCAGGTCATCTATTGAAGTGTCATGGGACCCCTGTACAGTCCATTCGACATCAGAAATAGAACTAGTGTGTCCTATCTGAACTGCTTCCAACATAGCAGCATGTCTGAGACAAACAGGCCATCTCACTGTGTTCCAGGGCTACCTGCATGTTGAAAAAGCCATTCTCTAGAGACCGGCCATCAGTCGAGCTAGACAGTGAGAAGTGGTGCACTAGCTTCGTATGTAAACTGAGCAGGAGAGGAGGGAGGGAGGGAGGGAGGGTCATGTCTCCTGAGTGATGTACAGGATGTGACCCGTGGTCATCTTTATAGGCCCTCATGACGCCTCACAAACAACTGAGAGTGATGGGTCCACAACAGGCCAAGGGCTTTGAAGACAGAAGGTTAAGGAGAGGCTGGAGGGTGGTGAGGATGGGAGGACAGTGCTGGACACAGAGAGATCAGATCAGAGGAAAACTATGAGATCCAGTGGGACAGAAATGGATTATTTTAAACTTCTACATTGTAATCGACAATCACTAACTAATGAAAACGTAGTCAAGTCAATAGAGATCTACCTATCGTTCTGTGTAAAAGCAGTAAGACTGCAGTTTGACTGAGAGGATACTGTGTTTAGGTAAGAACTCCTCTATCCCTCCTCCACTGACTGACCTCACAGGGAACACTGAAAATAACCCAACCTGCTCAGCAATGGGAGTTTCAAGTCAGGGTTCTCAGTGAAAACCTACTGGTGATGGAGAGATAAAGAAATGTACTAAGGTGGATGGGATGTTAAATATAGATTTGTGTCTAAAATATCCCAGTCTTGTTATCATGTGCTTGCTGTTATCATGTGCTAGGTGTTATCATGTGCTAGGTGTTATCATGTGCTAGGTGTTATGATGTGCTAGGTGTTATCATGTACTAGCTGTTATCATGTGCTAGGTGTTATGATGTGCTAGGTGTTTTAATGTGCTAGGTGTTATCATGTGCTAGGTGTTATCATGTGCTAGGTGTTATCATGTGCTATGTGTTATCATGTGCTAGCTGTTATCATGTGCTAGCTGTTATCATGTACTAGGTGTTATCATGTGCTAGGTGTTATCATGTGCTAGGTGTTATCATGTGCTAGGTGTTATCATGTGCTAGGTGTTATCATGTGCTAGCTGTTATCATGTGCTAGGTGTTATCATGTGCTAGCTGTTATCATGTGCTAGGTGTTATCATGTGCTAGGTGTTATCATGTGCTAGCTGTTATCATGTGCTAGCTGTTATCATGTGCTAGCTGTTATCATGTACTAGGTGTTATCATGTGCTAGGTGTTATCATGTGCTAGGTGTTATCATGTGCTAGCTGTTATCATGTGCTAGCTGTTATCATGTGCTAGCTGTTATCATGTGCTAGCTGTTATCATGTACTAGGTGTTATCATGTGCTAGGTGTTATCATGTGCTAGGTGTTATCATGTGCTAGGTGTTATCTGGCCTTTAGTTTGTCACAGATGACATAGTGGGACACTAAAAATATGAAGTGTCCATTGTGAAGCTCCCTCGTACAGCTCAATACCGCCCCCCTGTGGCAGGCTGTGTCCAGTTGGGCTCGTTACAGTAGAACAACTGGCCTCCTCAATGTTTTATGTTCATTCATTTGCACTGAGAAACACAACTATACTAATCAATAACACACTGTTCTCAGTTCATTTCAGACTGTCTTGTAAGTACGCTGCCATCTAGACCATTTTAAAGAAAATTACTGAAGTCTAACAATATTCTTTATTAATTAGGGCTACATTAACAATCCGTCACTCCAACAATCCAGAAGGTGACATCTGATGAACTACTTAGGCCTTTGTGTTAAGATCTCCGATATGCTTTTGAAATATTAAACCATCCGATCACAATCTAAGATCTTCTCTGGATTCCAGTTAATTTCAACAATTAATTTCCTTTCCCACTATTTGAATATCTGAGGATGCTCTGTGTCTCCACCTCGTGGTTCAAATCAATGACATAACTCAAATGCTCCATCTTCAAACATTGGAATCAATGACAACATTGAGAGAACGAAGCTAAATAAAAAGTGTTGATTATCTACCATTGCAACCAAGATTGATTTCCCATACATCTAACGGAAAAGGCTCCTCACAAACTAACTATGGTTCTTTAACACAATAAAACAGCAACATTGTTTAACCAGAAAAAGTCATGCAAATACATACGGATTCCATGTATCTGGCCTTAAAATGTACATCTAACAGGCTAATTGTCATGGAGATAGTCTATTCTGAGAAAGGAGTTTCAGTTCAAACATGCTGTATTGTATTTTCGTCATGATTTAAAAAAGAATATTGCTTACCTATTTTGTTCATTTTGTTCAAATTGGTTATATTCACAATTAACTTTCAAGTAGTCTATTAAATTGAAGAAGTGAATTTGCAGCTTTCCACAGTGTGGAGGAATGTGAGCATGTCTAAAGGAGCAGCACTTCTTCAGCCCTCAAACTCATTTCAATCTGCTAAACTGTTTTCCTGTCCTTTATGATCAAGCAGCTCAATCTAACAATTATTGCAAAAACTTCTGAAAAACATAAAGCACTTTTCAATGGATCCTGAGGTTGTGGATCTGAAGATGTTGGATGGTCTCTGCAGCTTGGCTCAACCCTAAACACTGTTCAGGACTTGCAAGCGTGCAGGTTATCCTCAGACATGGTCACTGACTGAATGCTTCAAATGTATTAAGCAAAATGTAAACTAAATAGTTATAGTTTTTCTACGATGTGATACGTGTGTAGTGGCAGATGTGGCTCACATACATTTAGTAAAACAATCTTGTTCAAAAAGCTGAATAAATAGAGAAGTTGGTCGATGGCAATGGCATGTTGTCATTAACTTAACTAGCTCATAAGCAGAATGCTTTGCAATGTCGCTCAGCTGAATCATATATTAAATTGCATGTCCATATTCAGTACTTTGATAATGCATGCTGTTGTTTTTAATGTGGTGATGATGGGCAGAGCAGAGCTAGCTCGTCTTAGCTGGATGGAGATGCTGTCTCCACGTTTAGCTGCCTAGTATCTCACATGAAATAAGAAAGCGTGTTTCTATCTAAAAGCTCTACTTCTGCTTCCATGTTGGTTCTCATAGTCTGACTTTAAATTCTTCTAAATCACATAGTTGTCATACTGCTAAATTAATCCCATTATATCTCTCTTACCTTCCGGCTTGTTTTCGGCAGCCATTTCCCCTTCACGCGCAACATCCTCCTCCTCCTCACGACCGTGGGTACCACGCGCGTGCACGGCGAGGACAGCACGAGGAGGGACTCAGCAGCCGCGAGGAGCAGCGATACTAACTTCCTATTGGCTGAGAGGCCATGACTGACAATGATGCTCTGGAATAGCTGGAGACTTGGAGATAAACTCTTATTTCACTATCAAACTACGTCATTGGGGGGGAAAGAACATTTTTAAGGACATGTCAACATAAAAGTTTAACATTCAAATAGAATCGTGTTCATTCTTTTCTAAAAGAACACTGTGTGAAACTTTCATTTAGATTATTTATGGTAGATTGTGGTAGGCCCCTGCCATCATTTCAGTTCATACAGAATAAGACAGTGAATTATAGCCAAACCTTATACCTGTTATTAAAAAGTATATGGTTAGGGTGGAGTTAGAGTGTCAAAAGGTAACAAATCAAGAGGGTATAAAATCACTCTGGATAAGATTCTCCTGAACTACTACATATAAATCTAATCGCCTACTCAGCAGTCAAATATGAAATATTTCAAATGAGACAGCTTTAAATATTTCAAATACTAATGCTTATTTATAATATTCCTGAAACATAGTAAAACTTTAAAAGGCACATGTATTTAAAGACATTTGAAAAACATTAACTATTTCACATAATTTTGAGTAAGGTGCATTTTGACAAGTATTTCAGTGAATTAAACCTGGGGTGTCCAGTCCTTGAAGGTCCCTGAATGTTCTGGATGTTTCTTTGCTCCAGAACACCTGATTCTAATGAGGGATCGTTATCCAGCTCTCTGGAAGCCCTTATAGAGACTCTTGATTAGAAGCAGGTGTGCTGGAGCAGGGAAACATCTAGAACTGGCAGGACAGTGTGGTCCCTGAGGACCTGGACTGGACACCCCTGGAATAAAACAATCCAGTCCAGTCCACAGGGGGGCAGGTTTGGGGGTCCAGGTTAAGGGGGGTCCAGTCCACAGGGGGGGCAGGTTAGGGGGGTCCAGGTTAGGGGGTCCAGGTTAGGGGGGTCCAGGTTAGAGGGGTCCAGTCCACAGGGGGGGCAGGTTACGGGGGTCCAGGTTAGGGAGGTCCAGGTTAGGGGGTCCAGGTTAGGGGGGTCCAGGTTAGGGGGTCCAGGTTAGGGGGTCCAGGTTAGGGGGGTCCAGGTTAGGGGGTCCAGTCCACAGGGGGGGGCAGGTTAGGGGGGTCCAGGTTAGGGGGGTCCAGGTTAGGGGGTCCAGGTTAGGGGGTCCAGTCCACAGGGGGGTCCAGGTTAGGGGGGTCCAGGTTAGGGAGGTCCAGTCCACAGGGGGGTCCAGGTTAGGGGGGTCCAGTCCACAGAGGGGGGCAGGCTTGGGGGGGGGGGGGGGGGGGGGGGGCAGGTAAGGGGGGTCCAGTCCACAGGGGGGCAGATTTGGGGGTCCAGTCCACAGGGGGGCGCCATCACCTCTCGTGTTGTAACTGTCCGCACGTGCTGCCATGAAGAAGACATGACAGTCAGTAAACATGGCGGCGGCCTTAGAAGATGAGGAGATCGACAACGATGATTATTATTCTTTACTGAATGTCAGAAGAGAGGTGAGGGATTATGTTAATGTTGGTTTGAATACATTAATATATGATGTTCTACTTTTGAAGTCAGTTTATTAATATTGACAAGGTTTCACGACATAAATCCAGCTGGCTCAGTAGTAGCTTAGTAGCTAAGCTAGCTAGTTGACCCTCGCTTATCATTGGTTTGTAAATTAAGTTATAAAGTTATAATGTTAGTCAGATAAATATAAACTACAGATTTCTGCTAATCAAATCCGTTAAAGGTGCACTTTTGTATTGGTTGTAACAAACCAAAATGTTCTTCTAATCCAGGGATACTTTAGGTAGCTAAAGATTTACATTGACGTCAGTCTGGATTTACTGCATGTTGCTGTTTAGATCATAATGATTAAATTGGGTTTTTGCTTTTATCATGGATAACCGAAATCAATCAGTTTTACGAAGACAGTTACAGCTAATGTAGATTAAACTGGACCTGGATTCTCACTTTACTACATGGACAAGGACATGTATTAATTTATCAGACTCTTTTATCCAAAGTGATTTCCAAGAGGGAGCTTTACTAAAGAGATTCACATATCATAGTGATACTAGACCCTAAACATAGGAGGTTTATGGCTTATAGATTATGAAACATACATCATGTACATCTATTAAGTTAGCATCTTTGTATAAGATACCTACAGTAGCGTGTGTATTGTAGGGCTACTTCATCTTAGTACTTTGGTTGTAAAGTTAAAGTACTGTCCAGTTCCCTGAATCTTTGACGTCATCATTCTATAATGTTTGTGTCCAAAGGCAACACAGGATGAGCTTAAAGCATCATACAGAAGACTGTGCATGCTCTATCATCCAGATAAGCACCGGGACCCTGAGCTCAAGAGACAGGCAGAGCAGCTCTTTAACCTGGTGCACCAAGCTTACGAAGGTAACACAAACACACCGTCCAGCCCCTGTTCGCACCAGTCCTCTGGATCTGGAGCTCAGTGGTCCCCAGCCCTGGTCCTCAGGGAACAGCTGTCCTGCTTGTTCTAGATGTTTCCCTGCTCTAACACACCTGATTCGAATGAATGGTCATCAGCAGGCATCTGCAGAGCTGCTTAATGACCCATATGAAGCAGGCGTGTTTAAGCAGGGAAACATCTAGAACCTGCAGGACAGCTGTTCCCTGAGGACCAGGTATGGAAACACTGAGCTGGAGAGCTGCTAATTAGGGTTAATTAGTGTTGACTGAAGTGTTTTTGTTGACCTCCCTCAGTCCTCAGTGACCCTCAGGCACGGGCCATCTATGATATCTATGGGAAGAGAGGACTGGATGTAGAGGGATGGGAGGTGAGTGGACAGGCTGCTCTGGGCTGACCTCTACAGGCTGCTCTGGACTGACCTGTACAGGCTGCTCTGGACTGACCTGTACAGGCTGCCCTGGGCTGACCTCTACAGGCTGCTCTGGACTGACCTGTACAGGCTGCCCTGGGCTGACCTCTACAGGCTGCTCTACATAGAGCCTCTTCTTCAGTCATGTGTAGCTCATGTCAGTGCTGATGAACAGTCAGTAATCTGCTTCCTGTCGCTGTAGGTCGTGGAAAGGAAAAGAACACCGGCTGAGATTCGGGAGGAGTATGAACGTCTTCAAAAAGAGAGAGAAGAACGAAGACTTCAGCAGAGGACCAATCCAAAGGTGTGTGTTGGTGTGTGTGTGTGTGTGTGTGTGTGTGTTTGTGTGTGTCTGCACCCTTTTTTGTCTCAAGTTGTATGCTGAGTTCTATTCTACTTGGTGTGTTTCAGGGGGTGATCAGTGTGGGTATTGATGCCACAGACCTGTTCGATCACTATGAGGAAGACTATGAAGAGCTGCCTGGGGGAGGCTTCCCACATATAGAGATCAACAAGATGCACATCTCACAATCTATAGAAGTAAGCATCCCTCTCTGGATCGCTGTCTGTGTCATGAACAGTATTTTACAGAAGGAGATAAAGGCAGTGAACAGTAAGGTGAGCCTCCACTTGGCACATTAACAATGTGGCTGCTTTTCCCGCTCCTGCAGGCCCCTCTCACCACCTCAGACACAGCTGTCCTGGCTGGCTCCCTCTCTACCCACAACGGAAATGGAGGAGGAAACATTAACCTTGCCCTGCGGAGAGTCACTTCAGCTAAGGGCTGGGGGGAGGTCAGCACAACCTCTCTGCTACTTATAGAACAGACCACTGCTGTACCTTAGGAAAGCACATGCATGGGATGTATGTGTACATGCATGTTTGGGTCCTGTTACTGACCAGATGTAAGGGGTAATCTGTTATCACTGTGTCAAGGTCCTGTTACTGACCAGATGTAAAGGGGTAATCTGATATCACTGTGTTAAGGTCCTGTTACTGACCAGATGTAAGGGGGTAATCTGATATCACTGTGTTAAGGTCCTGTTACTGACCAGATGTAAGGGATAATCTGTTATCACTGTATTAAGGTCCTGTTACTGACCAGATGTAAGGGATAATCTGTTATCACTGTGTTAAGGTCCTGTTACTGACCAGATGTAAGGGGGTAATCTGATATCACTGTGTTAAGGTCCTGTTACTGACCAGATGTAAGGGATAATCTGTTATCACTGTATTAAGGTCCTGTTACTGACCAGATGTAAGGGATAATCTGTTATCACTGTGTTAAGGTCCTGTTACTGACCAGATGTAAGGGGGTAATCTGATATCACTGTGTTAAGGTCCTGTTACTGACCAGATGTAAGGGGTAATCTGTTATCACTGTGTTTCTGCAGGTGGAGTTTGGGGCAGGAGACACCCATGGACCTCTACTTGGAATGAAGATATTCCGCAACCTCACACCTCGGTGGTAGGTGAAGCAGCTTTGATCTGAAACACAATCTGCTCATCACCTTTGATATCCACCTTGTCTGCTTAAATCCATCCTGTGTGTTCAGCTTCATGACAGCTCAGTGTGGGCTGCAGTTTTCCTCTCGAGGGGTGCGTCCAGGTGTGACCACAGTGCTGGCCCGACACCTGGACAAGAACACCATGGGTTACCTGCAGTGGCGCTGGGGGACACAGTCCTCCATGAACACCAGCATCGTCAGGGACACCAAGAGCAGCCACTTCACCTTCGCCATGCAGGTGAGGCTGTAACCAAGACAACCATGGATTTACCAGCCTCCTATTAGTTTCTCTGAAATGTTCCATTGTACTCTGATGATATGTGTACCAATCTGAGGACCGATCTGAGGACCGTGTTCTGGAAGGATCCTTAATGTCTAACAAAATGAGCAAAGCTACTTCTGGCAGGACGCTGTATTAACTAGCACAGTCATCACTCATTACCACACCTGTACTAACTAGCACAGACACTCAGCCCAGTCATCACTCATTACCACACCTGTACTAACTAGCACAGACACTCAGCCCAGTCATCACTCATTACCACACCTGTACTAACTAGCACAGACACTCAGCCCAGTCATCACTCATTACCACACCTGTACTAACTAGCACAGACACTCAGCCCAGTCATCACTCATTACCACACCTGTACTAACTAGCACAGACACTCAGCCCAGTCATCACTCATTACCACACCTGTACTAACTAGCACAGACACTCAGCCCAGTCATCACTCATTACCACACCTGTACTAACTAGCACAGACACTCAGCCCAGTCATCACTCATTACCACACCTGTACTAACTAGCACAGACACTCAGCCCAGTCATCACTCATTACCACACCTGTACTAACTAGCACAAGCCCATTGGGCCTCGTCCGATATGACAGCCTTTGAAGGCAGCATGGATATATAAACACTCACCCTGACTGTCTAATGATCAGTGCTGCTGCTGCCCTCCACCATCCTCTTTCTACCCCTGTTGTCTGTCTATCAGGGGGATTATATCTCTACTGCTCCAGGAGGTGGGGAGTGCTCCCCTTTTTAATCTAACACTCTGACAAAGTCAAACATATTTCCATGTCATGGTTATCAATAAATGATCTAACCCATCCCATTTGCAGCTTGGCATCCCCCACTCCTTCATGATGATGAGCTACCAGTACAAATTCCAAGATGACGACCAGACGAAGATCAAAGGCTCAGTGAAGTAGGTTCTGTGGCTCCTCAGCTTCTCAAAGAGCATCATTAGGATGAGGATCCACTGTGCTGAGATCTGACACAGCTTGATGACTGTGCTTGACTGCTGTGACTGTGCTTGGCTGCTTCCTGCAGGACGGGCTTCTTTGGCACGGTGGTGGAGTACGGAGCAGAGAGGAAGATCAGTCGCCACAGTGTCCTGGGAGCCACAGTCAGTATAGGAGTCCCTCAGGGGGTCTCATTGAAGATCAAGTAAGCATCCCACTGTCACACCACTGTCACCCCCTCCCATCACTGTACTGCACTGTCTGGTGGAGTGTGTACTCAGGACAGGCTGCTGTGTGTCCTCACTGTGTGTCCTCACTGTGTGTCCTCACTGTGTGTCCTCACTGTGTGTCCTCACTGTGTGCCCTCACTGTGTGTCCTCACTGTGTGTCCTCACTGTGTGTCCTCACTGTGTGCCCTCACTGTGTGTCCTCACTGTGTGTCCTCACTGTGTGTCCTCACTGTGTGTCCTCACTGTGTCCTCACTGTGTGTCCTCACTGTGTGTCCTCACTGTGTGTCCTCACTGTGTGTCCTCACTGTGTGTCCTCACTGTGTGTCCTCACTGTGTGTCCTCACTGTGTGTCCTCACTGTGTGTCCTCACTGTGTGTGTCCTCACTGTGTGTGTCCTCAGACTGAACAGAGCCAGTCAGACCTACTTCTTCCCCATCCACCTGACGGACCAGCTCCTGCCCAGCGCCGTGTTCTACGCCACTGTTGGCCCTCTGGTGTTCTATCTCGTCATGCAGCGCCTTGTCATCAGGCCATATGTGCGCTCACAGAAGGATCAGTAAGACTAACCAGTGTTCATATGTCAGAACGATCCATTACAGAACCTTTAGAGACTGCGGAGACAGTAAATAAATATGCTCTGTTGACTTTGAAGACTTTGTAATAAAGGCTGTGTGCTTTTGTTTGTCTGTGCAGAGAACTGGAGAAGCAGAGAGAGAGCTCAGCCTCTGGCATAGCTAAGAAGAGGCAGGAGGCAGAGTCTGCTGTGAGTGCTTTAGGTGTCCTTCAGAACCACACACACATACACACACACATACACAAGCATGACTAGCATCACTTCTGACCATGGACTTTAGCCTATTTGAATTTGCAGGCCACACTACAGTATGTAAACTGATCTTGCATTCATACGGACCATGTCCAGTGGTCTGCTGTACTATAGAACTGCACTATTTGGACGTCGGTTTCGATAAGAGCTTTGACTAAGTTAATTAAATATGAACGTTATTTCCTGTCTTCTGCCTTGCTCTGCTCTCTCCCTCACCTACATCCCAGGTTCAGCTCATGCAGGAGTCTGTCCGCAGAATCATAGAAACAGAGGAATCTAGATTGGGTATGTGCGTGTTGTTAAAGTGTGTCCAGTTATTCCAATACTGGAATGCCATGCTAAACCTTTTTCATGTGTTTTATTTGGCGGGTCAGGTCTCATCATCCTCAATGCCTGGTATGGGAAGTTTGTGACAGACAACAGCAGGAAGCATGAGAGGGCCAAGGTGATCGATGTGACTGTCCCACTGCAGTGCCTGGTTAAAGACTCCAAACTGATCCTGACTGAGGCCACCAAGGTAAACATGGCCTCCTGCAAGATGATCAGCTGCAGTGTAACATTCACACATTCTAACATATTCAGCCCACAGAGGGACAAACTATGTAGTAACCTTCCATAGAACTATGTCCCTGGATGTGTCCAGGCCACCATACACTAGATGGCGCTGTTTTCACTTCAGTTCTTTTGTGTTTGATGTGTAGTCAGGGCTTCCAGGGTTCTATGACCCCTGTGTGGGGGAGGAGAAGAGCCTGAAGGTGCTGTATCAGTTCCGGGGAGTCATGCATCAAGTCCTGTCTGCCGACATGGAAGCTCTCAGGATACCAAAACAATGTAGGTGGAACATTGAAGTGGAATATGAAGTTATATATTCATATTATTATGGAATATACATGGATAAGACATGAGAAGCCTTAAGATTAGTCTGACAGTATCCAAAGCTCATTCAAAGATAACATATCTGTTATATTTCAAATCTGTCGCAAATACAAGATGAAATTGGATAAATAACATCTCCTCAACTCCAGTCCAGTGGAGTTCTGGAATGACTCTGAGACCTTTCAGTTTTAGACTTTTTCACATTTGTCCACGATTGAGCTGTTTTGACTGATTCCTCTTCAGGTTCTTATTGTGCAGGATTCTGTTTGATGTTGTGACTCTTGTCTTTGTCATTGCAGCTCACAGGATTGATGCAGACTCTTAGAAACCTGCTCGCTGGGAGAAAGAAGGGATGTGATTCGTCAGTTTGACTGATGATGGACAGACATGTATTTTAGAGACAGCATTGAACAATGATATACTCTTCTGTGCCCCGCCCCAAACCATGTTGTCTATTTAGAAATACAGATATGTTTGAAGTGTCAGTGTGGGTTATCAGGGAATCACCCTTTTTATGATAGAATCTTCTTTTATTTTTCAGTTGACACCAAAAAATGAATTGGCTCAGTTGGTTTCAGGCCTTTTCTCATTCTATGTCTTTACAATCCTCCCCTCTTTTTCTGACCTGGCTTGTTATGAAAGATTTAAGTTCTGTGCTGTATTGTACAGAACACAGTGCCTATGTGATTGAAGAATGTTCCTCTGTATATTTGCCATATTACTAAAATAAATCTTTTCCATGTTGCAAAGCCACTTTGGGATCTGCACTGGGAAGAGGGATGCTTGTGTTGCTTTGGTTTATTCCCACTTTACAACAATTTACAACGTATCAAATGAGTTAGCTCTGGGATTCAATATTGTGGCTCACCTCTACGGTGGAACATTTGAGCCAGTTTTTCCTGTCTTACTTACTATGTCTCTAACTAATAGGAGCGTATAAGTTGAGCCACATGGGAGTATACTGTGACAATGGTTATGTTGAACCTGTTTACCATATTTAGTCTATTGCTTTACCAAAGCAAGACAAAATCAATACCGAATAACTTCTTAAAGTTTTAGTATGGACAAAGTTGAACTTTATAATGTAATGCTGTAGGGATTCATTGGAATAGTTTTGCTTTGGTTCATTTTTTTCATATGCAAGATTGTACTAATATAATTTTATTTCAAACACCTAGTTTTATAGTTTGTGGATTACGTCTTAGTTTCAGCCGCTCCTGAGTGAACCAGCCTGAGATGGAACTATGGTCTGATACCTTTGACAACTGACATGGAGATAAAGCCAAATGTACAAAGGGCAGCCATATATTCCAGACTGATTAGGTTATCTTCAACTACAGTCACCTTTCATCTCAGTGTTTAGTTAACCAGCTTGTCTTTTGCCAATCGCAGCATTTTGGTTTGGTTCAGTTGTCTTTATAAAGTTAGCAGCTAGTCTGCCTCCTGGTTTGATGCCTTTGGAAGCTCATCAAGCTGCACGAGCTGCTGATCAGACTGACAGGCGCTCGTGCTTTCCAGCTGAGCGCCGCGAGACTTAAGGCGCGCGCCGTCATCGGTTTCTCATGACGTCATCAAGATGTCCCATCGTAGGAGCTGATGACTGAAGTGTTCCATGTTGCAGGATTATTATTATTATAACTTTATAATTAGGCGCGTGAGTCAGATACTAAGTGATTTACTGGAGTTTACAAGAGGAAGCGTCTCGTGGGGGAGTGCACGAGGGTTTTACCAACAAATTCCTTTCGATTTTAATGTCAGTTTAGCATCACTTCCGCATCAGCTCATGCTTTCTCAAGACAAGGTTGATACGATTTCTGACCAAAATCAAATAGTTTGGTCAATATAAAATATAATATAAGACTAATGGGACATTCCTACAGTGCACAGAGCAACATGTCTGACAAGACATGTCTCCAAGATAAAGTAAGTAACCTGAACACTTAAAGAAGATTACATCTGCTAAACTAGTTAGTGTGTGGTATTCTAACCACAGTCAGCATAATGGTGGTGATGTTCAGGTCGAGATTGTTAATTAGGCTACATTGGTTTAGCTTATCATCATCTAGTCATTAATATGTTACATTTAGATTATATTTGTTATTAGTTGTACAAACACCAAATACCGACGTGGGCGTGGCCTATGACGTCGACGACGTAATGACGCAATTTTTATCTAGCCTTATTAAATTAAATATATGTTCTATGTTTGCTCTTTCCTGCCATAGTCAATTCTGTGTTTGTATATCTTGCATAGCGAATAAAAACTGACTCTGATTCTGAATGTTGACAGCATGTTTGTTTATCTGCTTCAGTCCTCAGGTCTGATTCCTGATGTCCCTTTTGAGATTCTGGAAGAGATCTTCCTCAATCTTCCTCCACAGCAGGTTGTATGTGAGTGCCGCTTAGTTTGTCGGGAGTGGAAGGAGGTCGTCGACAGTGATTCCCTGTGGAGAGAGAGGTGTCGGAGAGAGGGATATCATCTGAAGGGTACCAGAAGACTACCCAAAGACTGGAGATTATTCTACTTCTTGTGTAAAAAGAGACGCAACCTTCTGAAAAATCCCAAAGCTGATGGTGAGAGATCCAAAAAGGTATAAGCAACCATTTTAGTGGTTGGTATGATTTTCCATTGAAACATCCATGTTCTTTTCTTGTACACTAGAAAGTTTTAATGACTGGCAGATTTTGGAGAATGGTGGAGATAAATGGAAGATTGGGCCAGTGGAAAACCATCCAGATGACACAGTACAGAATTACTTTGTGACGTCTTACCAGTGAGTATATGATCTTACTTTGTCTATACACTAATCTAAGAAGGTAAGGTGGTATGGAGCCCCTCAGCTATGTAGTAAAGGTATTTCCTCAGTTTGATCTGTCATTGTCTTACTCTTGTCTTCTTCTTTGCTCAGATCCTGTAAGAAGAGTCAGCTGATTGATTTGGCCAAGGAGGGTTACAAACCATCTTTGATGGATGAAATCCAGCCAGACATTGTTATATCGGATTGGTAAGAATAATCAAACGTTTTCTATTACCAGTACAATGTACAGTATTGTCACCTAAATAACAGTTTGTGTTTGTGATTAGGTATGCTCCACGCTTTGACTGTGGCAGTCTGTATGAGCTGAGTGTTGAACTACTGGATAAGAAGAAGGTTCCAATACAGACGTTCTCTCCACAAACTGTCTATTTTAAGCAATGGAACGATCAGGCATGGAATCAGGTATCTGACAGAATATAGACTTGTCACCACTTCAGAAAAGTCCAAACTATCTGAAGGCATGTCTGTGATATGCTGGAGGTTCAGGTTAACAAATGACACCTGTAATGTTGTGATCTATGTGTTTCAGATGACTCATGTGTTTAAGGAATATGGGCGAGGTGTTCGGTTCATACGCTTCACACATGGAGGCAGAGATACTCAGTTCTGGGCTGGCTGGTATGGGATTCGTGTCACCAACAGTAGTGTGGAGATCTGCCATTCAGCAGACAGAGACCCTTCTCTGGAACTCCCATCCTCATGACGCCAAGCATCTTGGACACAGTCAATCCCCAAAAACAACCAGAATGTATTTTCAGGCTTGTAAGCTCATTGCTGCCCTAAGATACTTTCCTTCTTCTCATATTTGTGGAAACATTGTAGCTAATACTGCATCTAAACAAATTAATGTGCCTGTTTAAGTGTTATATATTTTGTCTAATATGTGGAAGACGTTTGTGAGAAAAAAGGACTGTTAGACCAAAGAAATACAGATGATGAATGCTACAGTGATGTGTATTTACTGATGTGTAAACTGTGAATGTTCAGTAACAGTTAGTAAAATGGTATAATATTTAATTTAACTGAGTGTGGCAGATAATGAATTGCTGAACTATTAGTTGTTAAGTTTTACTGTTCCACTTGTGTTAGATGTGTTGGTGAGTCTTTATGGGCATGACCTTTCAGTTTGTATTTGTCTTTCCATTGGGGTCCCTTAAAGCCCTCTCTGAACACACATTTGACATCATGCATATCCTCATGGCTCAATGAGCACCTTGAGGCACATACTAAACATATTTGATTTAGTCTGTGGCATGAGGTACCACGAAAAAAAAGAAGGAAAAAAACCAGTTTCAGATCTGATATGCAAATAACTTTCTGTATATATATTTTTTCTCACAAATTACTTCCAACACTTGTTAAAGTGTATTTAGTTACAAACGTAACTATTTATATAAATGCACTTTTCCCAACAGGCTACATTAATATGCTTGAAATATGTTGAATGTGAACGAAATTATTCATTGTACAGTTCCACTTTTTTCACAAGGCAAAGTTACATCAAACAAACAGGAGGTTTGCAAAGTCTCAGTTTCTGGATTCATCCAATCAATAAGCAGCCTATGACACCACACATTTTTTGCTCTTGAACTGCTGATTCCCCAGTACAGCTAATATTGCTTCATCAAACACGTCTTTCAAACCTTCCTGCAAACACAAGTATGTGAGTCATTAGTCAAATCTCTGTTTTGTGGTCATGTACTGTAAGTTGTAGAATACTGGAGAGTGTCCCACCTGTGTAAGGGCAGAGCACTCAACATATTTGAATGCGTTCTGCTGACGAGCTCGTTTCTTAGCAGTTTCGGAATTGATTGGCTTTAGTTTTTTCTTGGCCAGTCTCTCCAGAGTGCAGGGGTCATTTCTGAGGTCAATCTGAGTTCCAACCACTAGGTACGGTGTCCCAGGACTGTAGTGATTGATTTCAGGTATCCACTGCAAGAGAAGGGAGGTACTATTTTCAAATTCATCCCAAATATAGACATGGCTGCCATGTTTCTGTTCTCTCCTTATCCTATCATAAAAACACGAATGTTTATCCATTATAGTCCCACAAAGGGGAAACTGATGCAAGCACACACACATGTTCAGTTCTCTGTGTGTAACTGAGTGAATGGGTTTGATAATGGCTCTTACTTTCCTGTCCACTTCCTCAAATGAATCAGGATAAACAACTGAGAAACAGACCAGGAAGACGTCTGTCTCATAGTGGATTTTTCTTCGTAGATTGTCATAGTCAGACAAACCTGTGAAAGTAAGTTAAAACTTCCAACTGTTCAACTCAAAACAATCCAGAGGAACTTGTTATTTTCTGAATATCAGAACATGTACCTGTCATATCTCGTATTTCAAGGGAGCCAAAGCAACCAGAGTCCCCAATGTCTTTTGTGTACTGGTCAAAAAACTGTTGTTGAAAATTTAAAAGAGCTGTTTAGTCAGTTTGCCTCCCGGAACATGGTTCAGTATGTCTACTGAAGAAAATCAATTGAAGTCATTTAAGATTCAGTGGCTTATACTTACTGATGGCACATATTCAGAGGGAAATTGGTTGGTTAGGAATGTAGAAACCATGCAGGACTTCCCAACAGCTCCACTACCAAGCATATTGATCCTTATCTTACTGCACTCATTAAGCTTGGTCAGCATGTCTAAAATATGTAAATCAGAAATGTAGTATTGAGTATTACTGTACAGTAACTACTGAAATGCAGCTACTATTAGGTTGAATATGGTAATTTGGTGTCTGATTATGATCTTGAGCATGATGTTGCAGAGAATATTGCTTCTGTCTTCAGTGTTGGAGCTACGCTAAAGAACCAGAGAAGAACCTGAAGAAGTCATGGAGAGACCAGCAGGGGTCATGGAGGGACCAGCAGGGGTCACGGAGGGACCAGCAGGGGTCACGGAGGGACCAGCAGGGGTCACGGAGAGACCAGCAGGGGTCACGGAGGGACCAGCAGGGGTCACGGAGGGACCAGCAGGGGTCACGGAGGGACCAGCAGGGGTCACGGAGGGACCAGCAGGGGTCAAAGAGAGAGATGTCGTGCTCTCTGGAATCACTTCAACCCTAACCTTATTCCCATCCTATGATAGACAGAATAAAGGACAATGTTAACTTGCATTCCCATTAACTTTTTCCAATGTTTCTCATTAAATCCTCAAAAAAGATGGCTTACCATTGGCCACAACCTAACCTCTGCCCTGAATGTGAGTGCTGGGAACATTGTTAGTCCTGGTGTAGAATGCAGGTCAGTCAGAGGAGCGACTAGTGAGAGAGCGCCTGAAAGAGTGGGGAAGAAAACTAGCATGACACAGGGCACAGGAGTGGACATACAGGCTGGATCAGATGGAAGATAAATACTTTCCTTGATTGCAGGAGCTTTCAGGTAGGCTGTAGTCTCTGGACAGCTTATCAGCCAGATGGTTTTGGTTGATATCCTTTAGAATCTTCACTGTGATCTCCACAGCAGCTGCACTGCAGTACGTCTGGATCATTCTGTCCACAGTGTCCTGTCTGTCAGCATGTTCCAGCTCACACTTTGGAATATGTTGAAAACTGCAGTTCTCCTGACTTAGATGCCATTTAAACTCCTTCAGTTCATTAGCAGTCAACTCCTTCAGCACAGCCAATAGCAGCTTTGGCTCACGGTTAGTCATCTCCAGTCAGACACAGACCACCATCTTCAAGGACTCCTTATTGTAATGATGTACAAAACTCTTTGAATATGAGGAGACAAACAATGCAAGTGTTTTTCTATAACTTATTGTGGAAGTTCAGTTTTCATGAAAGGTAGTGGCAAGGTTAGGTTGGATTTTCAAAGTTACAGTTACACACATAGTGGGGTGAAGTTATAGTCTTCATCTTTTGAACAGAAACAAAAACCATCCATTCTCTCACTGTCATAATCCTTACGGTACATTTTCACCCCCCAAAAAACTCTTCATTTCAGGATAGTTTTCTTACCTTTTATCCAAATGAACGTCATTTTTTAGCTGGGTGTTGGCAGTTTTAGTATTATGTAAGAGCTCACAAACAGCTTGATATGAGGACACACCTTAGAAAAGGGAACTTTAACCAGCTTTCTTTTCCTGTATTCAGAGATAAACTAAAACTTGTGTTAAGTAAAACAAATTTAAACAATATTTCTAATGCTTTTTAATAGGACATTGCATTTCTGTGAATTCACATCATTGTTTTTGTAATACTGTGTTGTACTGCCACAGAAAATACTTATATGTATTTATGTAATAAAAGCTGATATTCATTTAGTCATACAATATTCATGTTCTCTTGCATTTCTTTAGAAATATCCTTGATCCTAATTTACTTTCGTGTCAATTGTAGAACATAATTTATAAAGGCACAATGTACTGTATCTTTGTGAATAAATTATTTCATGTTTGCCTCCAAAAGCACAAGGTGTCCAAACCTGCCCCCTTCTGGGCTTAATATGGTATTACAATCCGCCCTCTACTGAACAGTGACCATTTCAGGTTGGTGTTAACTGAGAATACAGTACATACCCAACACTAATCAAATAAATAAAATCAAAAAGTACAACAGAAATTTCAACAGTTTTGAAATCCCTTAAAAACTCCTTTTACATTGGTGAACTTCTACTTGAAATGTGAATTGGGGTAAGCATTAATGCATTAATGTCAAGTAAAATGTATTAATTTCAAGTTAGTTTCATGTGAATTAACGATGTGATATGCAACATGTCAGTGGTGAACAGAGAACTGAGGAGGAAAGTCTGGAAACAAAAAACTGATTTGATTCAAATTCCATACATTATCTAAAATCTCCCAAAATATATTACAGAGAGCAAACAAAGATGGAATGAATATATCACACATGGATGCTTTATTAAATAACTTAACTACTTTGATCTAGTAGTACAAAAAAGAAAATCTCAGTCACATCATACTGTCATATGCAAAACCAAATGTCAAGAGATTTAAACGAATTAACTATTTAAACTAAAACAGAATACTTGGCTTTTGTTTGCTCTCTGAACAATTTTAAACAACTCAAAAAGTGCAGAATGTGTTTTATGTTTTTCTATTGTATCTATATCAGCAAGTGTACAAGGGTAAATGTGCAATTAGGTTGGTGAAACTGTTCATCACCGTACCTCTTATGTTGTGATTGCTGTGATATCACATGGTTTACTATAAAGCTGCATACGAAAACTAAACTGAAAATCTGCACATCTATGTTCATCAAATCACATCGTTTAGCATTTCAGAGTGTTTAGTGCAGAAATAACAAAGTGATGCCACAGTTACATTGCCTGAGTATCTCAACACACCATTTTACCACCATCATCATCATTTATCATTTTCTACTATAGATCAAAAGGCTCAAATGTAAACTTAATGTAAAGCAGCATATAAAATGTATTAATGAATGTAGTGTCTCCAATGAAATTGGAAAATTGATTGGCAAAAAGATCACATCAAAGCAAATATAAAATGTAAATACAAACATGGAAATAAAGCGTTAATGTTAACATTTTAAAAGAACAGCTTGATTATTTAAGTGACAATAATATTGATATATTGTTATATATATATACTGTATATATAAGATTTCATGAGCAGCAGAGGAACAGGCCAGTGTGACGAGGACATCAGAACAGACAGCACTTCCTCTTTCGCTGGGTTTCAGGAGGCTCCAAAGCTGCCAGTATAGCTTCATCAAACACATTCTTCAGACCTCGCTGAGGAAGAGGAGGGAAGCAGGAAATCAACTGTTATTTAGAAGGAACCAAGGTTAGCAGACACACTATGAAATCTATAAGTAGGCAACAACAAGATGAACTAGGCACACAAATAACAAATCAACTTAAGATACTCTGCATCCAACAAGGTATCTGTTCTCTAGCAGTTCATCACCTGTGTGAGGGCAGAACACTCGACATATTTGACAGCCTTAAGATCACGGGTGAGTTTCTCAGATGTCTCCGGGGTAATTGGCTTCTGCTTGTTCTTGGCAAGCTTCTCTACTGTAGAGGGATCATCTCTCAAGTCAATCTGAGTTCCAACCAACAGGAATGGAGTCTTGGGACAGTGGTGAGTGATTTCAGGCACCCACTGAGAGACAGCGAGACAGAAAAGATATAGTCAGGAGAGAAACTGATGTAGTCAAGAAAGAAAATGATACAGCTGTTGACACAATAAAGAACCAGTTGATTGGGTTGAAAACAGACTCACCTTTTCTTTAACATTCTCAAATGAAGAAGGTGAAACTACTGAGAAACAGACTAAGAAAACATCTGTTTGTGGATAACTTAAAGGCCGTAACCTATCATAGTCCTCTTGGCCTGTAAAGATGGCAGAGTATTAAAAACCAATTCTAGCTGCATTTCTAGTATTTTGAAGACACACTCTTTTCTTACCTGCAGTATCAAATAACCCCAGTGTGTATGGCTCACCACCTATCATGACTGTCACTGCATAGTTGTCAAACACCTGTGTGATGGAGACAGTCTTAAAAGCTGGATATTGCTTTTTAATGAATTTATTGAAAGGACAGAGGGGGGATAAATAGTGAAAGAGATACTCACAGTCGGTACATATTCAGAGGGGAATTTGTTGGTTGTGTAAGAAATTAGCAGGCAGGTTTTTCCTACTGCTCCATCACCGACCACAACACATTTAATGGTCTGCATGGTGTTCAGAAGGGTCAACAACTGGAAACATAACAATGTGATCATTACATTAACACAATCCCATGTTCATACTAACACAATCCCATGTTCATACTAACACAATCCCATGTTCATACTAACACAATCCCATGTTCATACTAACACAATCCCATGTTCATACTAACACAATCCCATGTTCATACTAACACAATCCCATGTTCATACTAACACAATCCCATGTTAATACTAACACAATCCCATGTTCATACTAACACAATCCCATGTTCATACTAACACAATCCCATGTTAATACTAACACAATCCCATGTTCATACTAACACAATCCCATGTTCATACTAACACAATCCCATGTTAATACTAACACAATACCATGTTAATACTAACACAATCCCATGTTAATACTAACACAATACCATGTTAATACTAACACAATACCATGTTCATACTAACACAATCCCATGTTAATACTAACACAATACCATGTTAATACTAACACAATCCCATGTTAATACTAACACAATACCATGTTAATACTAACACAATACCATGTTAATACTAACACAATACCATGTTAATACTAACACAATAACAAGTTAATACTGAGAGAAGACCTGCAGTAATGATCCCTACTGACTCTATAGATACTGAGCCAGACTGCAGGTAGAATAAGGTCCTTATTAAGGAGGTTAACCAGACTGACACAGACACACACTGGAACATTACAGAACACACGGGCTTATTTCATTTAGAAGCTAAATCCTTGACCAGTTGGCTAAACAGTGATAGATAACATAACATTTAGCCTGTGACCAGTTTAAGTAGCTAACTATGCTATGATATGCTGTGCAATGCTGTGCTATGCTAAACTGTGCTATGTTGTCCTGTGCTATGCGATGCTATGCGATGCTATGCGATGCTATGCTATGCTATGCCCACTTTTCAATGAAAATCGTACCACCCGCCTCACTTGTCCTTAGTAGACCAGCTCTATCTAGCCTCCGTAGATTAACGCTTCCCGGCCACAAATCTCTAATATTTGGTTTCAGGTTTACTTCATATTCATGTTTATAAGTACGACAGGTGGATAATAATAACATACGGACAAGTTTACAGTGTGGATGATCTTACCGCTTCCTTAAAGCATCCGCTGTTTAGGGGAGGTGGAGGCAGCAAGGCTGGACCAGCATCACTTAACACTCTGAACACTGCAAGGCTGGACCAGCATCACTTAACACTCTGAACACTGCAAGGCTGGACCAGCATCACTTAACACTCTGAACACTGCAAGGCTGGACCAGCATCACTTAACACTCTGAACACTGCAAGGCTGGACCAGCATCACTTAACACTCTGAACACTGCAAGGCTGGACCAGCATCACTTAACACTCTGAACACTGCAAGGCTGGACCAGCATCACTTAAGACTCTGAACACAGCAAGGCTGGTCCAGCATCACTTAACACTCTGAACACAGCAAGGCTGGTCCAGGATCACTTAACACTCTGAACACAGCAAGGCTGGTCCAGGATCACTTAACACTCTGAACACTAGGTCTGTTCTACTGAGTCACATTAACACTGTCTGTCCTACTGAGTCACACTAACACCATAATGTCAGATGTATGAATGTTCTTATACTGTACAAATTTGGGACGACCTTCAAAACCTCCTCATAAACCAGAGATTCACTGGACTTGAAATTTGTTACAGATTTGTAGAATACATGTTTTTCTGTGGGGTCGATTAGATTCATGTTAACGTCCACATCACCACAATGTCTCACTGTTTCAGTAAATCCAATATAATATTGTCCGATTTTTTTAACTTTATAGAATTCAAGATTACATCATTCTGAATTACCAGGCAGTTTCACCCAGATGTCAAAAGATCACTGAACTACAGCTAAATGTGTGATTCAAAAGAGAAAAACTTTATTATTTGATAACTGACCACATCATTTCACAATATTGAGGGTTGCACAATGAAGTGGGGTGATGCAATGACCAAGTTCACAAATTCAATCCCCGCCACCAACTTTGGGCCAATTCTGAACTTGATTATCTGTCTAGTTAAACAGGATGACATCATTTCGATGTGTGTGGGGGCCCGGTTAGGATTTTCAGGTTTGCACTTGCTGGCTCCCTCTACTGGCTACTCATGCAGCTGCAGGAGCATGCCTTAGACAGCGCAGCAGACACCCTCTGGAAGAAGCCTTTCATGGACCTCTTCTCCTTCTTCTGCGTCTCTGGGATGCTGGAGGACTCTGCAAGCACTGGGCCGGGACAGGGAACACCATCAGACAACAGGACATGACATCACACACAACTTCAGCACTGTCCATTTACTTGCGTGTGTGTGTGTGGTGTGTGTGTGAAATAATAGGAGAACCAACTAAAGCTGGAAAGCCTAAATGAACCAATATGAATTCATAATCTCACTTTCACTGCAGTTGAAGACAGTAACTAAGGTGATTTCCTCCTCTGTAGTCATCAGCTCTTTTCCACTGCCAGCTGTGTCCTCTGTGACCATGGGCCCAACCTTATTCTTTCTCATCTGGGATGAGAGGGACAAAAGACAAACATCACTTTGAATGAGTAAATGTTTTTACATTGTGTTGACAGGACATAGCTACATTACATTCAGCAGAGCAATTCACAGCAAGTACAGGGCTATTCCCCCTGAGGCAAGTCGGGTGAAGTGCTTTGCCCAAAGACACAATGTCATGTTAACACAGGCAGGATTCAAACCAGGGACCTTGTGATTACCAGCCCGACTCTCTTACCGCTCAGCCACCAGACTCCCTTAGCTACATGACTGTCAGACGTTCTACCCAGTGCCAATGTGGTGGAGTTGTTTTCAGCTTACCAACGCAAACCATCTTTGGAGAGCGGAGGGTTTGGTCTTGTTCAGGTGTCTTTTCAGGTCCTGCTGAGATGATCCCATCTCAGATCTGTCATCCAAGGGTGAACTGGAGACGGCCTTTTCCAAGCCAGTACTGGCCCACAGGTCACTGGGCTCAGAGGACATCCAGGCCTCGAAGGGCGACAAGGAAAGCATCTGGGTGTCCATAAGAATGTTGAGGTTTTTGAAGCTCTCAGACATTTCCTCTTCATGGGCGTCCTGCTTGGCTTGGCCATCAGAGGAGCTGTTGCTGATGTCATCTACCTGGGTCCTGTCGGCAGCATGAAGGCCTGGCACAAACAGAACACACTCACTCTTTTAAATATCGTAATATTATTGTACTTTTTTGTTGGATTTTTTGGTAACATAAAACACATCCGCATAATAACAGCAAAATGGCGACATGCTGATAAATGCGTTCTATACTTAAATTTACATTTAGCAGACGCTCTTATCCACAGCGAATTACAGCAAGTACAGGGACAGTCCCCCTGAGGTAAGTAGGGTGAAGTGCCTTAACCAACGACCCAATGTCATGTAGCCACAGCTGGGAATTGAACTCATAACCTTCCGATCACTAGTCCAACACCTTAACTGCTGAGCCACGTGACTCCCTGCACTACTTTGTACTTACTCTGTAACTGCATAGTATTTAGTTAGGCTACCAGAACACCTAAGTTCCCTTTGAGTTCAATATAATGAATTGAGTAAAATATTGATTTACCTTTGATGACAATGACTCTGAGTTGTTCTTTGTCATTGCAGACAAAGCGGAGGGCACCTCTCACTTCGGTGGTTAACACCTCTGTCATGGCCTCTAGTGCCCTCCTCTGGTCCTGACTGGCAGAAGAAGTTTTCCGCTTCCTCCCCACCCTTCGGCTGGGGCCTGGCACTGGGCATGACCCTCCAAGGGATGTGCCGTCACTGCTGTCACTGCTGGATCCCGTCATGTCCATTCTACACAGCCAGTTGATGAGGCTGCTAACAAGTACGTGCAGGTCTGGAAGCGATCTGGCTAAGCCAAGGTAGTGCTTTAACAGTTTCTCCAAAGCCATGCGGATTAATCTGGCCAGCAATGGAGCGAACAGCTCCCAGTCCAGGTGTTGCTTGGCCTGCAGGTTCTGGAGGTCCGTCTCAGAGTGGCAGCGGCGTGTCAATGGCAGGCGTCCCTTCAGGAGCAGCTTGTAGACTTGGAAGAACAACTGATCATTTGTTTCCAGCATTTCAACCTCCCATTTCTGCCAGTGAAAGACTGCCTTGGAGGTGTTGGTGTTGGCAGCCAGCATGGGGCTCTGGGGTATCAGCTCCTCTACGATAGCCTCTTCACTGTCTGTGTCTCTCATCGTGGCAGGGATCTCCTCCTCTATGGACCTGCTGAAGTCTGTCCAATCCTTGGGGGGGACATCAGGCTGGGCTGAGTCCTGAGGAGAGGCCTGGTCCCTGGACTGAGTAGATGAAGGACTGCTGCTCATGATGCTACAGCTGCTGGTGCTCCTGGAGTTGCTGGGGGTGACTTGACCCGGGCAATGGAGCTGATAAATGGCCATGGCAGGCAGAAGATCATTGATGGCCACCTGCAGAACCCACTCTATCATCTGCTCTGAGCGCTGCTGGAGGTCAGCTATGCTCTTGTTCTGAAAGAGAGAGATGAACAGAGAGAGAGATGAACAGAGAGAGAGAGAGATGAACAGAGTGAACGATGAACAGAGAGAGATGACCAGAGAGAGATGAACAGAGAGATGAACCGAAAGGGAAAGAGAAAGAGAGAGATTAACAGAGGGAGAGAGAAAGAGAGAGGGAGAGAGAAATAGATGAACAGAGATGAACAGAGAGATGAACCAAGCGAAAGAGAGAGACAGAAAATGAGGAAGAGACAGAGAGATAAGAAAGGAATTGTAATAAAATGAGTCAGAACAGAGTCATTGTCGAGCTGAGTAAAAATAATTACAAGTTAGAAAAGAAACATTAGATTTACCTTCCTCAACAGGAGCTTGTTGATGAGCCTCCATCGACTGTAAACAAGAACATCTGTTACACTCTGTGCAGTACAATTACAATGTCAAAGGACACCTGTTAACCTGGTGCTGGACAGGTATAGCCTTAAAGAGGATGTTAGCAGGGACACTCACGGGTGGGACATCATGGCCTCTGACACCAGAACGTCCTCCTGCATCACTGGTTCCCCTGAGCCAGATGGGAACTGGATTGCTGTAAGAACACCAACATGTAGAGTCCCTGTGTGATTGGTGGGGATCCATCTCTCGATAGACAATGATAGTTTAATGTTGTACTTTTGATACATGAATAAACCAATACTCACATGCGTTGTTTTGGGGCATGTGAGGAGCCTTCACTCACTCACCTGTAAGAAAGACAAACGCTCAGACTGAGTGGTACCTTGAATATCAATTATTTTATGTTTGGATGAACCAATATGACTTGGAAATATGAACTAGGACTAGATCTACAGAAAGTATCCAGGCTCCATTTGTTAAACACAACAGTTAAAGTCACAGTAATAAAATATTTCTAAAGAAGCAAAGATTTCGTCTTAACTATTTGAAGATAACCCCTGACCTTCTGTTGAGGTCCTTGTAGTTTGTCAGGTTTGGTAATTTCCTCCGTGGTAAAAATTCAAACTAGTAAATAACTGCACATGTAAATCCTTGATTAATTTATTTCGACCGACCTGTAGAGTATATCTTTCAACACTGAAAGTTTGTATTTTGCAGTTTGTTTTTAAATGGTTTGGTAAAGTTTGTATTATGACATCATAATGTGTCAAACAGCGGATCTAGGTTTTAGCCCGAAAGATGGATTTAATAAACTATTCTCGGGTGTTTTTGCACTTTATTGTACTTGGTAGTGAAATTGTTGACGGTGTGAACTGTACGGCGATACCCAGTGCTATCCAAATATTACTTTCAAGTAATAAATCACATCATGAGGAATTCAATTTGCTGTTAAAATATAGTTACTAAAACTTTTTTAACACGCTTACATCTTATGCACAAGTCACATGTTAATCATTGGTTATCACATTATTATTGAGAGCACATACCTCCTAAATTACATTCATATTTATTTATTGCGTATTAGCATGAAACAATTGACCTGTTCCAATATGAATACTTGGGTGCATAAATCTTGGTTTGACCTTTGTGGGATTCTTATGAGTGTGTTGGCTTCACTGTTAGAGAATGTATTCATTCATATGTTCAGCAATGTATTTATCATCAATATCATCGGATATATTTTTTACATTTCCATAAAAATAAATATTTGCCATGAAGTTTGGAGAAACCTGCTCCTTTCTAGCAAAAGTTACAGAGGGGATACAAATGATATCACATCATCTTTTCACCTGTTAGAGTGTTTACCTTCCTCCAGGAGTCCCTCCTCACCTGCTTCATCACCATCATCGCCAGTGTCAAGAGGAGACTGCAGCGTATCATCCGAGCTGCAGAGCACGTGAGGAGGCTTCTTTTATCAACAGTACTTGAACTTGAATCCAAAATCACTTCAAACACTGGTTTGATTCCAGGCTCTGACAATAGTAGTTAGCTCTTAACTGGGCAGTGTAAACATGTGGCCAAGGACCACCACAACCTCTCCCTGTAAACAATGATTGTGACTGTCAGAGACCTTTCGATAGCCTGAGTGAAACAGGCAGCTGTAGCCTGGCTAATCTGGAGGTCACATCCACACACAGTTGCACAGTTTCATGCAATGGTACCGATGTTAAGAACTTTTGTGTGAACTTTTAATATTTTTTGCGTGTGTTTGCATGGTTGTGTTTGCATGGTGGGTGTGTAGGAGATTACATAATGGGCTGCTTTGCCAGCGCAAACAGTTACATTTACACACACATGGAAAATCGTTGTAGACTGTCCCTTTATACATGATGCTATGCTGATTCATGTAAATTGGAAAATACACACAGAAGAAAGAAGTAATTTTTTTACACTAAACAATCAACCTACCTATTTCTATATATACTTTTAAATAACTAGTGAAAAGAAAGGGTTAATTCATTTATTGATTTATTAAAATCTATGACATATTTATAAATAAACAAAATGTGTGTAGTTCAAATGGTCATATCCCAAACTACGACTAGAAATGAATACTGAAATGATCAGTAGTAGCAGATGCTGGGTAACAGGGGTGTTGTTGTCATCAATCTATTGTTCACTGTTCACCTAAGGAATATGACCCGTTACTCAGTTTTGATGAGGCAAGTATTGCAACATTCTCTGCTGGACACACCTCCTCCTCTGGCATTGCTATGCTAGCATGGTCAGTCTTTACCACAGGTATATCCGTGAGCCAGTTGTCCACATACTCTAGCCTATGATCAACCAGACAGAAACTGGCCCGTCAAAGCTACAGACAGTGCTGAAACTCCAACCTGCTCAAGGTGTCAGATACAGGTGCTGCCAGAGGCAACTGAATAACCCTCTCCCTCCCCAGGGGGTCTTTACCTGTGCAAGCCTGAGCTCCCCCTTCAGAAGCAGGGGACTTCTCTCCTGATCTTTGGTGTTGGGACCCTGGAGGAGCTCAGTGGGATAAGTATAGCAGACCAACAGCTCCAACCATTCACCTGAAGATCACAGACAGGTAAGGCCACAGCGGTGCACCTGTGGCTCATGGGGAAGGTTTCTAACCCAGCTTTGTGATCTGCGAAACCTGTAATGGCTGTAGTGGGGGGATAACATCTGTTTGTAAACCAGTGCTTCAAATGAAATGATCAAGACTTTGTGTGTACATATAGTACATAGGAATAAAATTACATGTCATAATATCATTGAACCAAAAAACATACACTCACCTCTGTTATTATAAATATTTGTACACTAAGAATTAAACTATAGGTATAATAAATACAGATGGAACAGGTTAATAACATTAGTCTTTCTTTTGTGTGAACTGTAAGCGAAGGCTGTGAGTACTAAACAGAGTGTCTACAGTATATGTCTCTTTTTTGGTTGCCAATGCAAGAGTCTTCTACAAGAATTTAGTGTAAATTCTGATACTGTTTTAAAGTCAGCACACACACATATACACACACATGCAGAGACATACACAAACACACTCTTCAAGGTTTCAGGGGTCGCATAAATATGAACCCTAACTTCCCTGTTATAACTGACTAATTATTTGCACTTATTGAAAGGATTGTCACGCCCTTATTCACTAGTATGAGTAAACCCTCATACACTAGTATGAGTAACCCTTCATACCAAAACAACATCTCAAAACTAGATGTTTTGGGGTCTATCAAGTTGCTATGCTCAGTGACCGATGCTCTTTCGTAAAGCTCTCTCTTGTATGTCGCTTTGGATAAAAGCGTAAATGAATAAATGTAAACGTAAAACGACAGAGGTTGTTTATCCCCTTAACTGGTTTGGGAAACATGTCTTACTTCACATTCAAAAACTTCTTCCACACAACTCCTACCGACCCACACCTTACCTCTAACCCAGAGCTATAACATTACTACTGCTCAGATAGTCTACCTTACCACAGGAGTGGGAATCCAGGGTTCGTGAGAGGAGATTGGTAAATACTACATTTCAAAGGCAGTATGAACAGAGCAAACAACATTGATGAAATGTCAAGTTTGCCTAGGATTACTACTGTTTCAATATTGGGCATAAGGGTCTGGTTCCAGTGTAGTAGAAAGACAGTACTTTTGTGGAGAACAGTTTATAAATGGACAGTGGATCTTTAATGTAAATTCAGGGAGAGTACTTCAAACTTTTACACTAGACATAAGAAAAGACAGTTTATGTTTCGGTTATGAGTGTTGGTGAAAATGATGTTTTACTGTGCCTAAAACATGCCACTTTCTCAGAGGTTGATGACAACGCTTCTCATGTCTCTACTCAGTATTTTGGGGACCATGAGGAATCCAGACACTGACAGAATGGGCAGTACCACACAGCCCCCCCTCTACCCCAGTACCCCCCACCCTGGTGTGCTCTGGGCTTTGGAGGATGAAGAGGAGGACGTCATATCTCCCTGTGGCCTGTTGGGGACGCCAGAGCGCAGCTTGCAAGGAGTCTACTGGGACGTTCTGTCTAATGATGAAAGCTCCTGGCGACTGAAGGCCACAACACCCTGCTCACTACCAGCATGTAGAGCTCCAGAGCAGCGTCCAGTGGCCAGTAGTCAGGCCCAGGCCTTGGGCTCTTCTGCTGGGCTGGAGGGCCAGATGGAGGAGGGCTCCTTGGAGCAGGTCCAGACCATGGTGGTAGGAGAGGTCATGAAGGACATAGAGACTGCTTGCAAACTACTCAACATCACCCCAGGTAAGGAAAAGTTCTCACATCACATGCTGCCATTGAGTGTCATCAATCAGACTAACTGTTGATTAACAAGCTCTTAAAGGATTGCCAGTATTCAGCAGTGTTAGGGATTTAGTCATCTTTCACAGCTGAAAATGTCATTATTCCAGCAACAACATGTCAAACCCTCCTGAATGTAGAGCAAACAAGCCAGTAAAGGTCATTGGTCACAGGTGACATGTGGCCGTTATGCTTCTGCACCTGCTGCTTGGCTGACAGTAACAGAAACAGAGAACAAGTCTTTCCCTCCCTCTGCAAACGGTCTTTCTGTTGACATTCCTCACCACACAAAGTTACCGTCTCACACTGCTTAGGAACCATGTAGAGAAGTGTCAGTATAGTGTCAACAGAGCTCAGCGTACACCCGTCATCTTCAACCCTCAAGAAACCCTGAACCGTTTCCAGTGAAGGGAAATGTGTCTGTAATGTTTACTGATAATTGAGGATGAGGAAACTGCATTCCAAAACACACAGTGACAGCTTGCAAAGGTAGTTTTCACATATCAGTTCTTACTGTTTGACATGACTTGATAACAGCTTCCACAGAACAAGGAAGAAGGAAATCTTCCTTTGTCATAAACCATATGTTCCCTCCACTGACATTCGGTGTATCAACACACACTGAAAGTTTCAGAGTATGATTTCTCACTGACCGGAGGATGACAAATCCAACAAGACTTGCATTTCAAGTGTGATGATAAGTCTGATGATCTAAGGCAGTGGTTCCCAAACTGGGGGGCGCGGAGGTATTGCAGGGGGGGCGCTGCAAGGTTTAGAAACAAGGGATTTGTATGTTTGTGTCAGTGTGGGGGGGCTCGAAAATATTCTAATCTTCAGAAAGGGGGGCCCTGCAGAAAAAGTTTGGGACCCACTGATCTAAGGTCTAAAGAAAACATCTGCTTCTCTGCTTTCACCCCCAGAACCCCTGGAGTGGAGCAGTGAACAGGTGCAGAAGTGGCTTCTGTGGACGGAGCACCTGTACAGACTCCCCCATGTGGGCAGGCAGTACGAGGAGCTGAGCGGCAGAGACCTGTGCTCCATGACGGTGGAGGACTTCAGGCTGCGCTCGCTGCCGTGTGGAGATGTGCTGTATGCTCATCTGGACATCTGGAGATCCGCTGCATGCATGAAGGATCGCTTCTCAGACAGAAATGACAGGATCAGTGGTAACTGAGTTCTCAGACTGTTCTGTGGTTGTTAACGTGCTTCTTCTTTATTTTAACACAATGAATATATGAATATATTTCCACATACAGTCATGGCCAAAATAGTTGGCACCCCGTGACATTTTTCCAGAGAAATAAGTATTTATCACAGAAAAGTACTTCAACTATACATGTTTGCTATACACGTGTTTCCTTTCTGTGTGTACTGGAACAACACAACAACAACAAAAAACAGAGGAGAAAAGCAAGTTTGATCAAACTTCACACAAACTGGAAAAAAGGGGCTGAACAAAATGGCAAAACAAGTAATTGCAATACTTTTCTGTGAGAAATAAACAACATTTTCTGGAAAGATTTCAGGGTTGCCAACAATTTTGTTCGTGACTGTAGGTATCAGCCTGTCTAATGTCTAATATTTGCTACGTTCTGTTCTGTGTCTCTACCTCCTGTGGAGGAGTAGATGAGCTGTGGCCTGAAACAGCCTCCAGCTTCTCCAGCCAGCCCATCCACCTGTGGCAGTTCCTGCTGGGGCTGCTCCTCAAGCCACACAGCTACGGATGCTCCATCCGCTGGCTCAACAAGGACGAAGGTGAGCAGGGAGGGTACCGGGTCAGGGTACTCTGGGTCTGAAACGGTCTTTCTGAGTATCTCCTGTCATATACAGGAATCTTCAAAATCGAGGACTCTGCTAATGTGGCTCGCTTATGGGGAATCCGAAAGAATCGCCCAGCCATGAACTATGACAAGCTGAGTCGCTCCATACGACAGTATTACAAGAAGGGCATCATCCGTAAGCCGGACGTCTCTCAAAGGCTGGTGTACCAGTTTGTTAAACCTGTATGATGTTGGGACCAGGTTACTGGTCAGAAGGGAGGCATGATGGGAACACTGGGTCTGGTAAGATGCCCTGGACTCTCTGCCTGCTGTCAAGCATTTCAGTGAACGCAGATTTAGAAACACATAGTGAAACGCACCCAACTTGTCATCCTTCATCCTCTCAAATACAGAACTATTGAAAGAGAGGACTGAGAGGATGAAGCTCTATCCTGCTGGCTAAGGATATGTAGACTGCCTATTGCACAACTCTCTCTCCTGGATTCTTATAGATAGTTGAATAAATAGTTGTATATATAATACCTACAAAGGTCCAATATGTGATACCTACACGGGTGAAGGCCATGCTACAAGTATGAATGTACCCTGCCTAGCCTGGCACAGCTCCATACAGGACGTCCAGTTTAGTGGACCAGATGAATGAATGTCTGGGAAACTGGACCATTATGTTTAACTGCGGATGCAACAAATGGCCCTTACAGTTTTTCTTTTGTGTGATTTGTTGCTTTAAAGACTAAAATGTATTTGCATCGTGTTTATCTTCCCGTGTTTGTACATTTTTCTGAAATGAAATAGAAATGCTGTTAAAGTTGAACTGGACAACTTCTATCAGCCAATGATAATATCATATTAATTTCCAAACTGCATATTAAAGTTCCACCCCCCCCCCAAAAAACACACAAAGACACCAAACATTTTGTTTGTTTTTTCAACAAACTTGTTTTCCCCTTTCAAACCAATATTGCAATATTGACACCATCACAACAAATTTGATCCAGGATTTTCATCACTATCATCATTAGTATCATAACCATAATCATCTTTATGCATATTTAAATGAACGTTTTGTTACATTAAGATGAACAGGCACTACACCAGTTAGGAGATCAAATTACATCACTAACTATGAACATACATACATCTTCTAGACCGCTAATATAGGGTTGTCACAACATGAGCTGTTGCCCCCTGTGTGCATAAGGAAGAGAAAATCAACATAAAAAAGCATTTACATGTACACCTTTTACTGCCTCAACGTAGTTAGGTTTCAATTTCAACTCAACACAGTTGTACAGTTACAATAGAATATAATCTTTAAATTACATCATCATATACAAATCTCACATCGTGGGATAACTTCGCGCCGTTATATGATACATTGACAATTCAATTGCAGTGAAATTCATACGATATGGTACCTATTATTTTTATGTTTTCGATTGCTGTTATTTTGTTGCAACACATTAACATGTATGACACTAAATTGTCTTAGTATTCGATACCTTGCTTTTTTTTTTATTCTTTACATTTACACAACTCATACACACTGGATGATAAAGATGTTTGCCTGCAAAATATCTACAGTAGACATTTATATGAGACTGTTTATGAATGTGTTTGTGGGCAACAAAATGGGATATTCCAATGAATGGTTTTTGCTAGGCTGGACAGCTTACACTAAGACACATAATGTGCGAGCTGGTGATGTGTTCTCTACAGTGAAACCCTGACCCAGTGACCTCTAATCTGAAAACATCTTGGAAAAACACATCTCGCCACTGTAACATGGAACTAAAACAGGCCTAATCTGATGTCTGTAAAGGATGTTTGTACGTCACTCATCACCCCATGAGAATCTCAGATGCCCTAACCTGTTTTGTTTCTCAACAGGCATATTTAGATTTTCCTGCGAGTCAATTTAAAGCAGGGAACATGTTTAGGCATGTATATATATATATATATATATATATATATATATATATATAGAAGTGATGCTTATTAAACAGAGTACATTGCTGGTGGTGACTATATGACCATGTGTTGGTTAAGGTGGATCTTGAGCAGTGGACTGGGCAGCAGTGATGTGATCTTCTCTCAGGCTCGTTCTACAGTGTAGTGGTGTGTGTGTGTGTGTGTGTGTGTGAGGTGACTGCATGTGGTCTGATGGTATTGTGACTGTCTTTGGCTCAGCAGAGGATCGGGTCACATGACTGGTGTTAGCTAGGTAGGACACTCACTGACAGAGACACACACCTGCTGAAGGACATGTCCTCTCCCAGAGCCCTACACTAGTACATTCATGTCCTGCTGGACAGGCTGCCAACGGGGACAAATCTGCAGTAGGGTAACATCTGAAGGGCTTCACTAGCACCTCTCACCCAACACGGCCCACCCGCAGGGCACAGAGGTCCCACCTTCTGTCCAACCCTAACTGAGAATATGGAGATTCACATCGAACCCTGCCTGGATAAATCGTTTGACCAGTGACATTTTTCCCCCTGTCATCGCTGATGGATCAAATCAAAACAAGCTGGTAATAAGACCAAGCCTATTGACCCCACGATACAGGGATTCTGCCATCAGATCACTGTAGATATACATGGAACCTTTCAACTGGTGATGGCATGTGGTGATAAAAGGGTTGTTGTGGGAAGAAAAATAAAATCTATTCCAGCCACTCCACTTCCTAGTTGGACGGAGACACAAGCCTGCTGTGATATTCCAATGCTGCTTCTATGCTCTGTGCTGTGTCCTCTGCACTGGAGCCCAAGTGAATAGGAACATCTTATAGCCTTACAACAGCCAGGGGGATTCAGGGAACGTTTGCTGCAAAGCACATGCTGCTATGCAAGCTAACTTGAAGACAGATAAAACACGTAGCACTGCACACACTTGAGGAGGGGCTCCGACCAAATCACAAAAAAGGAAGATAACAAAAATATAGAATACATTTTTGTCGTATTTTAAATATTACACAGCATTCCCAATGTAAGAATGAGGACTGAACACACACAGCATTGAAAATGCTACACAAAAATGGCATCATATACTGTATATACAATGCAGATTGAGTAGCTATTCCTGGTAGAACTGGTAACGTTACCTTCCCACTGTCATAGCTGACAGCACTGCAAAACTGTAATATCAGCTGCATCATTATGAACTGCGAAATGTGTCCCTGCATTGTATTCATGTTAAGCTTGTGTGTGTGTGTGCATACTGGAATAAATGATCCTGTTTAAGTGTTAAAGTCCACCCAACCCCAAGTACTGGATAACTATATACTGATATATCGTCTTTTTTACGTTACTAAGATCATATTTAGGCAAGACTGCTGGACGCATCTTTAGGGCGAGGGACATGTTCTTAAGTCTCTGGCTATGTGCAGTGCGATTGGAAGGGACAGTTCGAACTGCCTCCAATGCCAGGTCCTCATCCAGCAGGGCAATTAGATAGGCTCAACGTAATTGGCTGGGTAAAGTCCCTCCCGCCCGTTGTCTAGGCGACCTCTGCACCAGCCTTGGTCATCCTCATCCTCAGTCTTGGTCAGTTCATCACCTGCAAAGAAACCACAGCTCTGAGTTCACCTGAACACTGTGGCACTGAATAAAGACGGCCATGTTGTACTGAACTCTTTTTAAAAACACTCTGTCCCTAAGGTCAATGGTCAGAGGGGCAGAGAGAAAATAGCTTGCAGGTGCCGCAAATTATAGTAGAATGAGGCTATTAGAGACTAACGATTACTCTAATCCTCAGGGAATTGAGGGGCTTCGAATAGAAACAGAGGGTTATACTTCCTGCGAGCACAGTCAATGAGCTTACCCCATTATTATGATGTCATCATTCCTAGCCACACAATAAAGATTTCTGCTTGCGGACACTAATGCTGAAAACCCCTTTTTATCTATGTTCTTTTTATCACATATATATTTATATTTTTCACAACCGACCACAGGTAAGTATCCATGTTGTGAAGGGAGGAGTGTCCAAACCTGCTTTGAATGTGAGCTCATCCTGTTCCTGGCCATCGTAGTCATACAGTGCACGCATGCGGACCCCTTTCACAGAGGTAGCATCTTCCTCAAAAGAGTTCCCTCCTCCGTTCTCATTGCCAGAGTTGGTGGCAGGCTGCTCATCATCTGACCACTCAGTGGAGTAGGCCTGGTTCTTCTCATAGCTGCTAACACTGCAGGGCCACAGAACACACAAGCTCATCAGGACTCAACAAGGGAGAAGAAGGCAAGAAGAAGTTAGTTCGAGGGACAAAAACTGTGCTAGTTTGTTTCCTGAGTTTCTGTGTTTGGATGTTGGAGTGGGCGTGTCCTCTCACCTGCCGCGATCACCGGGCGGAGCCACATGATCAGTACTGGGGGTGGGCGGAGCCCCGTCAGGTTTCTTAACCTTCTCCCTCTTGGTCACAGCATTGACTTGGTCTGGGTTGTACTCCTGGGAGGGGAGGAGTGGCAGGACATGTTACAGGCTTGTCACTGGAGACACATGTGACACTCCCTCACGTGTGCTGGGTCAGGGTGGTATACCTCAAACTGGGGCCAGTTCATATGCATGCCAGGACCATGGTTGTTGCTGAACCACTTGAGGTCCTCCTGTGTGTTGGCAGCCAGGATGGTACGCTCCAGTTCTCTGTACACGGTGCCATAGCTAGGGAACAGACCAGGACAGGATCAGGCAGCAGTAAGACATGAACTGAGACAAAAATAGCAGCTCTCACGGTCCTTGTTGAATTGGGTGATATAATTTAAATCAATATACTGTCAGTCAACAGATGCTGTTGAAGTGACTTGGTAAACATGAGGCAGGTGGGAAGTGTTCCACCATAAGATGGCTCCAAAAACACTAACGGAGATATAAAGCTGTCATCATTCAGCAAACGATGGATTTAGCTCATGTATGCTTGTATTTTATATTTCGAACTGGGGAACATTCAAAGAGATGTACAAAATATTTCAAGAGATTGTCCTGGTTCTCTGCTTGACACTGTGGCTATTATAGCGAGTGGCTAGGTGGAGGAAACAGGTGTCAATGTGACTGAGGGCTAGCTCACCTTTATCCTGTGTCTGAGTGATTTACGACTCACTAGCAAGGCTAGTGTTGCACCTTCACTCATAAACAGCCTTTGAGGCGACACACTGCAGAGAAACCTACTACTATGAAACACATCCCTGTTGAGCAGATCCAGTGAACAGCTTGAATGAACACCATAGTTACCCTGTCTCCAGGCCCTGCATCGCATGCTAATGATTCCCACCCAGGAATATGACAAGCATTCACTCTGACAAGATTTAATTTGGCAGAAATGTCATTACTTAATGGATGGTGTGTCTCTGAGGAAAATAAAAGTAATTCTGTCTTAAATTTATTGGAATGCCTTTTTTCAATGAAGAGTTCTAATGAACTGTAATGACTGTGAAGGGGTACAGACCCATCTTCAAAGCCAACGAGTTTTCTTCTATGAGAGTGGTTGGAGGATATGTGGCTCGTATGTGCTTGAGTCATGAGATGAGAGTAAGGAAACAAGGGTCTCCTCTGGCCCCCATCCTGCTCCCCCCCCCCCCCCCCCCCCCAGGGTACCAGCAGGCTGACCTTTGGTTCTCAGTAAGGTTCAAGTGGCGTTTGATGTCCAGCAGCACCTCCTTAAGGAAGGTCAGTCTTTTGACTTCATGTTGCTGGCACTGGTCAAACACCTGCTCCATGCTCTCCATGTAAACAGGGGTGCACTTGCTTAGCTCATCCAAAGACTTCTCATACTTCTCCTTAGCCTGTAGGGGAGGAGTCACACAGACACGGATGAAGCCTGGCCTGCTGGGAACATCAATACATACATGACATACAGGGTTTGGAACATGCATACAACATACATACAGTATATATGTCACATGAATGATAGGATGATTTGTGTGTGACAGTATTCTGTCTGTCCCTGGTCAACAGATCACATAGTGACATGGGGCCTCTTTTCCAGTTAAGATAGGAGGCAGCACATATGTGTCTCTGTGTGTATGCGTGTGTATGTGTGTTTGTGTGAGTGTGTGAGTGTGTGGGTGTGTGTGTGTGAGTGTGTGTGTGTGTGTGTGTGTGTGTGTGTGTAGGTGTGAGTGTGTGTGTGTGTGGAGGTGTGTGGTGTGTGTGTGTCTGGTCCAGTCTAATCTGCTCTTCCTGTCACCAGACCCCCATGAATAGAGTGCCTGATAATCTGGTGCGTAGCATTAATCTGACATACCAGTTCCTTTTTAACAGGACTTCATTAAATAACTTTTTCTCAGATTAATTTCACTACAGCTGTAAACAAAACAAGACAAACACACGTAATACCCCGGCCACATGGTGGGGCACCCTGCCAGTGCACACTACCCTATGGTACGGTTCATTAACTGATGAAGAGATTCTCTCTCTCTCTCTCTCTCTCTCTCTCTCTCTCTCTCTCTCTATCTCTCTCTCCCTCTCTCTCTCTCTCTCTCTCTCTCTCTGTCTCTCTGTCTCTCTCTCTCTGTCTCTCTCTGTCTCTCTCTCTCTCTCTATCTCTCTCTCTCTTTCTCTGTCTCTCTGTCTCTCTGTCTCTCTCTCTCTCTCTGTCTCTCTCTGTCTCTCTCTCTCTCTATCTCTCTCTATCTCTCTCTATCTCTCTCTCTCTCTCTCTCTCACCTTCTGCACATCCTGTTTGCACTTGTCCACTTTCTCATGCAGTTTCTTCTGCTGGTCTACTGTGACAGAGGCCTCTGTTTTCCCGTTGGCCTCTCGGGTGGCAGCCAGTTTCTCCTCCTTACAGGCCAGATGGTAGGTCTTCTTAGCCGTCTCCATCTGTGGAACACACACACACACACGCATAGACACGCACACACATCACCACTTGGTAACAACTTTACACCACTAAGATTATTAGGGCCTAACTACATGTGTTCATTTAGCAGACGCTTTTATCCAAAGAGACTTACGAGAGAGAGCTTTAAAAAAGTCACTGATCCTAACAGTGTTATAGACCCCAAACATAGCAGGTTGGTGAGAAACCAAACAAGTGCCAAGGAAGAGCTATAAGAGCACGCAGCCGGACGAGTTACAATTATAACGCAAGCATATCCAACGGGCAATAGTGTACCTGTCGGAAGCAATCAGTTGACTAACACTCCAATGTGGGATTAGTTAGTTATTGCTAATCTATTTAGCTATCTTTAGATATGAGATTTAAGCATATTTTCTTGGTTTATGACCCCTGAGAGGAGTACTCAGAAGATTTCCACTTTAAACCCATTTAGGAGCATTTGAACGTCACCCTACAGCAGTGGTCCCCAACCCTGGTCCTCAGGGCCCACTGTCCTGCATGTTTTAGATCAGTGGTCCCCCACCCTGGTCCTCAGGGACCCACTGTCCTGCATGTTTTACATGTTTACCCCTTCCCACACAGCTGATTCTACTGCATGTTCATTTCCAGGTTTCTTCAGAGCTAGATAACGACCCATTCATTAGAATCAGGTGTGTTGGAGCAGGACAACATGCAGGACAGTGAGGACCAGGGTGGGGGACCACTGATCTAAAACATGCAGGACAGTGGGGGCCTGAGGACCAGGGTGGGGGACCCTTGATTTAAAACATGCAGGACAATGGGCCCTGAGGACCAGGGTGGGGGACCCTTGATTTAAAACATGCAGGACAATGGGCCCTGAGGACCAGGGTGGGGGACCAATGAACTACAGCCAGTTGTTATTTTCATTGTTCATTGCATTTACAACTGTCTATAATGGCAACCGAAAGACTAAATAATTTCAAAGTTTGTAATGGGGAGGCAGTAATTGTTGAGATATTGGTTCTCACCTCTTTGAGCTTCTTGGCCCATGGTTTCTGGGCCTTTTTGAAGCCCTCATCGGCCTCTTTGGCCTCCTTGAAGCCTCCAATCATCTGCTTGTGGTAGGCCTCCTTCTGCCAGTTCTTCACCTTCTCCAGGTCCTCATTAATCAGACCGTTCTTCACCTCCTGGTGCAACTCACTCACCTTCTCAGCTTCTGTCGTCACAGCGATCCAGGCTCGCTCCACTGAGCCATACTGAGGTCCTGTAAACAGGTCACCACCCAGAACACACAGTGTGAATGAATATCATGACGGAAAGTATCCTACATTTCAGAAGCTGAGTTTCCATCTGAATGGGTTTCTTTCTGCCCTCCCAGATGCCGACCTTTCTCGATGAGCTGTCTCCATCTCTTTGACCAGGCCGTCAGCTGGTCACCGTAGGCCTTCTCTATCTTGGCACGTTCCTGAAGGCAGCCCATGAGGTCATTGCAGAGCCGGTGGCCATCATCAACCCTCTTGACAGCCCGCTTGTAGTTCCCCACCTGCAGAAGAACACAGGCTAGACTAGGCAAACTTCACTTCAAGGTGGAAGGCTGAGATAAAGTTGGTTGCTTATTATTTCTTATCTTATTGTTTTGGTTCTTACTTATTAAGCTATATTAAGCTATATTCATATATTTAATATGTATTAATCAACGATAACATAAACCTACATAATACTTTATTTCAGATGAGATAAAAAAATATATATTTTTAACAACGCTGTTCCACCTTAAGAAAGACCACCTTAATGAAGCTGCATTGAGCACTGAGGCTCCTCCCCCTTAGTGTCTGCAGGGGGCGTGAGCTCATGGTGCATGAAGAGAGAGGGGGAAGGGAAGGACAGCTCGTGCCTGTGCATGTGTAGTTATGCAATGGCAGAGGCTTTGTGTGTGTTTGTGTGTGTGTGTGTATGTGTGTGTGTGTCAGAGAGAGAGAGAGGGGTCTGCACTGTTACTGCTATAATCCTCTTCTATGCTCTAATGCAAGTGGACAGATTCTCATGGCGGGGCCACTGACAAGGAAAGACAGAGACAGGAATACAGCACTACAGACACCATCCTAGTTAACAGACACAACACAAAAACAGTCAACAGACACTGTCCAAACATATTAGTCATAGTTGTCATTTATCAGACGCTCTTATCCAGAGTGAATAACAGCAAGTACAGGGACATTCCCCCTGAGGCAAGTAGGGTGCAGTGCCTTCAAGGACACAACGTCATGTTGCCTTAGCCGGGAATCGAAATGGCAACCTTAAGATCACTAGTCAGAGTAGTCCAACGCCCTAACAACTCGGCCATCTGACTCCCTCCACAGGCAGCAGACACACATCCCACTGCCCTGAAGGGTTAGCCAGGCAGAGCTGACTAGAAGCTGGGTGATACTGAAAGAGGCAGCAGGTGGAAGACAGTCTACTGAGAGAAAGGTTTTCTAGTCAGAGCATTTGAACGTTGTGGCTTGTTTCTATGTGTATGTGGGCAGTGGTCCTCAGTTACAGGTCATCTGTTTCTATGTGTATGTGGGCAGTGGTCCTCAGTTACAGGTCATCTGTTTCTATGTGTATGTGGGCAGTGGTCCTCAGTTACAGGTCATCTAGTCACACTGGTGGGCCAGTTCTTTACTGGCAGACACACCTGTGATCCTTAGTTTGTGGGCAAACAGCAAACCAGTGATGTGCTTTTACCCCTTTGATGTGAAATCCATGGACAGCTTTTCTTTAAGAAAAACTATGAATAAATTAGATATATATCTGTGGTTGTTGCTATTAGGTTGGACTGCTGACTAATAATCCTTTCAGTGTTTTTTCGTATCTGCAGCTCGCTCTGGTCAGGGATCGTTCATTCAGCGGTCAGAAGCAGGTGTCTGGTCTGAAAGACCTCCTCTGGAGACTCAGAGCCTCTGTCTCTGGGCTCAGACCAACACAAAGGAGGCTCTGTGCTATCTGAATTCCTTAACACTAATTGGTAAAAGGGTTTTGCACAACAGCACATTTGCTTAACCAGTGACACCCACATACCTTGACACCTTCTAGGGAGCTGGAAGCTTTAACTCTGACATGAGTCGTGTGTGCATTTCAAGACTCACCAGGTTCAAATCAAGGTGACGTGTCTGCAGGTGAGTGAATGAGCTGTCATCAGACGGATGTGGTTACTGTACCTCCCAGAAGCTGTCCATCGCCTCGTCAGCAGCAGAGGTTTCATCGTAGGAGACCGACATTTTCCTGGACGTAGCAAAGCACGCTAAAGGCTACACGAGTCTGCAGCAGAGCTGAATTCTTCATGAGAGGAGAGGAAGTGACACAGACGGGATGGAGAAGAAAGACAAACATGAATAGATAACATTTTAATGTTGTTGTAGTACAACCTTGAAATAGAAGGTCAAGAGTGGCCCTCATTTATCAACATCCAGAGCATGAACTCTAAGGGGGCCTCAACGCCAATGTATTTACAACAGCTAGACAGAGAGAGGGCTCAAGGAAGCACTTAGTTGAAGTCTTAAGACAGCTCTAATAATGAGGTCAAAATAGTCATCGTCCCCATGCAAATGGTCCTGTGTCCTCAGGGAACAGAGAGGGAAGCTTAACCTTCAGTGTTCCAGAAAGGAGAGCAAACACCACTGCCTTCCACCAGAAGCTGCTCCCACTAAACCATCCATGTGTGTGCAAACTCATACACACTATGGTTCAGACCAAGTTCCTGTTGTTTCCCAAACATCCAAGATTCCACATGGCTGATGGTGTTCTTTGACAACGTGATTAAACCAGCAATTACTCTGAAGAACTTTCAGCTGTCTACAAAATATAGTGGCCTCTGGATTTCCTCCAAGATGAACAACAATTTCTATCTACTAATCTGACAGTGGGTCGATTTTTTACCACCAAGAATAAAGTAGCGCAGATTGCCTGCCACGATTCTTGTATTGAGCTCTAATTGAAAGCCAATCCATTTTATCTATGACTAATGCCCATTCACTTTCAATAAACTCTGTTACCAGCACATCCAGACATCAAGCATCTCTAGACAAGAGCACAAAATACCAACATTAGCTACAGTATTAGACACCAGCTATATAAGCTATATCTACACTCTCTAACTATTTAGAGGAGCAATAAAGATTGTTATATTTGAACATGCAAAGATTATGATTGTTTCTAATTTTAGGATTTACAAAATAACCACTTAGATCACAACAGAAGACTTTGCGCTTCATCTACCTGAGAGGTGAAGGATTTCTCCAGCCTGAAATTCATACAAAGAGTTCTGCTGACTCTGAGTCTGGTTACAGGGTGACAAGGACCAGATCAGCATGTGAATGTGCTTCTTCCCAATGTGCTGTACACTAAATCCTTAGTGAGGGATTCACAGAAGAGGAGTCTTGTGAACAGACTGACCTCGTCTGACACAAATCTTCAACAACAAAGACAAGAAATACAGTAGAGAGACACACAGAACTGAACCAGCCTTGCTATGCAGGAAATCCACTGTGTTATTTTTGTTTTCGTATATAAAAAAAATCTATACTATGGTCTCCTAGAAACCGACCGTTTCGTAAATAGTGAACCCCCTTATTGCCACTGCTGCGGTGTACAATGACCTGTGAGTGATTGGCCACTTGTCTTGGCCTAGACTGGAGAACATTTTGTACCCTGTGTGATGAGTCGTGACACCAGGGGGAGACAGGAGAGGTTGTCCCAACCAGCCAGGACCTCCAGCACTTAGTCAAGCACCGCTGTTTACTGTCCACACCCATCACACTGGACTGCAAGTCCTAGGCTTCTAGATGTTCTACGTGAGCTTGAACTAATTCCATCCGTCCTGGCATTCGTTAGGGGAAATGATTTTATAGTCCTTCATTATATCCTAGGACTTCTAGAGAATGAACGTCACGACACACTTAGCGCTCTATAAAAGCAGACAGAAGCAGGAACTTCAGCCTAAACGTTTATTAAACCAGGAAGTCCTGGAAGCTAAGTTGGAGTCTTATAGTGTCAACATCACTAATGCTGGAGAGAAGGCCTGTTCTCAAGCGATGAAATAACACTGTCAGACACACTTCATGTTCCCTCGCCGAGGCGAGGCCTCTTCAAGCTCTTCAAGGGAGGACAAAGCCTGGCTGCTCTCTTATGCCACTGCATGCCAGCTCTGCACTGCAACACTTAGATTTGGGTTCTTTATTATTACATTCCAGACTGCAGCAATGAAAGCGAAGTAAAAAAATACTGATGATGGGGGATGAGGGAGGAGGGCAGCAGAAAATGGCCTAGCAACACTCACACAAGGTCACTGACCTGCAGGGTCAGTCATGGTGGCCGGCAGATTTATATCAGATGGTGACTCAGCAACTCGGAATGAGTCAAAATACTGTAGTTCATGTTTCAGCAGTGTTGCCACTGCAGGAGTGTGTGCTGTACACTGCATGAACTGCTCATTTCTACCAAGCTGACTGTGTCTTCTATAGCTGTGGAAAGATCTAGTATCTCCACAAGGTTCCAGGCTTCTGAAGACAGATTGCACCTTGCTTGAAATCTTTGTTGTACCTAGTCTCTGAAAAAAGGTAAACATGTAATTTAAGTGTTAATCTCCATTAAAAATCCCATAAATAATCATTATTTGGGCTTTCAAGATGCCAACCCGAGCTCCAGTTAGTCTGCAGGTTTTTATCCTTGGTACAATGTTAATCTCTTTGTCATCATTCGTCTCCCAACCTGTCTATCAATCTGGTCGTCCAATCAGCTTCTATCTCTAACCAGAAGACCACTAACCACTCTAGAGGCAGATAATCTCCTGTTAGACTCCAGAAACAGATCCCATTCAGAGCACCATGTTTCGGGGACACAGGCTGGATTGATGCCTGGTACAGTCCTTCCATCAGAACAATGCATTTGTTCATTTATGTGACTGTTCAATGTGATTCTATGTTTAAGTTTTGTGTACTTGTGTCTCAGTCGGATCATTGATGGACAGTTATCACATAGTTACTTGTGTTATGCTCTGCTCTGGCATTAACAGCAGCTGTATATTTTGCATACCCACAGCAATAAGACATTTCATAGTCGGTTAAAGCACATCGAACCTTTAACAGCGTTAGTTACTGTTGGATGTGGAGAAACAAACCTCCAATTCCATGTTTCTCAGGAGAGACAGACAGCAACACTGTGATCACACACAACACCCACAATATGCTCTGACATTGTCCATGTCTGAAGCACTGAACAAAACCTATTCAGTTTGGTTACTGATACAATGTTGTTCTTTTCTGCAGGTGTGGATTGGACAGGTATGTTGGCTCCAGTGGTCACTGGTCAATCCAACCCAACATGAGGGAATCAAATCAAGGAGATAGAGAGAGAGAGAGGATGAGGGGGGAGAGAGAAACTGTCAAGCTAATCCTGGTTATAAACAGCAGGGAAACATTGCATCCAATAGAATGCCTTTGGAGAAGTAGAACTATAAATCAAGATGGTGCAGGCACTGTATTTCACTGTCCATTTCTGATGAAAAGGATCTTAACCATGTGTACATGGTCTGAAGTACAGTATGCCTCTTCATATGGAACGTGCCTCTGTAAAGGTGTCTCATACTAGATATCTTAAAGACAGCTCCACCTATTAAGGCTTTCTTCATTTCAGAGCAAAATGCTAAATGAAGACAAACACATTGTACTTGGTAGAGGATATGGTTCATCCCCGTCATCCTTACTTACCATTGTAGGTCCCATTAAGACAAAAAGGAAGAAACTTCTGAAATGAAAATGAGATCCTCCAGATCTTGTTCAATGATGACTGACCTCCTAATATGTCTCTAAAGCTCCAAGATACTTTTGTATTTGTTGCTTTGGTCTCGGTAGCCAAACAAGGTGTGGAGCTGAGAGGGACCAGGACAGTGTTCTGGTGCCACAAGGATTATCCTGCTATTGAACCCTTGAGTGGCTTACATGGGGGGAGGAAGGACGAGTGAAATGAAGGAGAGGATGGAAGGAGGTACATGAAGAGGCAGATTGGAAAAGACACACTGACAGATTGCGCAATTAGATATTGATATGTGACCTAAAATAAAAAATAAAACTACGTTGTTTTTGTATGTTACAGAGAGTGAAGGGAAATAATCACATACAAGGAATTATAAATAAAATGATGTTAGATTCTCCAACAAGTTAACTTAGGTTGTGAATATTATCAAGTCACTTTTCCCTTGCTGACTTTTCAACTGAAGGACAGAATCGAATATTTCACCACTCCTGTAAAGCACATAAGAGAATCACAACAATCAGGTAAACCTATTATAGTAAGTAGATTTCAGAAGGAAGTTCTAACTTTACTCTGGTCCACTCAGCTCCCCTCCCCCCTGTACAACATCCACATGATTAGCTAAGACCTTTGCAAAGCTGGCCTTACTTATTCAAGTCTCAGATATATAGCACATACTGTCACTTCAGTTACCACTGCAACACAAGCCATTAAAATACAGGTCAATAATGGGATTAACACAGAGAAAGATCATGGTTATGTAGGGGGGTTTTAATGGGCCAAATAACCAAACCTATGCTCTCGGATGTAAAACTGAAATTGGTTAAATTTCAATGGGTTAAATTAGAGCAAGAATCTTCGAGATTAAATGAAAATGAACTGATATTCAACAACACTGAAAATTAATTATATAAATGAGGAAGCAAATAGGTTTGAAATGAAGATTTTACATCTTATGTACCCTATCAGGATTGAGAGTGAGTGAGACCAAGGAGCCAAAGCTGAGGAGAACCTCTGGAGAGGAAGAATCTAGAGAACGACAACTCACACTTCCTTCTGTTCTGTAAGAACAACCAATCAGAACAAATCTTGTCCCTGATCAAGCGCATCAGAATTTCAAAGCTCTATAAACAAAGTGACAAGAAATAAGAACAGCAAAAGATAGAGGCAGACAGAGAAACACAGAGGGGGGCAGCAGAAAGAGAAGCATAGTTAAGGAAGATGGAAGATAAATGAAGTGCTGTGTTTTGGGCAGCAGATGCAGCAGGTGCAGCAGGTGCAGCAGGAGCAGCAGGTGCAGCAGGTGCAGCAGGAGCAGCAGGTGCAGCAGGAGCAGCAGGTGCAGCAGGTGCGGCAGGTGCAGCAGGTGCGGCAGGTGCAGCAGGTGCAGCAGGAGCAGCAGGTGCAGCAGGTGCAGCAGGAGCAGCAGATGCAGCAGGTGCAGCAGGAGCAGCAGGTGCAGCAGGAGCAGCAGGTGCAGCAGGTGCAGCAGTGAGCCAGACAGTCAGTGAAACACACACAGCCACCAGGCTTTAGAAGTAGATCAACAAATCAGGACTGATCCATGATTCACCTGCTACTGCTTCATAGGGAAACAGGCAGGCGTGTTGGATGTGTCCCAGGGGACAGTGGGAGCTGCACTGCAGAGCCTCCATGACAGCCAATGTCGTCATTAAGCCAACCACGTGAGAGGGGTGGGAGGGGGCAGGACCAATGACGTGAGGGTTAGAAGGCTGTCACACAAATTAATCAGGCAGGAGCAGAAGGTTAGATGGTCATGGGCCATCGGGTCAGCTGCAATCAACTATCCATGGGTTCTCTGTGTGTGGAGGAACAGCACCTGCACAGCACTACTGCTGATGAGCTCACAGCTACAGAGAAACACTCACACATTCAGCTGGGGAAATACGCTGATTAGAGTAAGCAGTAGAGCGGCAGATAAGGCTAATGAAAAGACCAAGGGGAAGGAAAGGAAATGGGGAGGAGGAAAATAGATGAGCTAGAATGTGGCTGGGAAGGAAGCAGGAGAAAAAGGGTGCTGGATCAGTGTAGGAGGAGGAGGAGGAGGATGACGAGGAGGAGGAGGAGGAGGAGGAGGAGGAGGAGGAGGAGGAGGAGGAGGAGGAGGAGGAGGAGGAGGAGGAGGAGGAGGAGGAGGAGGAGGAGGAGGAGGAGGAGGAGGAGGAGGAGGAGGAGGAGGAGGAGGAGGAGGAGGGAGAGTCTTGTTTGTGTTTATCAGCTGAACGTGTAGCGGAAAACTACAGGTGACGTACTTACCAGCAAACGAAACCAGTTCGTTGAAATGGATGTGGTTTGTTAACAGGATGATAGACTCATCTCAACACAGTCAAACACAGTTATGCTCAGTACACTACACACATTCGCACACTCAAACACACACACACACACACTCACAAAAGCTGTGTTTATGAAAACATTGGGCATCCGTTCCACACTCGTCCTCCAACTACTATAGCTGCCAAACATCAATGAACAAATAGCAACAAAGATGCTTTGGTATCTCATGAATGTATGTTTTTGTTCAGTCGGGTCTTGAACCATGAATACAAGTCTATCAGCACCCAAACAGAGGTGAGTTTGTACAGAAAGTGTGTGAATGTACAGCCAGGCAGCCTGTCTGCCCTGGAGGAGACCCAGGCCATGTGTGAGTAGGAGGGGAAGCAGCAGGGGGCACACATGGCCTGGGGGTGAGCCTGGCTGGAGGTGAGCCTGGCTGGGGGTGAGCCTGGCTGGGGGGGAGCCTGGCTGGAGGTGAGCCTGGCTGGGGGTGAGCCTGGCTGGAGGTGAGCCTGGCTGGGGGTGAGCCTGGCTGGGGGGGAGCCTGGCTGGGGGTGAGCCTGGCTGGGGGTGAGCCTGGCTGGAGGTGAGCCTGGCTGGGGGTGAGCCTGGCTGGGGGTGAGCCTGGCTGGGGGTGAGCCTGGCTGGGGGTGAGCCTTGCTGGGGGTGAGCCTGGCTGGGGGTGAGCCTGGCTGGGGGTGAGCCTGGCTGGGGGTGAGCCTGGCTGGAGGTGAGCCTGGCTGGAGGTGAGCCTGGCTGGGGGTGAGCCTGGCTGGGGGTGAGCCTGGCTGGGGGTGAGCCTGGCTGGGGGTGAGCCTGGCTGGGGGTGAGCCTTGCTGGGGGTGAGCCTGGCTGGAGGTGAGCCTGGCTGGGGGTGAGCCTGGCTGGAGGTGAGCCTGGCTGGGGGTGAGCCTGGCTGGGGGTGAGCCTGGCTGGAGGTGAGCCTGGCTGGGGGTGAGCCTGGCTGGGGGTGAGCCTGGCTGGGGGTGAGCCTTGCTGGGGGTGAGCCTGGCTGGGGGTGAGCCTGGCTGGGGGTGAGCCTGGCTGGGGGTGAGCCTGGCTGGGGGTGAGCCTGGCTGGAGGTGAGCCTGGCTGGAGGTGAGCCTGGCTGGGGGTGAGCCTGGCTGGGGGTGAGCCTGGCTGGGGGTGAGCCTGGCTGGGGGTGAGCCTGGCTGGGGGTGAGCCTTGCTGGGGGTGAGCCTGGCTGGAGGTGAGCCTGGCTGGGGGTGAGCCTGGCTGGAGGTGAGCCTGGCTGGGGGTGAGCCTGGCTGGGGGTGAGCCTGGCTGGGGGGGAGCCTGGCTGGGGGTGAGCCTGGCTGGAGGTGAGCCTGGCTGGGGGTGAGCCTGGCTGGAGGTGAGCCTGGCTGGAGGTGAGCCTGGCTGGGGGGGAGCCTGGCTGGGGGTGAGCCTGGCTGGGGGTGAGCCTGGCTGGGGGTGAGCCTGGCTGGGGGTGAGCCTGGCTGGGGAAGGGTCTGCACTCTGCATCAAGGAACATTACACAGAAACAGGCTGGAATCATTCATTCAGCTCATATAGCTGCAATTACACAGCTTCTGAACATCTACAAACTCAGACACACATTATGAGATGATATATTATTAATATATCATAATTGAGTAATCTTTCCTAGAAATACTGGATGGATGCAACATTTGTTTAAAACATTTTTTTCAATCTTTTTTGAAACTCATTTCAGTTGGAAGCCTGGTCTTGTTAAGCTTGTCTACAGAGTGAGGAGGATCATGAGTCAGAGACCAACATGACAACAACATGACTCAGCTGTGATGGGGTGGAACTCCTGTTAGGCCTCCAGGGCCTCGCAATGTGTGTGTGTGCTACTGAGTGTGTGTGTGTGTGCTTGTGAGTGTGTGTGTGCTTGTGAGTGTGTGTGAGTGTGTTGTGGGGAGGGGGGGGCGGGGTGGATCTATCTTACCAGGATTCATTTGTAAAGCTCTGAAGCTCCAAAACGATGTTCACTGTTGCCTGAGGCTCCAGTGCCTCACATGTCTATTGTCACTCTCAGCTGTGGCGGATCATTAATATAGTAATGTAATATTATGTACATTTAGCAGACGCTCTTATCCAGAGAAACTTACAGCAAGTAAAGGGACATTAACCCTGAGACAAGTAGGGTGAAGTGCCATGCCCAATAACATAATGTCATGTAGCCACAACCGGGAATTGAACTCGCAACCTTCCGATCACTAGCCCAACACCTTAACCGCTGAGTCACATGACTCCCTCAGCGATATTAGAAGTGTTGATCAGTCAGGTGCTGGATTGCTGAGCTCTGGTGTTCTTTTAGCTAGCAGACAGTCGCCCATATGAGGGCTGTAATCCTGGAGGCCTCCTGCACAGCCAGCAGCGAGAGGCTGAATCAGCTGCTCTGACACTGGGGTTAGACACTGGCCCGGTCACATGGAGCAGGTTCTGTCACGTTCAGCCTGGTTTGGACTGCAGGCACCTCTTCATCCAGCTGCCCTTTTCTCAGTCAGTCTGACTGCTAAACCATCACCAGGAGACGGTACTGTAAAGAACCCTAACGGTCCCTCACACAGGAACACCAGAAGATGTGAGTTTGGGTTGAAACTAAGAGTACAATGATTAAGAGTGCAATTATTAAAAACCTCCTTGTCAATATTTTAACCCGTTGAAGGAAGGATGAGTATCATTAAAGTTAAATGGTTAACTACAGGCCTGTACTGTTTAAATAATGTGGTGACTCACCACTCAATACTCATCAATGCAGTAACATCCTAAAGAAAGCGATAATCATAAAAACAATGAATGCATTTTAACGCTCAGATAAACACACACATTTCAGTCCATGCCGTCAAACAGAACTACTGTATACACATGGCCCTGCAGTGTTGACTTTAACACAGTGTCCATCCAGAGTGTTGGGGCAGTGGTTATGTAACTATCAAGCCTCCCGGTGTCAGTGTGCTGAGAAGAGAAAAGGTTGGGGGAGGGGAGAGAAAAAATGAGAGCAAAGAGGGGAGATCTGAGATTCTGTGGTCGGTGCTAAAGTGCTAAAGATGGAAATAAATGGCAGACGGTAATGGCTGCCTGCTCACATTGTGGGTGTGAATGAGAAGAACCCGTGGCTCTCTACTCTGCTCCAGATATTCCCTGAGCTCTGTTAGGGAGGGAGGAGGGAGGGAGGAGGGAGGGAGGAGGGAGGGAGGAGGGAGGGAGGAGGGAGGAGGGAGGGAGGAGGGAGGGAGGAGGGAGGAGGGAGGGAGGGAGGAGGGAGGGAGGAGGGAGGGAGGAGGGAGGGAGGAGGGAGGGAGGAGGGAGGGAGGAGGGAGGGAGGGAGGAGGGAGGAGGGAGGGAGGAGGGAGGGAGGGAGGAGGGAGGGAGGAGGGAGGGAGGAGGGAGGGAGGAAGGGAGGGAGGAGGGAGGGAGGAAGGGAGGGGGCAGTAGAGATAGTGAAGTGCTGCGATAGTAAACTGGGAGCTCTGCTCTTCAAATACACCAGTTCTCTTTCTGCCTTCCCATCATTCAGCTGCCTGATGCTCTACAGAATACTGATGATCCTTCAAAGACAATGCTTGTGTGTGTGTGTGTGTGTGTGTGTGTGTGAATGTGTGCAGAGATGTGTGTGTGAGAGAGAGATAGACTGTCTGAATTGAGGCCTCCATTAGATTTGTGAGACAGCTACTGCAGCCCATGACTCCATTTTGTTTTGTCATAACCAAGCTAACACTGCCTTTGAAATGGGTGAAAATATTTCCTTCTCCGTTTGTTTTTCTGTGCAGCCAAAACATATGAACATACAGAAGAAAACAAACGACTGCATTTTCTGATGGCTATACCAAGTGCCATGTAATCATATCACAGTAAAAGTAGATTGTGATACATACACGGTGATGAAGTAGAAGGGAAAGAACTAGAACATTATGCACCTTATGTCCCTATTTATACACAACTTAGGTATATGTTCCTGATTTTAGATCCACACATATGTAAATCAAATCAACATTTATTTGTATAGCCCTTTTTACAAGCAATGTCACAGAGGGCTTCACATATGCCCATAGAACTGCCCCTCAACCAACCTAAACCCTCAAGGAAGACGAGGAAAAACTCCCAGAAAAACTCACTAAAGGAGAAAAAATTGAAGAAACCTTGGAAGGAGCAATTCAGTGAGGGATCCCCTCTACACTGTACACTGCACTGTACACTGAATCCAACAGCTATCCCTCCACAGTGTAGGTTATCAGTGTACAGTGCAGTGGTGGTACAGGAATGGCACCTGCTGGGTACCACTAAGCTCCTTCCAGGCTAGGCAGCTCAGCAGTGGATCCCAGGAGAGGGACATGGAACTGGGCCATGGTGTCCTGATGAGCTGTCTAACATTTACAAACAACTGCCTATGTTAACCAAACAGCTGTGCCTTCTGTCATGATCCCCACTGTGCTGCTGTAACCCACAGCACTGAGGAATGGATCAAACTGGAAACGTCACCGTTGTTTCAGAGAAGATTCCCTCTCTGGTCTGAAACAGTTTGTGCTATACTAGGAGATGTGGTGAGGGTGGCTGCTTCATTTACAAACTATGCAAACACAAGTGCAAAAATCGCTCCTTGAATTGATCTGTCTGTGCCACAACCAACACTAGATCCTCCACTTAACAAAGCTGACAAGCTAAGACAACACCTTTTATACATTGTGGTTGTTGAACAGCTCTTTCAGATTTTCTTCCAATGAAGAAGTGGAACCACCTCATCAAATATGAATGATTTAGATATGCTATTCATTTGTAGCATAGGAATGTTGACACGGTCACAAGCTCACGATGGACAGACAGAGAAGACAGGCGGAGCCTCATCTGGATGCTGGACAGGGAAAGAGACAGACTCACCTTCTCCACCAATGGGAGGTCAGGTTTCCATAAACCCCAAAGAGACGTTGTCCTCTACAGGAGGTCCCCTAAAGAAAGACAGACAGAGAGTGAGACAAGATCGTCTGGTCCAACATTTACATTTACATTTATTCATTCAGCAGACGCTTTTATCCAAAGCGACTTACAAGAGAGAGCTTTTACAAAGAGCATCAGTCATTGAGCATAGCAACGTTGGGAGAGGTCAGTAAACACACAAGGCCTTTTACCTCACCCTACTTCAGGATATATGAAGAGACAAACAGATAGACACGATCCCTAAAAGGCTCCGTTTATCAAACATTTAGAGATGTGCGACTGTTCTAGGACGTGAGGGTTGCATCACTGACAACCTTCCAGACACACGTACACACATTTGATTTGTGATGTCATGCTTTGGTATTCAACACACACTGTCACCTTCAGAGGTTCCCTCACAACATGATGAGACACACCCTCGAGTGTTCTCAGAGTATGGTCCTATAGCCTCCACCCAAAGAATAGGCCCATGAAGCTGAAGTGGACACCAATCTCCATGCATCTGTATTCATCCAAGTTCAAATCCTCGTCTACTATTCAACTGTTCAACTTTGCAGGCTAAGTGGGTCGCCATTTTGGTCAACTCACCCACGGCTGACACACAGGAAGTGAGAGCAGTGCTGTCCCTCAGGCCTGTGCTGTCCCTCAGGCCAGTGCTGTCCCTCAGGAAGTGAGAGCAGTGCTGTCCCTCAGGCCAGTGCTGTCCCTCAGGCCAGTGCTGTCCCTCAGGCCAGTGCTGTCCCTCAGGAAGTGAGAGCAGTGCTGTCCCTCAGGCCTGTGCTGTCCCTCAGGCCAGTGCTGTCCCTCAGGCCTGTGCTGTCCCTCAGGCCAGTGCTGTCCCTCAGGCCAGTGCTGTCCCTCAGGCCAGTGCTGTCCCTCAGGCCAGTGCATGAGCACAGAGCACAGCGGGGTTCACAAGAGGCAGAGGCACACTACCAAAATACTTGAGAGAATTGTTGCTGATCAACTGACTGTCCACCTTTCTAACAATAATCTCTTTGACAATTTTCAGTCCGGTTTCCGCTCTTGTCACTCTACTGAGACTGCCCTAACTAGAGTAGTTCATGACCTACTTGTCGCTGCTGACTCTGGATCAGCTTCTGTACTTTTAATTCTTGATTTAAGTTCGGCCTTCGATATTGTAGATCATTGTGGGCTTCTACATCGTCTGAAGCATTACGTGGGTATTCACGGGCTGGCGCTCTCAGGGTTCCAGTCCTACTTATCTAGTAGAACCCAATGTGTTAGTTTTAATAATTTATTGTCAGATTATTCTACAGTTACCGCTGGTGTACCCCAGGGGTCTGTCCTGGGGCCTCTGCTTTTTTGTATTTACATGCTCCCTCTGGGTAGGATAATTGCCGAATATGGTATACAGTTCCATTTCTATGCTGATGACACACAGCTATATATACCACTGCAGCCTAATGATCCCTCTCAATTACAGAATCTGGAAACATGTGTAAGCAGAATCAAGATCTGGATAGGTCAGAACTCTCTTATGCTTAACACTGCTAAGACTGATTTGCTGGTGATTAAGCCTAATAACTACAAAAGAAATCTCGGAAAGCACGCACATTAGAAACCTAGGTGTTATCTTTGATCCGACCCTGACTTTCCATACCCACATCAAGGAAATCAGCAGGACGGCTTTCTTTCGCCTGCGCAACATCGCCAAGATCCGCTCTGCTCTGTCCCAGCGTAGCGCCAAGGTGGTTCTGCATGCCCTTGTGTCCTCATTCCTACATCCTACATTCCACTACGCCCTCTTCGTTCTCTTAGCTCTAACCTCGTTGTCATCCCACCAATCAGCAAAAAGTCAGCTGGTGTCAGGGCCTTCGCATACCATGCTTTTTTTTAATGGAATGGCCTCCCACTAGTTATAAAAAAAGCTACATCCACTGATATTTTTAAGTCCCGTCTTAAAACTTACCTTTTTAGTCAACATTTTGGTTTAAAATCATTCTTAACTGTTTTATCATTTTACTGTGGTGTTTTAATATTGCTTTTACTGTATGTTATTTAGTTTTTTTTTGGTTCTTTGTACCTGATTTTATTGTGAAGTGTATTGAGACCATGTACCATGGTGATTTTGCACTTTAAATAATAAATTGATTGATTGATGGATACCAAACATGCACACACAATCCAATGTTTTTATCAAATTGCACTACATCCATAACATGTTCATATCTCATGAATAAAAAATAACAATTAACAAAGCATAAAGCATTTTTGGGTCAAACAGGGGGCTTTTGGAGTCTAAATTATGATGGAGAATACATTTGGTATTGGCCTAACATGATAAGAGGTCCGTATATAAAAGATTAAATAGTTTACTTCCATTGTTGACATACAGTTAAATACAAACAGACCACTATGATGGTGTGTGTGTGTTCCCCTGTTTGGAGAGATGTGATAGGCTGCCTGTCCTTCAGGCTCTCCTTTCTCACTCTGGCTTCATTTTCACAGGTTGTCAGACATCAGACTAGCTGCTTTGAGGACAGGGGAGCTCCATCTTTACACTCCCTTCACAACCAAGCCTCCAAACACCTAGCACCTCTCCACAAACCTGAGCGCTCCCATGACGCCCTGCCATCACCCCCATCAACCCAGAACCACACCTCACCTCAACACCCTGCTCACTGTGTCAGGCTCCACATTCTTTTACACGACAAACATCAGAGACAAGAGAAAGATTCGGGATTCTACTGCCACACTGAGACACTCTCATTAATACAATGACGTCCTTTAAAAGGTCACATGGAACGGGGCTTTAATAAGACTGTGGTTCCCAGCGGAGACAGTTCTGATGAACATCTGATGAACATCTGATGCCACTGAAATACTTTCCTCTGGAACAGACTGTATTTTTGGAGTCTATGTTGATTGACTGAGACAGTCACTGTAGATCTGTATCTGTATATCAGAGTGTGGATGTCGTTTTGTCTGGTATATTTAAAAGGTCACAGCATGAAACATCATTGAGTTGTGTTACACAGAGAAGCAGGCTGTGACACGTGTCAGGATAGAGGGGGGGGGGGGGTTCCGTTTAATTGCACATCAACCTATATTAAAATAAACTAGGACTTGCTTCTCCAACACATCTACAACTGTTATTAGGTGTTTCAAGACACATTCTGGAGAGAAAAAATGTAACACTTTGTGGTGAGCTTTCTGTGTTGTGAGGATCCTGATATCTGTTAGCGCTATGCTCTCTGCTTGAGGAGCCCTCCGCTCAAAGCAACATACTCCACCCTTCTGGAAAGTACTACAGAACCCTGTTAACCTACTCAACAACACATAGTAGCATGTAGCATTTTTTTCTCATGCCATCACGCTCATAAGAGAAAGGAGAGCAGACCAGTCATCTGCAATGCCATAGCTACTGATGTCTCGCAGTTCAGTTGAATTCCCACACGTGATGCTCATTATTTTTGTTTGCACCAATCACACACACTTACACTTTGTGTATACTGGCCGTCTTCTATATATAACCTGTAGATTTATTATATTGTGTATCGTTTGTAAATGATATGTACATTCATTCCAACCCTTCAGCAACCGATTCAAATCTTATTATTAATTAATCTTGGTGTTTGTTTTAGATCAACTTTTCTACCATATCCTGGGCAAATGACAATCCAGGGTTGTATATAAGAGTTATTAAAATATTATTTTTAATATCCAGGCAAACGCCTCAAAGGTATCTAGATTCTGCTAATAAAGAGCAAACCTTCCCCAGCTCCTCTTGGATACAACAGGATTACCTCTGTCTCCTCTGCAGTCGGATTAGGTTTCCATTGAAACACCTACTGAGACACCCGAGAGGTCAGATGACGCTTTAACTCAGTTCAGCACCACGGACAGAGCCCACGTGCGATCAGAAGAAAACATCGAAAGGTTTTTCCAAATCTATTCAGAAAAGGTCTGTCTTGTTTACACACGTAGGCCTAGTATAGCAGACTATTTATTTTTCATGCACAACGAATAATGTTCAACTTCTGAATGTAACTAGGAAACCGTCAGTGTTAAGATCCTTCTCTTATATCCTCTCCTCTTAAGTCATTACTCTCCACATGTGTGAGTGACTGGCATTGTAAATACCATTCCCTGTGTGTGTGTGTGTGTGTTTGTGTGTGTGCGTGTGCTTAATTGGCCAGTACAGAACAGTCTTGCAAGTGTTGAAAATGAGTGATGTGCAATTAGTCCAAAATGAAACCCAGAACATCCCTCTGCTGTCACTGAATCATGAGAGAGCTGCTCTGAGAAGGACAACAATGCTGCTTTCAAGAGAGTCTCGATGGCTCCTCACTGTGCTGTGAGCCAGGCTGTTACATAACCATAACCGGAATGCCCTCATTAATATTCAAGTCTATTTTCACTAGAAATGTTTACAAAATGAAGAATGTCTATTTTGCACATATTGTGGCCACATATAGATCAAACACTGTCGACTGACTGACACCAAGCACAGTTTAGGCTTGCAGTTTAAACAAAGAAGCATCTTTTCCAATGTCCCAATTCTGTTGTTGACTCAAGGAGACATCAACCCCGTCAAGGAGACATCAATCCTGTGAAGGAGACATCAACCCTGTGAAGGAGACATCAACCCTGTGAAGGAGACATCAACCCTGTGAAGGAGACATCAATCCTGTGAAGGAGACATCAACCCTGTGAAGGAGACATCAACCCTGTGAAGGAGACATCAATCCTGTGAAGGAGACATCAACCCTGTGAAGGAGACATCAACCCTGTGAAGGAGACATCAACCCTGTGAAGGAGACATCAACCCCGTCCTATCAAGGCATCTCCTCTCAACCTTGGACAACCAGTTCAGTTGAGAAAAGCACCTGCAGTGATGTAGCAGCGATCTGTATACTCTATATGGCTCTTTGACTTGAGGTGGCGCATTGCCTTAAAACAATTCCATGAACCTCCCCTCTGGACAAACTGGCATCTCCTAGCTGAGATTATAACTGCAACATTTTAATCAAATGCATAAAAAGAGGGAATCAACAGATATGTATATGTGTAGCCTTAATCTACTGCCAAGTGAAATAGGCTGTTGTGAGACGATATTATTTGCTCTCATTTCCTTGGGGCTCCGTGCATATTTAATAAGAAAAACATTGGGCTGAATAGCTTCTGAGCAAATAGCATGGTGGACTTGCATTCTGTTTTATTTTGACAATCTGGAACACCAAGAAATCAAATAGCGGTTCGGAAACCAAGTGTTATCCATAAAATGAAGATAACTTGCAATGATAACCATGCGAGATTCCTGTGATGTCCCTTTCCAGCACGCTATCAGTATTCAGTATAATTTAACACCAGGGTGGAGCTTCAACACAAACACACATGCACGACTGACTTACCAGATATGTGACTCTATTATCCAAATATGTTGCAAATTGGTACAAATAATGTCTTACAATGACAGAAGGTGACCCTGTGCTTCTGCAAGAGCTTCTGCATCCGCGAGCTCACGATGCACGAGCAGGGGGCGGGGGGGGGGGGCTGTAGGCATGGGGGGGAGGGGGCTGCTCACCCCTCCACATCACTGGGGGAGGGTCCTATAGGAAGATCCCATTCCTTTCATTACACTTGGTATCTACGAGAATGTTGAAAACTTGCGCTGAGAGAAGTGACATGTATAACATTTGATGTTCTTATCCATGGATATTAGATGTCACTACTTGTTATAACTGGCTTGTTACTGTGGAGATCAAACAGCCACATCTTGGACCCTTTCATCCCGTTAAGACAGTCCAAAATGAGCTCACACCAGTTTACCGGAGCGATGTGTGTATTGAACAGCAATTTAAATGCATCGCTCAATTATCAAAGTACAAAATAGATACAAAGAGCTGCACCCCTGTGCAGAGATGGATATGAGCTCGCTCTAGTTTAGGAGCCTGGTGGTGGAGGTTGACGCATGCGCATGATGTCCCTCTGAGCTTGTATGCTTCATGCTTCATCATTTACTCTGTAATACTCCAGCTAGACGGATGCACAGGATGCAAGCTACCAAGACTGTCCCATACACGAGCTAGAAGCCTGGTGAAACACGCTGTTTAATGTTTTAATGAGCATCGTTCTTGTATCTGATCCCCACACCTCATTATAATGTTGATGATGCCCAGGAGCGCCTTTTCAGAGGCAGTGATGGTGGTTAGAACAGATGTGGTCAAGGTCAATGGGGACTGGACTAGGCTGTTATCAATGTGTTTAGTTATCACAGACTGAAATAAACAATGAATGCATTAATAGGTTGGAGATGCTTTATTTTATTATTGTGATTATCTTCCTTTACCACTAGGTGGCATCATGCACATTCCTTTTGGATGGTTTCGATATTACTGGGGTAACTGAATTTAATATATTTTATAGTCCATACGGATGTAGTCCCATAATTTATGAGAAACATAATTGTAATAGTGTACATATAGGCCTACTGTATCCTGATTATGGAAACCCAATGGTGAAGCGAGAGGCACAAGTCAAGGTGCAGGTGCAGGTGGATTTGATGGTATGCGAATAAACAGCGTGCAGTAAGGTAGCAGTCAGCATGTTGGCTGGATGAAGGCAGCTGTGTATATCCCAGAGTCTGCTGCATGGCATCACAGACTGGCGCATGATTACCCGTTTACCAATGACAGCAATGGTCAGGCACAGGTCGGAACTGGACCTTGGAACACGGGAAGGTTGTCTCTGATGGAGGTGGGGGAGTTGATTGATGCAGACAGGAGAAGAGCTTGTGTTGGGCTCTGGCGCTCTTGAGAGGTGGGACCACCAGACTGTTGTCAGAAGAAGACCGTAGATGGCTGGTGGGGGTGTAAAGCTGGAGGAGAGACTTCATGTAGTTGGGTGCGGTTCTGTTCACTGCTCGGAAGCTCAGTACCAGGGTCTTGAATCTGATACAGGCCGTAATGGGAGACCAGTGGAGGGAGATGAAGAGCAGGGTAACATGGGAGCGTCCTGGTAGATTGAAGACCAGGTGGACTGCTGTGTTCTGGATCCTCTGGAGGGGGCAGGTTGTGCATGCTGGGAGACCAGTGAGTAGTGACCTGGAGTAGTCCAGCTTTGAAAGGACAAGAGCTTGAACTAGCAGCTGGGTGGAATGTTCAGACATATCTTCCAGATGTTGTAGAGGGTGAATCTAACCTCACCAAAACAGAACTTCTCATCTCGGTCAAACCGTCAATCACCCATGATCTCTCTATCACTCTGGGATCCGTAACTGGGGGTTACCTTGGATGATGAGCTTTCCCTCACAGCACACATTGCCGTAGTCTCCCGTTCATGTAGATCCACCCATATAATGAAAAATGATCTACAAATACTAAAACAGCAAACTCTACAAATACTAAAATACTTTAGGCTTTGTTTAGATTGGTAGATTTCCATTTGAAAATAAAGAAATATCAGACAAAAGGCAGTTTGCCAGTACGTTTTATATAACTTGCATGACATTCATATTGTGCAACAAACTCAATTAAAGAAAGCAACTGGAGTGAAAAACAGGGAATCTGAGGAGTCAGCCAAGAAAGAGTCTGGGAGCCTCTGGGATCATCGAGTTCATCTGTTCAACAAGAGGCCCAGTTTCAGAAGAAAATCATTTTTTCATCGATGGTGTTGTTCCTGGCTTAATAATCTGTTCTCTGCTTCCAAAAACCCACAACCTCCCAGAAGTACCATGTGTAGTATTACTTTCATTACACTGCAGTGACATGGCAAAAATTAACCTTTGTATATTTGTTATTATAACTAAAACACCTCATTTCAACACACTGATTGTGTGCACAAAATCCCCTGAACACACACTGTATAAGTCCTGTAAGTATGGCAACCATTATGCAGTGGACATGCTATTCAATTGAAAGCATTCAGAACACACTGTACTTACAACTGCCAGAAAAGAAATGGGACGACTAGTTCTTAAATAAAAGGTTAGGAGTAAAATCCAATCAAATCCACGAAAAAAATTTAAGCTACAGTTTTGATTACTGTATGAATTTAATTCTGTTCTCAATTGTAAATACAGGAGCATCTCTTTATTGTCCTTGAGAAAAGAAAGTAGTGAGATCCCTCATGGCAATACAGGACTTACATACTGTGTTGACATGATTGACAGAAACGAATACAACAGCTAATGATTTGGCCGTCACAAGACTCTACAAATTACTACATTGACAAACAATGAAAGATCATAACGTACAACTACTGCTTCCCAGGAACAACCTAGAAAAACTAAAGTAAAATGTCCAGTGTTTATTGGAAAGAAAATGGAACTATCGCAGTGTAAACATTAGAAATTAATATTAAATTAAATAATATTTGTTTATACTGATATTTACAGTGAATGAACCATGTCTCAATACGGCCAGTTTACACCTTAATGATCAGCCTCTCCAGTTCAAAGCATCTTCCTGCAGTGCACTTATACACAGACCACTGACAGCAGAATACATATATTATGGCATAACAATCAGCCAACCACTAAAATAAATAAAAACAAATGTACACAGACATAAGCTAAATACAATGAAGTGAAGAGGTGTTGTACAAAAGGATTATTTGGCAATTAAATCAAAGATTTAAAAGTTATCTTCAATGTCTCTTTCCAGAAATCATAAACGGTTTAATCCAAGATACATTCCTGTTCCATAAATGATATGTTGTGAGCTGTTTCAAGTAGGAATTAATTTCCAACAAATCACACTGGCCGAGCGCTTCCCCATGCAGATGGAAGCACACATGTACTCAGTGGTCACAGGCTTGTGCTCCATGCTCAGTGTACGACTGGCCGCTGTCGTTCAGATCCTGTTTTCTGGAAAGACATTGCTTCTAAGTCAGGTGTATTTAAGGGGCCACTTTGAGCAGCACATGTCTAACCTAATATAGTTCCACATCTCTACAGTGAATACCTCCAAAACTCGGCAACTCAATGGCACTGCGGGTTAGAGGAAACATTTGTTTTTGATTTGAAGTCGATCTGTCCCTTTAATGAAACATGATAAACAACACATCGTAATACTATTCCCCAAAGCATCAGATTTAGAAAATCTACCCTGCATATGAATCAGCTCAACGGTGCATATACATAAGTGTTTTCACAGTAGAAAGTCAACGTAGTAGAACGTTGCAAAAAGCTGAAAGGCAAACAATCCCATTTCAATGAACAAACAACCTGTTTCTTGTCTTTACATTCACTCCAGGACAAGAAGGTAAGGCTTTTCAGTCTTTGTTAGAAAAGAAGCAAAAGCAGAACTGTTAAAATACTACAGTATGTGGAGGTTTCCAGATGCCTCTGAAGCTCTAAGGTTTAGTCACCTTTTACTAGACATGGGACTGGGGCTGATACTGTAGGAGTTGGACAGGTCTCCTGCCATGGGACTGGGGCTGATACTGTAGGAGGTGGGCAGGTCTCCTGCCATGGGACTGGGGCTGATACTGTAGGAGGTGGACAGGTCTCCTGCCATGGTGGCCATCATTGGTGTCATGTTGCTACAGAAGCAGCTCTGGAGGGCTTCAAAATAGGAAGCCTGCACAGGCTTATGGCAGAGAAGGATTTTCTTGGCATCCTCTGTAGTAAACCATTCCCGTTTTCTCCCTAGCAAAAGAGACAGAGAAGAAGTCAAACAACAGCCTAGAATGATGCAGACATCATGCAGCATGACAAACGCTGGTTCAAAATTGCTTTTTCATATTTACAATGGAAATACAGTATAAGTGTATGTTGTGCAAACAGAGCTGTCAATCAATCTTACCAATATTTACAGAGTCCTCCCAGTCCTCCAAGATGTCGGTGACTGTGAGGACATAGACATACGTCCTGTGCTTCCTGTCTCTGTTCTGGAAAAGAGGAAGTTGAGAAGTTTGTCACCAGAGAATAACAAGCTGCATATCTTAAGTTTCTCAACATATGTAAACAGTTACACTGAAATATTCTTACCTCAAATACCCCAACTAGACGCCCCAATGTGCCCTTTACACCGGCCTGTGAAGTGATATAATCACTCATGTTATTAGTGTGTGAGTTCAAATGAATTACAGACAGCATGAAAAGTGGATAAGTGCATTACTATGTTACACCATTAATAAAGCAGAACCTAATTCTATTCACCAGAAAAGGTATATTGGAAATGAGATATCAGCTGACTTGTGCTGCTCAAGATGAGTCACACTGGTGGGTATATGGTCTCTGAGATACAGTAGGATCCGATCTTGGCAGACATTTATTAGTGGGGTCACAAATTATCTGCCACCCTGATGGGATTTTTTTCATGAATGTTAAGTGAAAATAAACTTGCCATTTGGTACTTGGGTACTGACTGCCGACCTAATGCTGGTTTCCCCCTGGATCATAATGGCTCTTATTGAGGGCCTTGTTGCTCTTTTTGGAATTTCTGTACTCGGAGTGAAGTACATGGTTATTGTTGCTTGCTTTCCTAAAGATCCACTATTGCCTGTTTGAGATGCATGCCATGTAATTGTAACTTGTTTAACTGAATTCTCTAATGTCTCTTCCCTTTGGCACTTGGTTTCACATGATGTATGTTTCATAATATAACTTTCATGTTGTTATGACCATCACAAAGAGCATCAGTGACCGATGCTCTTTTGTTAAGCTTTGACTTTGGATAAAAGCTTCTGCTAAATGAATGAATGTCAAATGTACTGGGAGTTCTTTTATGGTTTGTATGACCAAGCAACTTAAAAATACTGTGTTTCTAAAACATATTTTGACGATTCGGCCAGGCTAAGAAAATCCTTAATTTGTCTCCTGGAGGAGAAATTGCAGTCTACAACAGCAGCAGGGTACAGCACAGCACTCAGTGACAGCACTCAGTGACAGGGTCAAATATAAACACAACTCCACAAGCTGTCAGTAGGAATGATTTGAAGGCCTGAAGCCCCAAATCTTTTAAAGAAGCACATATAATCTTGTCAAAAAAGCAAACAAAAAAAAACATTGTGAGCGAAGTGAGTTTTTGGAACATGCTGGAACATTCTGCCAAAATGTATTCAGTGTCTCTAGCATGTGAGCGAAGGACTGATGTCTGCCTGTCTGAGGGTGTCTGATGCTCTTCACTGAGTGACACTAGTCATCCTAACATGCATGGCTGGACATTGTTTCAGTCTCTCTCCCTTCTCCTGTATCTGCAGTGATTTCCCAGTCTGTCCTCCTGTCTGCAACACCAGCTTTCTATGTTCATATGTTGTCCCTCGCTGAGGTCAAATAAACGCTACTCAAAAAGCTCTGACTGTTAACAATGGCTGCCAACAGCATTATTAACATTTCTGAAATTCAGAGATGGCTTTTGATTTCGGTGTGCCACCCAAACCTTTCCAGTGACCCAGCTCTGGACACACATATGAATGATTTCTGGGGGCTCCACTACACTAAATAAAGCCCTTCTCCAGGTTACATATTCAGTCTAATGGTAAAACATGTACTATTTATAAGGATTGTGAATAGGAAACGCAGCAAAAGGCATTTCCATGGGTTTACGAGAAATCACTAAGCAACATGAACTATGGATCACACCAGCCATGGTCCATTCTTAAAAAATGAACACTTGCATTGTAGAATGTGTGACTCCTTTTGGAAAGGTGTTCAAAATCCACCCCCTAAAAGCAGAAATGAGGATAATTCCAGCACCCATACCTCCTCACACACCTCTCGAACAGCAGCAGCATTGGGGTTCTCATCTGGCTCCATTCCTCCACCAGGTACAATCCACCTGTCTGGGTGCCGCCTGCTACTCACCAACAACACCTACATGTACAGGGGGAGATTGAACTACTATGGGACTCAAGACGAATGTTTTAATATATTCTGATACTGATGATTATGATGAGACCATACATCTTAGAACAAAGTAAAGTAAGCTTCATTCATGAACACATTCACCCAGTCCCAGAGAGAGGGCTTGGTCCTGAAACAGATAACACAAGATCCAAGACCAACACAAGCTAAGAGACCCGTTTCACTGTCGGGCCTTCTACCCCTCTTCTTACCTCCTCCTAGGCTGGTAAACCTGTAATGTTTGGCCTGTTTTACCCCTCTTCTTACCTCCTCCTGGGCTGGTAAACCTGTAATGTTTGGCCTGTGTTACCCCTGTTCTTACCTCCTCCTGGGCTGGTAAACCTGTAATGTTTCATGTTACCCTCTTCTTCTCACCTCTTCCTCCCGATCGCTCCTGAAGCAGAGGCAGGCTGCTCGCTGCTTGAATCCTTCCCCGTCATATGTCCGGATCTGCTCCGATTTAAGCTTCATCATTGCGGGTTTTAACACAGAGACCGTGGAGGGAAGATGACCTTTATATTATATAACAACAACTCGACGTATTTATCCCTTTAAAGTTTGGAATTACTACAGTTAACTTGTCCGCTTCATTTTTCAAGCGCATTTTCAGACCAGACGCCATTAGGAGGATCTATTGCGTAATCTACGTAATCTGCGCACAGTTTTCTACGTAGAATCCTGAACCACTTTAGTGTTCCTGGGAATGAGATGATCCTTAAAGGTGTATTATCTCACAGACATTATAAACTATGTATTACCTGATGTTTACCGAGTAACGTGGTATCTTCCAGGAATGCGTTCACTATTCATGCTATAGCTGTCATGCCAATTTCCTGGAATGTAAATAGGATGTGAGCACTAAAATAGGGGAGACCTAGGAGTGTTGTAACACGGGGTTAGTTGTAACACTGTCAGTTTGGCCAATTAGAAAAGAGCTACAGGGAAGTCATCAATATCGTAGACTCCCATTTCCATTTCAAGCTCACATGAAAAATGGCATGTCTCTGTGAATTTTACAACAAAAAACTGATTTTCAGGTAAGAAACAATTGTTTTCAATCCACATTGTTTTTTGTCTAGTGATAATTCTATTGGAAATGCAAAGTTGCAATTTATATCACCTAAAGTAACTGTCTAGTTTAATTTAATGCTCATTATTCATGCTAACTTCAAACCCACATACCTTAAACAGTTAGCTATGTAATGTCTGGTTGTTGTGGGGATAGTTGTAACAGGAGGAACTCTTGACAGAGTATTTAACAGAAACAGCTGATCTGTTCTATGGGTTAACCCCTCGAGAGGTAACAATTAAATAAGCATAATAAAAAAGTACAGAAATTCTCTTCATAATTTTTATACCTAAACATATATATTTTATATACCTGTGGGATTACTGATAACTTGCTTTTAGGTCAGGAAGTTTGCATACCAGTTGGCACAGGACAATAACTGTAAATGTTATAGTGTGGATCTTATTTTAGCAAATTACCTCTCATTGTTACATCCATCCCCAGCTGGTGTTACATCTCACCCCAGTTGTGGGGTAGATTGTAACAACGGAACTCTTTGAAAGTAACTCATATAACCTGTGATGAAAATAATGAATCGGTTCATTTCATCCCCGGTTGAAACGGTTGGGTTGAACTTTCATCCCCGGTCTCCCTATATTCGATTTGTAACTCTGGCTTCCTTTATTATAGTAAACTGGATGGTAGTTGATATTCCAGAGGTCACATATGTGAGGTAAACCCGCGTGATCGATCCAAATAGAGGAAAAGTTTATAATTAATGAAGACGATCAGCTGTTATCTTGCCTTTTGCCTTGAAAAACGATTACAAATAAATACAAAAAATATTAGACTTTGTGTTGCACATAAAAATAAATAAAAACACGATGTAGTTCATGCGCGAATTTAATTTCTCGTGTAACAGTGTTGCAAATGAGCAGTGCAGCTCGTGAGGAGAGATCAAAGGGTGGTCACGTGACCTGTGTTTCTGATCAAAGCGTGTACACGTGACCCGTGTTTCTGGGAATGTTCCTAGAAAGAGGAGCTTCATCCTGCTCAGATAAACTGAAGCCTCCGCAGAGCTGCCAGTATGAACCTGCCGTGGAGAGGCACCGCAGGGAGACAACATAGGAAGAGTATTTTCTAAAGCTAAATATCCTCAATTGTGTTGTAGATTTAAAGATCTAGTGACGTCATCTGTGGGATTAACCTCCCAGACCTGCAGGGAATGAATAATCCTTTGTTTGCTGTCAGTGATGTAGTGATAATACGTGCAGTAAAACTGTCCTAAACTGGTTTATAGTTATTTTCGGCGATCAACCTACAGTTCGATAATCTTCAAAATTATTGAATTTGGCCTAGATTTGGTGAGTATTATGACTATGATGTTATTGAAATTTTTATTTTCACATTTATTCGAGAAAATGAACATGTACCTATATTTACAGAATACACAGAAATGAACAGTAGAATTTTACCACCAAACAAGGATGGGATTTGTTTGCAAAGTTTAAGGCGAAGAGATGCAGTCACACTAGGCATATTGAATTCTTAACTTGTGTAGACAATTGTTAACCTACTGAATTATGTTTTACTTCATTGTCATGGGCTTGGTTCAGTTGTATTTGCGTGCATGTGTTACCCACTGGGTCATTGTCTTTGTTTGTAATTAAATGCTCTCTCTCTGCAATACTGATCATTATAGTAATAATGTCATCCTCAGTGCATCTAGATCCAGAGCATTACTCCCTGACTACAAGTGAGCAGTACACCAGGGCCTCCGGAGCCACATTTCGCCTTGTGCCAACCCTGGAAGATCCGATGATCCTTCCGATCAGTGTCCCCGACAAGTCCCTCAATACAGCCCAGTTTGAGAACAAAAAGCTGGACACTCGTCAAAATGAATCCTGTCAGAATACTGCGGATCTGCAGAAAGCCATGTCCCACCTTCACGAATCTGGTCAGTGCCACAATTTTGTTTTATTCATATTCAGGCTTATATTAATTAGACCACCTTATCTTAGCAACCTTCAATAGGATTTGTGCCATAGCTGTTTTTTAAACTCCACATCCGTTGTGCCATAGCTGTTTTTTAAACTCCACATCCGTCCTCAATGTGCCTGGTGTGTTTTGCAGGCTGGTACTGGGGACCCCTGAACGCTGCTCAGGCTGCCCAGGTGTTGACTGAATATCCAGAAGGTACATTCCTGCTGAGGGACAGCTCGTACCAGGGATACCTCCTCACCTTGTCTGTGATGACCAGCATTGGCCCCACTCACATTCGCATTGAGTTGTCTGGTGGTCTGTTTGGTTTTGACTCCATGATGATGGCTCGTCCACATCTCAGGCAGTTTGGGAGTGCAGTGGATCTTGTTCAACACTATTCTCTGCCTTACAAGCATTTGACCAGTCAAAAGCAGGGTGTGAAAGCAGAAACGGAAACAGGACACACTGGTAACTCTGTGACTGAAAATTCATTGCAACTCAAGCTTACAAAGCCCCTCTTCAAAGGCTCTCCCAGTCTACAGCACCTCTGCCGTATCACTATCAACCATCATTCACGCTCTCACCAACACTTGCCTCTACCTGGAAGACTTCTAGACTTCTTATTGGAGTATCCGTTTGTGCTGTAAGAAAATTTCATTTTTTTTATTATTACAAAATACATATTTAACTTTTACAATTAACGGTTTACATTTATTCATTTAGCAGATGCTTTTATCCAAAGCGACCTCGAAGAGTTAGTTAGTTGATGATAACTGATGATGCCAGAAATCATACCAGGTCAAAGCATGATTTAGTTGAATGAACATCCACCTCTTCATCAAAGTGCAGTTGGTGTTGATAGCCATTCGTTTTTGGTAAAAATTGCTAATAATCAAATGTTTATTGTAATACACTATTTGTAATGTGCATGAATTACTATGATTTATGTGGATAAATGAAGTGACTTTAGAAATGACTGGTGAGAAAAGATAGATTATTGCCTTTCTGTTTACAATTATTTATGGGCAAAACATGTGTCAAACAATTAAAGAGGTTAGTACAATTTAGAACAGTATTTTAAAATACCTCTCTTAAGGTATTTACAAAAAATTGAGCAAAATATTACTGAAGATATCTTGCATACGTGTCATTTTTAACAGTCTGTGTTTGAGCTCGGTGCAGAATTCAAGTCTTTGGATTTCTATTAAAACACTCTTTAAACTATTCTGTCCTACTGATTATCTCTAAGTCCACATTTCTCTCTGTCAGTTATGTCCCTCATTACACACACCAATGATGTCTATCGTTATCTTCATACACCAGTTATTTGCTGTCAATCCAACCAAGTATTTCACATAATCTGTTTTACTGGAGGCATTACAGCTGTTCATACTACTGTTTTATTCCAACATCCTTCATGTATCTTACTACATTTATTACTATCTTGTTGTTGCCATCCTTCTATTTGTCTTACTCTCCCATATACAATTCAAGTTGTCACATTTACATATAGGCTACCGTTACTTATTTGCTGATTTGACTTCTGCAATTTCCACCTCCTGGAGGACAAATAAAGGTTCATCTAATCTAATTACATTTTAGTGGACACTTTATTGTTTAACTTGAGTGTGGTCTTCTTTAGGGCAAGTCCATGTATTAACATTATGATAAGTTGTTGTTGAGTTGTTATAGTTGAAATAATTAAATCAATTTTACCAGATAGTTTAACAGAATAACTCAATGAAATTTTATTTAGTCTGACCTTAGTAAATAATTCCACATTCTAGCTAAAATTCCAGTGAACTAAAGACAGCTCAGTATTTATGAAAAGTTTTTTATGTTTTACCATGTGACTCACAGAATAATTTATGTCTAAGTATGGTTAGATAATGATGCACAGCGACATCCCCCAAAACATTCTAACGATCTCATACGATTCCAACAACCACTTTGAGCTTTCTAGGAAAACTAGACCAGCAGTAAGAAGGCTGTGTTCTCCAAGGAAACCATAGCAATGAGAACAAAGGTGGAACTGTACCCAGGACTGGTGATGGGACTGGGCTTGTAAACACTCATGCCTTTTCCAAGAATAATGAAGTTCACTTGAGTTTCACAGTTTCCTGTTATCAGCTATTTCCATCAAACGTTTTTGCTACATTATTTTGTCACACAATAATTGTTTTATGACTGGGTACAAAATAATAATCATGAAGTAACATGGGGAGTTAACATACTTTAATAAGGAACAGTATTGTGGTATTGCATATGTGTGAGCATGCATTTGTGCCCCTTTATGGGTGTGTGTATGTGTGTGCAGAGCATGCTTGTGTGTGTGTGTGTGTGTGTGTGTGTGTTTTCCTGCAGAGTTTATTGAGTGACTCACATTTCTAAGAAGAAAACCTTCCTGGAGTTTGGTGCTCCTGCTCCCCCCCCCCCCCTCCCCCCCTCCCCCCCCCCCCCTCCCCCCCTCCCCCCCCTCCCCCCCCCCCCCCCCCCCCCCCCCCCCCCACCTCTCTGCCTCAAAGCTTCACCCTGTAACAGGGAGGAGGAAAACAAGAATGCAATCTAGTCAAGGTTTAAGAGGATCCAATATGTCAGAACAAGTTCATCTGAATATTTCCCCTCCTGATGTACACACACACTGGATTTTCTGACATAAAACTTTTGTTTTCCCAATAAATTACTTACAAGGGATTTCCTAAAACCTAACCCTATTTCTTTTAAATACAATTATGGCCCTTCCTGATGATAATCACATGACTTATTTACTTTCAAATGGGAATATCAATGTTTTTTTTTATTGAATTGTGTTCTTCTTAATTAAATTAATGAAAAGCAGAGCATATTCCACTGTCACTTCATACTGTAGCCTATCTCTTTGTCCCTGCAGTTCGTGGTATTAAATACCAGTCATCACATGGTGCATTTACAGCTCTTTCTCCTCGCTGTAATGTAATTTTCTCTGAACTGGCTGGGTCTGAGACAGAGAGTCATCTGTTTTCAGAGAGCCGCTGTTTTCAATCAGAGCTGAGTGGGATGGGGGGGAGGGGGGGGGGGGTGGAAGCTCACACACCACAGAGCTCAGTGGGGGGGGGGGGGGGGGGGGGGTTGGGTTGGGGGGGGGGGGGGCAGATGGAAAGGGGGGGGGGCAGATGGAAAGGGGGGGGGCAGATGAGCCCAGTGAGAGAGAAGACAGTCAGAGAGCTGCTGGCCTCAAATGCAACTGAAGTTACACAATTTGTGGTATTGTTTCCAGTTCCTAGAAAGAAGGAAGCATTTACTGAGAGATAATCAACCTGCAGATGAAGCTACTTTGACCACACTCTGTATGGACTCAGAAGTAGCTTTGATGATTGGCAGTGACGTCTCCATTTACGGAACATATGTTTGTACATTTTCATTTGAGTGCTGAAACAGTTTCTTAGTTTTAGTTTTTCATTAGAGTGACTTGCTTATTGTCGAAATAAATGCAAAAGGATGCTTGAGTCTGTGATAAGAAAGGCTTAGGTAGAAGTTTAAGCGTCCAAAGAAATGTCTCTATTCTAAAACTCCTTAATAAAAAAATAAAGCAGGCTTCCTATCTCAACCCCCCACAAATAAAGCCATCTCAGTAAATGGAGAACTAGTGACATCTAGTGACAAAGTACTCTGACATGTCTAACCTGTACGTCCCAATCTTAAAGCTTAAGTCAGTAGGATGGGTCTAAACAATATGGTAGTGAAATCCTGATGTGTGCTAGATCTGCACAATGACAGGACATGTGACATGTGATCCACTCATCATATTTCATCATGGCTGCAGGTTTAAAGGGAATAATAAAAAACAAGGAAGTAAACAGTCACATGTTGATTGACAAGCTGCTAGTCCAATCAGATCCAAGGATCTCAGCTGTAGGAGGGACATCCATCCACCCTTTACTGAGCAGTAAAAAAGGGACTTTGATAAAATATTGGTGGGGACAATTATTTTGGGATTTTAAAATATTTAATTGTCCCCACCAATATTTTATCAAAATCCTTTTTTTTTTGCTGCTCAGTAAAGGGTCGGTGAATGACCCTCCTACAACTGAGATCCTTGGATCTGATTGGTTGAGAAGCAGCTCGATCCTGTCTTGATTGGACCTGCAGCTTGTCAATCAACATGTGACTGTGTTTTCTTCCTGGTCGGTGAAGGGTGAGTGAGTCAGATTATCTCTAACAACATGACATGTTAATAAGATCATCAGGCTTCTACCTCGATACAGCGTTTTATTGTGCACGTTTTTGCATTCTTACAATAACATTTACTGAACCTCTATAAAACAATGAGTATCATTATTAATGTTAGTTGTGCTTGTGACAGAAGCATGTCAGTGTGAATGTGCTCACATGACTTAACACAGGGCAGCATGATGACTGCATGACGGTAGATAGGTTTTGTTGCTGTTTTATACTGTTTTATTACTTTACATGTCAACGTAATTTTGTAAGGAATTGTTACGTATAGTCATTTACTAGGCTTGGTCGTCTTTAGAAAGAGATATACATTAGGAATTGAGATTAACACGGGGGTGGGGGGAGGTGAGTACTACCCAATGGAGATAAATCAACTAGAAACATGATCATATAATGTCAACTTGCCCTTGTATGAAGTCTGGTGAGGTTGGCTTACATCTGTCAAAAACAGATTGAATAAATTATCATTTCACCCCTGCTCTCTCTTCCGACCATGTGCAAATGATTCCCCCCTCTGCTTCTCTTAGGCTGATTTCACACTGATTAAAGAAGGGGGGAAACCATGTGAAAGTCACATGAACGACAAGGATGAAGGATACAAACCCAGAGAAGAAGCTTGAGGAGAGAACTGCTGCCACACTGCTGTCTCATCAAAGTCATTAGCAGAGTTATCCTCTCCCTCTCCCTCTCCCTCCCAGTCCCATGCAATGAACACCACCACTCAGAGCCCCTCCACTGTAGATGGAGGTACAGCAGTGAGCTACGTGTTGGTCCCTCTGTTCCTCATCAGCATCATTGGGATAGCAGCAGCTGTGGTGAGTGGATAGTAGAATATAGATGGATGTCGATGAATGAGGAGGAAAAGGAACAATATTTGCCAACTTGAGTACCGGGGCTATGCTATCTATTGGTTTGCAGCACATTTCAAATGAAAGGGGTTAGCCATCCTTAAAATATCCCTCTGTGGATCAATACTATACTACTTCATCATGTGAAACGATCTATGTTGTCATGCTTTTTCCATTTATTGTTTTTGGTTGCAGGTAATGTATCTACGCAAGAAGCGAAGGTAAATACATTTCTGTTCATTAACCTTGGTTCTGTAACTGTAGTTAACCTACCTACCTTAATGGTAAAATCATTTCTCCATGTTTCCTACAGAATTGACAGACTGCGGCACCAGTTGCTGCCAGTCTACACATACGACCCATCAGAAGAGCTTCAAGAAGCTGAGCAGGAGATGCTATGGAAGGATGAAGACTCCCAGGTATCATCTGACCTCATGTCATTAAAACCCTCTAACAAACTGGATTGAGCCCAGTGATGTCTGAGCTACCTTGGATGCTGTTTTGCTTGACAAACAGAAGAGGGCGACATTGGCCTAAGATCGAATGTTTCTGTGCCCACTGCATCACGTGTACATTTCAATAAAACTGGTTCCAGACACAGATTAACTACTGATTCATTCTATTTTAATCCAATCAATGTTGTTACATGGAGTCAAGTGGCTCAGCGATTAAGGCGTTTGCCTCATGATCGGAAGGTTGTGAGTTTGCATCCTGGCTGTGGATACATGACGTTGTGTCCTTGGGCAAGGCACTTCACCCTACTTGCCTCAGGGGGGAATGTCCCTGTACTTGCTGTAAATCGTTCTGGATAAGGACGTCTGCTAAATGATTAAATGTAAATGTCTAAATGTACCTGTTCTGCTCTGCTAATGATCAGGCTGACAATACTAATGGTCACATGCAATATTTCTGGGGATCTACAGGTGGTGCAGAAATGGGCTAGAGCTTACCAGCACCGACGCCCCCTACTGACTAAAGACATCCATGCATGAGTGGGATGACGTACAAAAATGGACATACCGATCAGCTAACCGTTGGCCACAGGTGTCTTATCAATGTACCTTGAAGGAGAAGGATGCACCGGAGAACGGCCTAGTCATTGGTCAGCTTTTGTTTCTTCATCATCATCATCATCCTCATCATCATCGTCATCTCTCCACTTTTAAAAGCTCTGATGCTAAGTGTGTGTGCCTGGCAATTGCTCCAAAATCATAGCACATTCGATGACTTTTGGATTATATTTATTTGAGTTTATTTATTCAACTTTTTAAAACTGTGTTTATGTGTGTAATAATATCAATGCTACTGACACTAGAGTGGTAGATCCCACCGGATGGATGGGTGGGGAAGTGCTCTAGACTGCCTTAAATGTGTGTTTGTGGTGAGCAAGGTAAGGACCAGTATGCTCAGGGTCTAGTTTAGATTAGATTATATGATTAGTTACATGTCCACATGTCCTTATAACAAGCAGCATCTGATTTGTTCTGGAGAAGTAGGGGTATGAAGTTCATACACAAGCTGTGATAACCATGCTGAGGACTACGGTTTACTTCCTGTTGTCATATAAGGTCAGCCATGACTAGTATGTGTATTGTTGTTTTCCTGCCCTGCAAAGTTTGCATGCGAGCAGATTTTTGGTTTGTGTCCCATAATGCGATGCTATAAATGTGGTGGCACACAATGTTCATGTACTTTGCAATGTTCATGTACTTTACAATGTTCATGTACTTTATTTCCCATTTTTGTTACTGAACATACCATAACAAGGCTCCCAAATCCCAAACCGTTATATAATATATGATGAAATGTCAAATAAGAAAATAAAATAAGTTACTGTATTTATACCTTAGGTATCTACCAGCTCATTATGGTCTGAATGAACCCATCCCATAGAAAGTCCCTATGCTTCAGATGAGTCATATGACAGTCCAGGTTTAGGAGCTCCTGCCTTCCCCTCCCACAAGCTGACTCCAGCCCTAAATATGTCCTGTTTGGAAAACATTACCCCTTAAGAGGAGGAATCATTGGAGTTGAATGCCATGAGCCTGACTACGATAATCCTCAGGAAATAGACGTTCTTTGATGTACCCATTACAACACGGTGTTACACTCTAATGTGTCCCCCTGTTCTACTGTTGTAAATGTTGTTGCTATGAATACAGGAAGGGTTTGAAGCCATGTGAAAGTTTAGATAGACGCCACTGTCAATAAGTGAACTTTGTTTACTGCTGAACAAACATTGCAACAATTAACTAAAGGATTATCAGGGGTTTTCTATTTTAAACTACTGAATTCCCCTTCCATGTTAATATGGGGCTACATAAGATGTCTACATGGCAGGATTGTCATTGTTTAAAAGAGAAGATAATTCATGTGTGTGTGGAAATGTATGTATGTAGCAAGTGCTTTATTTTAGAATAAGTAGATAGTAGTCATGGAAACATAGACCTTCAATACAATTCTGACAGCACAGTTATTTTTGCACACTATCATTGATGCTTCTCACTGATGGACTGTCCATGAAATGAGGTATTTGTATCTAAGTTAAGTAGACTGACCTTTTGTGAATCACGTGTATGGGAGGTTTATGCAATAAAATGTCCCTATCTTGCCCACATCCTGATGAAGCACATTGTGATCCCAGCTGTTGATTCTATAATTTGACCAAAGTACTGAATCAGAATACAACAATAGAATAAATTCTTGTTTTTATTGTCGATTTCTGAGTACAAATTGTCATAGGGCACCATAGAAATATAGACATAGTACATTTATAGAAAATGTACATTTAAAAGGATACTCCCTTTCCATAGACTTTTATAAATGAACATACATAAATGACTTTGGGGTACATTGTCAGAACTGTCTGTAACTGAATATGAAATAATCACTGTCCTTGAACTGAACATGATAAAGAGCCCTGTAACAAACACATGGAGGCTGAAGACAAACTAACATGGATAGAGTGCCCAGTCCTTGTCACTAAACATATACGCTTTAACAACATTGTCCATGAAACTCTAAACCAAGCAAACATTTCAGTGCACCAGAAGAAAATGTATTTTTAAAAAACAAACAAGAAGATCAAACACACCTGCTAATCTACCACAGTCAGTGAACAAAGTTTGCCAAGATGACAGGTTTCCCTGACTTTACACACGTTTAAACAACCTGTCTGTAAGATCTATTTATAAAAGAAGAGGAGCTGAGCAGTGTGTTTGTGTGAGAGAGCACTTAACAAGCTAGGCAGTCTTCTTAGAATACCTAATTACAGTCAGATAAAAAATACACACACTATTCAATACAGACATCTCTCACTGTCTAGTCAGAGATTACATTGTACAATTGAAACCAGTTGAATGCAATAATATGGTAAAATCAGCGGTGGTGTGAGGTATGAGTGTCCCAGAACCAGTGGGGCCTGTTTGCAGTTTTCCGGGTTTGTGACCGAGGTTGTAGCAGCTTAGGTTTGAGGATAAAACCCAGTAATTGGACTGTGATTGAGCGTTCCCTGACACTGCGCAAACACAAACAATACAAACAATTTTTTCTTTCTGGATCAGACAACAGACACTGCATCCACAAAGACAAGAACACTAGATTAACATCCGGACATCGATACTTCGGTATGTAAAGCAGCGAGAGATTAAATGGAATGACTCTTTTATAGACCCAAGATACAATGACAATAACCGCTCTGTAACAATTAAGCTCCAAGTTTGCCAAACTACTTTTTGCTTTCTTGAATCTGTCAAGGAACACGGCAAAAATGGTAGAACTGTCAAACCAAACAGAGAACAGCTAATGCAGAGTTAATAAAAGCTCCCTGAAGTGTTGAGATTAAAGTTATTCTCAACTTGTCACTTGCCTAACCATGACACTGTCACTGATGTTGACCTAACATCAAAGTAATAAGCATCATCAACTGTCTCTGGCTTTACTGATATGTTAGAACAGAATTAAAACGATCGGTCGGCCATGGCTAATATGTGGATAAAAAGGGAAACATGTTATACAAGCTTCCCCAGTGGAAGTTTGTATAGCCCATAGGAGAGAAACATCTATCACAAAAGGTCAGTTCTGGGAAGAATTCTATTCAGCACTATTAATGGAATTGTAGGGTAGAGGTCGGATACACAGATTAGACTTGAGTAATACGTCTATAATCAGCTATTGTTTAGTTGTACTATACATCCTGACGATCTGTTCCCGTACCTATGTATAGGGACAGACTAACCACTTCACACACAAAACAGAACAGCAAGTATAGGTCAAATCCACCATTGTCCAGTATAAAACATGGAGAAAGTTTATATGTACTAACAGCTCAGATAAGGGTACATGGAAAAAACTTTAACTATTAAGCAGAGAAAAGGTCCTAAACACAGTCCTTCCGAACGAAAAGAGGTCCAAAATCTCCTCATACTTTTGTCCAGTAGAAAATACTTGCAAATACCACAATTTACGCATAGAGAGAGAACTGTAACCTGTCTGAAGATTTGATACTGTAAAAGGTCCATTGTTTATACAGTGCTGTCGCAGATAAATCTGATGGACTATGATGACCCTCTTTTAGCTAGAAGGCAGAAAGTGAACAGTGGAGGTTGGTGTGGCACTGGTGTTGGATATTCAGCCCAGCTCTGCTTCATGGGAAGTCAGTATGTTGAGGTAGCCTGAGTGGAAGTTACTGGTCTTCCTCTTCTTCTTCTTCCTCTTCATCAGATGAATCCTGGGATGTCTTCTCCTCTTTTTTCTGGGATAAATAAAGATTCCCAGTGCTTCACTTCATCAATTATATATATATATATATATATATATATATATATAATATATTGATAAATACAAACTAAATTAAACAAAAAGGACACCGTAAGTCTGGTGCCAGTGCATCTAGAATGATTCATATGGGCGGTGACATCCACCTCTCCACCCCTCCCTCACCAACCTCCCCCACTTCCCCCCTCTGATGTTCTCATTCATAAAAACAAGGTCTGTTAGGTTGGCTACTATGGGTCATTCCCCTTTGTGACTAATGCAAAGCAGGTTTGTAGTAAGACTCCCTATTCACTCGCACATGGAAGATGGAAGAGAACCGCACTACACACTATATGAATCAATAGTTCAAAATTACACTTTTACTCATTCAAGAAGTACTGAGAGAAGAATAATGACCGGTATACAATTACATGCTTTTACAACTCCACGAAGTTCGAATAACTGAGTAGCACTTTGGGAGTGTTTATGGGTTATGTGTGACTAAGGCCAGTATGATTTCTGGCAGCAGTTTAAAGTCAGCATATTGAATTGAACAAAATAGTTGTAATGAGTAAGTGGTGAGTCCTCAAAGAGAGGAAGGAAGCAGAAGGCTTAAGAAGAACATTCATTTAAGAGAGTAAGATTCTTCCTCAAAGACTCATCGAAATGGTCTGGAAAATATTTACCGGTACTTAACCGTAATTTATGGACTATAAGTCACAACCTTTTCATGGCTTGGCTAGTCCTGTGACTTATATATTAAAATATATAGTTTCACATCTTTGTTATTTTCACAGGCACCGACAGTACGACACAGAAAGATGAATTCAATGGATTTAGTGATTTGGAGTGAGATTGAGTGTTTAGTAAAGTTGTTATGTTATGTTGTTTATGCTATAGTTATCTGAATAACTCTTAAAGAGTAGCGTCACACATGCGATTTTGAACATTCCAATTGAATATTTTACGACAGACAAAAACTATGTGACAGAAGTTTTAGTAAGACTTCAAAATGTACTAATGAGGAGCTAACAAGTAGCAATAGCAGGGTAGTAACTGTGCTAGGAGTATTATGCTAGGAAGTTCATCCAGGAAACTAACTAAAACTAGCTAGCTATTATTTCTGAAAAAATGGATTCTACAGTGGAGACTGTCGGAAATATTTACAATTCACACATCTATATGTTATATGTTACATTAACATACCAGACAACTATACAGCCTGTTGCTCTCTATTCTATTGTTATTACTAAAATTGCCTGTCAAGATTAAATCAAATAAACCAAATACATTTCCCCCCCAAAAAATTTGACTTATAGTCCAGTGCGATTTATATGTTGTTGTTTTTTTCTTCATTGTGAATTGAAGAATTCCAACAGCGAATTGAAGCCAAACAAACCCGGACATGGATACATGTATGTACATGTACATGATACATGTATGTGTGTTTCCCTCCACTCTGTTTTCTCACCTCCTTCTTTGGTCTTCCTCTTTGTTTCTTTCCTGCAGACGAGGATGCTGGTGTCTTCTGTGAAGAGCACAAACAAGTCAATCCTTCTCACAAGAGATGCTCCACTTCCAACCACCAGGGGGCACTAATACCTCTGTGATGAGGCAGACGGAAAAAGGGGCAACGGGTTCATTGGCTATTATCTGGGAAGCCGACAGGAACTGCACACAGGCCACTCCAGTTCACTGGCCACCTGGTCTGAGACTCAGCGACAGCTGGTGAAACTGGGCACGAGACAAACTAGCTGCAGCTCGATCCTCACACATAAACCCACATGCATGTATACATATCCACACACACACACACACACACATGTGCATGTACACAGAGCATCTAGGACATGGCGCTTAGAGTAGCTCAAGGGGTGGGAGCGAGGGAGAAATCAGCTGTTGCTATGGTGACGACAGGGAGAAAAGAACTAGAGCTGTGTGCTAAAGAGGGGGGGAAGGGGGGGGGGGGTTAGTGTCAGCTTGGAAACAGTCTTGCGGCCTCTGCACCTGCAACACACTCTGCATGGCAAGCTACAGGAAGCTGGAGGACAGGAAGTTAGGGGAAATTAACCAGAAGTGAGAGTGTCTTCAAACAGCCAGTATACTAAGATATTGTAAAGGGAAGCCCTGATCTTGATATTTTTGACACTTGGGGAGGGGAGGGGGTGGGGGGGTGGGTGTTGAGTTTAAATAGCTGTTAAGCTATAAATCAATAATAACAACAGGACATCCTCTCAACAGAATGAGGTTAGGAGTAGCTGTGATAGCATGAAGATCATTAACCGTTGCAGAGACTGAATTACTTCTTTTTTTCATGTTGAAGATCAAGTCACCACCACTTCCAGGAATGGTCGCTTGCTATTTGCTTGGAGCTAACTGTTTCAAACCCCCCGAACAGGCAGCAGGACGTCGCAGAGGGTGGAGAGAAAGCAGGAAGATGAAGCTGAAAATGACTGAGGCTCCATTAAGCTCTGACTGTTGTCAACACTGAAGACAGTCCTTTCAACAGGAGGGCTGCAGTTGGAACACCATGCTTGCATCACCACATCGTGCTGCTTTATTGACTCACCTTGCCCTTGGTGCTCGTCTTGTTTTTGCTTCCCTTCGGCCTTCCCCTGGGCCTCTTTGGAGTAGGAGATCCACTGGGCTCCTGAAAACCAGGAACATTACAAAACCTCACATGTCAACAAAGAGCTGCACACGTCACTAGACACAGTTGTAAATACAGCATCTTCTAACATGAAAGACTTTGCAATGCTACAAACAGTGCAGTGGTCAAGGTCAGTGCAACTGACACCAGTTGGTACTTTAAGACTAACAGGTGGTTACAGATACAGGTTGCCAAGTTCTATTGACTCTAATGAGCTCTATGGAAGTAACTGCGGTCTGGATCACAGGAAATAGTCTTGAGGTTGGGGTGATGGTTAGCTCATATAATACTAGTGATATCATAAGAGAAAAAAACATAGCTTCTAACATATTTATCCAATTTAAATGCCAAAAATGGAAACCTCTTAACACGTCTATAAATTAAATTAGTTTCATCACAACTATTACATGCAAGCTATAGGTCATGAAACTGATGAGCAGAAAATGAAGGTGTACAGATTTATACCCACCATGACACTTACTAATTACTTCACAGAGTGGAGGATGAGCAAGCATCCAACACTAATTAACATGATTAATATATCTGCCTATATACCATGGTAGGACACACTTTTATTACATCCCCAGGGTGTTTATATTTGCTGCTTATAGCAACCAAGCAACACAACACCCTTCCACCCTCAGGTGAGTGACAGGGGTATGTGGTTTACGATTTAAGAGATTCAGATTACACATCCTTGATAAACCTGCCAGACTATAGGAAGATCCTCTCAGAGGTCCACATATGGCCAGCGAGGGCCAGCTGAGTATTGGTTGAAATACCCGGATCCAATAACTCTTTAACATTAGTCACAGCAAAGTAAAATGACTCACTTAAGTTCCAGGTAATTCATGGCAGAAGCAGCAATATGACACCTTGTTCTCTCGTTTCTGGGGGTGGTTTTTCTATCCATCCCAACCAGACAGATCCAGTAGATCTGTTCACTATGGTGTTGTGATCACACAGATCCAGTAGATCTGTTCACCATGGTGTTGTGATCACACAGATCCAGTAGATCTGTTCACCATGGTGTTGTGATCACACAGATCCAGTAGATCTGTTCACTATGGTGTTGTGATCACACAGATCCAGTAGATCTGTTCACCATGGTGTTGTGATCACACAGATCCAGTAGATCTGTTCACCATGGTGTTGTGATCACACAGATCCAGTAGATCTGTTCACCATGGTGTTGTGATCACACAGATCCAGTAGATCTGTTCACCATGGTGTTGTGATCACACAGATCCAGTAGATCTGTTCACCATGGTGTTGTGATCACACAGATCATCATGGTGTTGTAGCTAAATAAGGATAGTCTTCATGGCAAAATCACCCTGAGTCTGTCTGACACTGGGGTCAAATTCAACTATTGCTGTGGACACCACACATTCATTTAGTTTACCTCTAATAACACTGTTCCCAAGTCAGATACATACATAATACTGCAGAAGCTATTTGACAAACAATAACTAATACCAACCTTATATGAGCTGTTATTGTGGGTTACTTACATCTGAACTTTTAGCTTGAGGCTGTTTGCGAGGTCTTCCTCGCCCCCTCTTCTCTGCCCCCTCTTTCTCTTTTGAAGACGGAGTTCCCTTGTCACTCATGTTTCCTTACTAACCTGCAAAAGGAAATATAATGCTTATAATCTATTACATTAAACACATGTTATGGGAATTCACAGATACTTGTAACACCTTAATTATGTTTACATTATAGTTGCATAACTTTTATGGAACAGAAATGATAGGAATAACGGTACAGCATAATTGGCCTAATTGACTAAACTATTTCTGTCTGATCTGCTCAGTATTAGTGAGCTGATGATGAGAGACCAGGAAAGATCTCAGGACTTCAGCCGGCTTGTGTTGTGAGGGGGGGGGGTGGGAATAAGAGGCCTTCCTCACTGCTCAAAGGGTTCACATCAAGCAATACATGTACTTACTGTTCATTAACTTAGGCCCAGTTGATGCATCTTTTACCTAAATATATCAACCAACTCCAACGACTGAGCTTTAGAGAGAGAAACTACATGAGCAGCCATGTGTTATGGTCCTCTGATAGGAAGCAGCCTGTTTAAAGCGCAGTTCACTTCCAGCACCAGAAACACGCATATTGCACGAAAACAGAACGAATATAAAAATACACCTTTAGACAGTCTAGAATGTAAGATAACCTGCACATTTACACGGTCATGTAATGTGAATCTGACAAATATCGATTCTGTACCACGACGGATCGGGACATTTCCACCATGTCACTTTGTGTTATTATAAAGCGTTAGAGACCATATTAGTTATGTTGTTTGCTAGCCTTGCTCTTGTTCTTACCTTTATTCCTTGATGAATATGTTCCTGACCAAATATAAAAACGAAAGAGTCTCAGCAGTCTGGTCTGCTTCTCTTACCGGTTAAACCCTTTAAAGCTCCAGCCTCGACACAGACAGCAGCCCTCCCCTTTAAAGCCCCACACAGTGAGAAGACTGGAGGAAACACACAGCTGAAGCAGGTTCATGCAGGTCCTCTGCACTAAAGAAGACAGTAGAAAAGATCATGTGAGTCTTTGTTTCTGTAAGAAATAGAAAAGGCTCCAGTCTCAAGGAGTTTGTCCTCATGGGAGCTCTGGAGGGCGGAGATATGATAAGTGGGGCACCAACATACCAACCCACCCACCAACCCCCTTAGAGGGTTAGTGAACAGGTAACACTAAATAATACGTTTTATACTGATGAGATCGATCATATTATTATTATTATTTTTTTTTACTTTGATCTTCGAGAGTTAATAGGGGAGATCGGGGAGTGTTGCAACACGGGGTTAGTTGTAACACTGTCAGTTTGGCCAATTAGAAAATAACTACAGGGACGTCATCCATAAATTAGACTCCCATTTCCATTTTAAGCTCACATGAAAAGTGGCATGTCTCTGTTAGCAACACTGTGAATTTTACAATCAAAAAACTGATTTTCAGGTAAGAAAGTAATTTTTTCAATCCACATCGTTTTTTTGTCTAGTGATAATTATATTGTAGATGCAAAGTTGCAATTTATATCACCTAAAGTAACTGTCTAGTTTAATTTAATGCTCATTATTCATGCTAACTTCAAACCCACATACCTTAAACAGTTAGCTATGTAATGTCTGGTTGTTGTGGGGATAGTTGTAACAGGAGGAACTCTTGACAGAGTATTTAACAGAAACAGCTGATCTGTTCTATGGGTTAACCCTTCGAGAGGTAGCAATTAAATAAGCATAATAAAAAAGTTATTTGTAATTATTATACCTATTATTAAGAGGTAGATAATTTATTTACAGCTATCCAAAACAATTGTTGTGGCTTACTTGTTGCCTCAAGGTGTCATACATCATTCATGGGGATAACATGTTTACTGATCGCTTGCTTTTAGGTCAGGAAGTTTGCATACCAGTTGGCACAGGACAATAACTGTACATTTTATAGTTTGGATCTTATTTTAGCAAATTACCTCTCATTGTTACATCCATCCCCAGCTGGTGTTACATCTCACCCCAGTTGTGGGGTAGAATGTAACAACGGAACTCTTTGTATTTGACACTAACTCACATAATCTGTGATTGTTTAAAATATGTCAAAGTGAGTTATATTCGTATGGGTATGGGTAGTATGTATCAAAGTTTGAGAGACTCAGCACAAACAATCACTGACTACTTCCATCCCTGGTCTCCCCTACTGATACATGATCGAACAACCAAATTATTGTCTTATATATCTCTTAGAGTAGCCTATCACTCAAAATACGATCATAACTCCCACACAAAATGTATATGTAAAGTTTTATTTTTTTTTAATCTTAAATGTTGATATTGAATTGAATCAATAAACAAATAGTGTTCATTGCAGAGATAAACTACATAGAAAACATAATACCTTTTCAGTTGTTTAAAAGCACTTCAAATGTGCTCGTGCAAACCTGTTGGCAAGTTGGTACGCATGCATGTGAATATGATGAGATAACTGACACTGTATGTCTGTACGGTCAGACAAAGATGGAGCAGGAGGCTGACAGGGGCTGTGTGATGGGGGATGAATGGGGAGAAGTGCTCTTTTTCTCAATGAATCCAATGTTCTGCTCAGCATGTGCTTGCCTGGCATGCCAGCTACTCCCTCTCCCACTCTATTCACTTCCTTCCTCTCTTTCTTCCCCCACCCTCCCTATCCACCCTCATCCAGCCCTGGTCAACCCCTCCCCAGCCACCCCCTCCTCAGCCACCCCCTCCTCAGCCACCCCCTCCCCAGCCACCCCCTCCTCAGCCACCCCCTCCCCAGCCACCCCCTCTCCCCCTCACACATCTCTGCCCTCCACTGGGATGAAGACAGGGCTGGGAGCCCAGAGAGAATGTCTGAGCATGAGGAATGAGCTTTTCCTAAAGATGGGATGAGCCCTTCTGAACCCTGGCCACTCAGAAGCAGAGCAGACGCTTCAACTACATGTTACAAATATACAGTATATCTTTTTTGTTATTTCTTAATAGTATAATGTAAAGACAGTTCAGTTCAAAACGTTTTCAAACAGGTTAAAGAGCATTACTCTAACTTATATCTTGACCAAATACCTTGAGCGTTTACAGATAATCTATTGGGACCGTATCACTCTAAGCATCTTCAGAAGCAGTTAATGGTAATAAACAGCCTTCCCTTTACAAGACATGTATATACAGAAGACAAACAGAAGACAGACAAATAAATCTACGAAGTCAGTCACTTGCACTACAGTCTCCAAACCATCGACTGCCAAATGTTCACAACAGATGCTTTGGGCTCAAAGAATCCTATTAATCCTATTAAACTCTAGGTGGTTCTGGTTCACGTAGAATAGATGATAACTTCTCAACCTCCACCTCCTCCTTCCCACTATGCGTATCTGCACCTCCTACTCTCCTAAACATTCTCTGGAAACATTCTAACAATCTTTTTTTAAGCCCAGTACAAACCCCAGACTTCTGCAGGCAAACAGACTAACATATGTGGACAAAATCCGCCTGTTGCTGCCTCTGTCTGGGGTTCCCCCTGCATGTGTAGTGAGTGTTGGCTCAGGGTAGATCTGGAAATGACCAATACATACACGCGCGCACACACACACTCCGAGAGTGATACGGAAGGAGGGAAAGGAAAAGAGAGTGAAAGAACAGGATAGAGAGAGAGAGAGAGTCGGAAGCGACTTGGTCAAGAAGGGAAAGGAGGAATCGAGGACAAATTGCAAGCGAAGGTGGGCGGGATGAGAGGGTGTGTGTGAGTGTGTGCATGTTTTTTTTTTTTCTTTCGAAAGGGGCGAATGGAGGTGAGTGGGCGGGGGATGGGGGCAGTCTGATTCACTCCGCTCGTGAGTACTGTCTGACTCACACAACACAGGAAGTAGCCCGTGTTTCAAGTTCACTAAGTACAGCCCTGAAATGGTTTGAAACAAGAATACACATGGAATAACATATCGTACCGCCTAATTTCAGATCTATGCATCATTCAGAAGAACAACTTCCACATTGGGGTGGAATTCATTGCTCTCTGCCATCCACATAGTGACCCAAGCTTGTGAAATTTCAGGGGTGTGTTTTGGTATGAAAGAGAGCCAGACATCTTGACAGTACTCTTAAGAGCAAATGTTCCTTTGGGTGAGAAAAACAATGTGACAAATGACAAGCGAACGATTTACAGCTTGCACTTTAAGAGATTAAAGTGAATATCTTCTCAAACTGTCATATGTCCTTACAGTGTATGAAAGCATTGTTTTGACGTTGAAATTATAGGAATTCTGATTCTTGAGATGACAGAAGTGGACAGAGATTTGCTCCAGGAATAGTTGGACTCATTTGGGAATCAACAAGATCGACATTAAATAGGTTTGCTGCCATCTTGTGGAGATTTACCAGTACTGGACACCAACGTCACATGATGTCACAACTGATTTTTACCCCCTCTCAAACACTGAATTCTCTATATCTCCAAATTTTGAATAAAAAGGGGATATATTATGTGTGTGTTGAGAAATGAACAGAGAGTTGTGTTGAACTTCTCCGAGCAGCTGTCAGTGTTGCAGAATGACATGTCTAACCTTGGAGATGGAGCTTAAATATGGAGCTCTAAATATAGACCGAGCTTACAGCAGGCTTTCCCTGTATGCTTGCAGGAGATCTGTACTATAGTGTCTAACCATGCCTGTCTTTACAACAACACTAAGGCCAACCTGTCAGGCGTTCTAGTGTTTTTTATCAAGAAAACCTCTCGTAGGTTTCTCTGTAGTATGTCTGTCTGTATAATGTCATACAGTACAGAGACTCTGCTGCAGAGCAGAGTCTACATTTATACCAGCAGAGGGCAGTCTTAGCCTGAAGTTTGCGTTCAGCGTGAAACCAGGGGTGGGCAATTCCAGGTCCTGAGGGCTGTTGTCCCTCCTGGTTTTAGATGTGTCCCTGGTCCAGCACACCTGATTCTAATGAAGGGTCATTATCAAGCTCTGTGGAAGCCTCACAATTACCCTCCATTAGAATCAGCTGTGCTAAAGCAGGGCAGCCAGCATTGACCACCCCTGTGTTAAACAAACATGAAAACAGATTTCAAGGCTAATGTTGCAGTGCTTACATTTTATACCTACTAACACTAAATTCAAGAGAGTTCTTTGAACTGAGTAGAGGCCATTTTATTGTAATTAGTTTATTACAAATAATTGGTTAACTTAAAATCAGGAGTGTGTGTGAAAACATTCTGTCAGTCTGCAGTCCAAACTCAGGAACTGAGTGAGATATGTGTTTGCATCACTGAAGAGTGTGTTCAGGAGATGTAACAAATGAGAATCACCTTGGTGGCAGTGCACCTGGACATTTACAATTCATCCTGTTTCTCTCTGTCTTACCTGATTGATCAACAGTGAAAGGAGCCCACCCTCTCCATTTGGGGCATTTCACCTGTTCCAGCAGCAGCTGTGGTCACAGGAGAGGCCTGCTGGGCTGCATCTGGGACGGTTACTTAGGGAGCCGCTCCAAGCTTCAATTTATTGAGGCCTTTATTTCCATCAGTGGTGGACAGAAGGTTATCTCAGCAGAGCCCTGGGATATGACCACAACAACAAATAAGAGCCTGGTCTGACAATACACACACACAGAGAATACACATGCATTAACAACACAGCAAATCCAGTCAGTCACAGATCTCTCACATTCACCGGCTCTTTCTCTGCATTGATTGGATTTTGGCCAACAACCCAGCCCACCAATGGTATCCAAGGCTACCTCAGATGTCTGTGCAACATATAGGGACAACTTTTTCTTACAACAACCAACAACTTCTCTTCCTTCAGGCATCCTAGGAGAAATCCATGGCAGCCCTGTGGATCCCATCCGACAGCCAGGCAGGCAGTATTATGATGTCAGCTGCCAGACCCTGTCCGACCCCAGACCCTGTCCGACCCCAGACCCTGTCCGACCCCAGACCCTGTCCGACCCCAGACCCTGTCCGACCCCAGACCCTGTCCGACCCCAGACCCTGTCCGACCCCAGACCCTGTTCGACCCCAGACCCTGTCTGACCCCAGGCTGCCAGGCTCAGGCCTGGACCACACAGACATGCTCAGTCTCCCCTTGCCACTGTTGTCAGATAGCAAACTATTGATGAATGTTTAGGATTGCTGAAGACAGAACGTTGTTCCTCTTCCTGCAGGGCCCCGACCCAGACAGATGGGTCCGTTTGTGATTCAGAGGGGGATCCACAACTGCATTAACTATTAAAGCATAGTTATCTCAGGGTAATAACACCCCTGTAGCCCTGTAGTGAGAAGCCCCTTCCTGAGACAGAGCTCTATCAACCTTGATATACAGGCTGTGACTTTGGACATCATGGCATCCTCACTGCATCACACTCACATTGTAAGTAACAATGAAATGTAGTGTGTCATTCGGAAGACAGGAAATGGGCGCCACAGGCAATCGAACAAATTTATAGGCAACATACAAAATGACAGGTGATATATATTGTTAAACTATCCTCAGTTAGAGCGTCTCAAAGAAAAAAAGCCATCACAGTCCATCCTGCATTGAATATTATGGCTGCATGCTTTGATCACTCCAAACATTTTGATGTAGCCTCAGATCTCGATGACTATATTTAGAAATGATAATAATAGTATTTAGTTCAATGGTATAATAGTCTGTCATGTCTAAGGGGATTTTATTTTAACCACAATTTTCACAGACTCAAGAAGTTAAGATGACAGTTAATTGGCCACACAGTAAATATGCTGTGTTTAAACATCCTAAGACTTTGTTACACTAATCTCTCCTGAGTCAGGTGAGAAGTGTCCTTTCAGCGGACTGGCCTGAGGGGCTGGAGGCAGCAGGAGGGGCTGGAGGCAGCAGGAGGGGCTGGAGGCCAGGCAGCAGGAGGGGCTGGAGGCAGCAGGAGGGGCTGGAGGCAGCAGGAGGGGCTGGAGGCAGCAGGAGGGGCTGGAGGCCAGGCAGCAGGAGGGGCTGGAGGCAGCAGGAGGGGCTGGAGGCCAGGCAGCAGTAGGGGGACAGCAGTGGATCATCCATCCAGTCAGCTATCTGGGGCCGAGGTTGGGACTCCACCTGCAGGCGGAATAAATCATCACATTAGTCTATTCTACAGCTGCAGCCCAATTAACCAAAGGGGACCTGGAGAATGCAGTTAGGGGGTATGATTAATTACTCTGCACTGACAACAGAACAGAACTCACAATTTCCCAAAGGGCACAGACAAGCACGGCTTCTCTCTGGAAATGTTGCTTCTCCACGGAAGGTATTTGAATGTGTTACTGTGTAACCTTTCAGAAATTCTTCTCTTAGCCCTATTTAGAGGGAGATCTGATTATTTATTTCTTGAGCAATTTATACCTACCAGAGCCGTTAAAACAGGCCTGCAAAAACAACACATACTTCACAAACACATATTTTAACCCAACCCTAGATGGACATCATTTGAAATGGTCATTGCTACCATGTCAGTCAGTATTGACAGTATCGTCCTGGAGAATTCATTCAGAAAACGTTCAAAGTAATTACAGAGGACCTCCACATCTCGGGTGACAAAGCCCATTAAATGGCAGAGGTTGAATTATTTCCTTTCACACAGTTCATGTCAAAGCCTTTAGTTTCCCCTACTCTAGTTTATTGGAATATCGGCTTTAATTGAACATAAAAAGAAGAGGATAAGGTGGAATGGAAAGGTTAATGGGACTGACACAAAGGGCAGATAACAGAAGAGCAGTGGTCTTAACTGTCACATCGTCCCACAACCACAAGGCTCTTGTGACAAGAGAAGCCCATTAGAGCCGCTCAGTAATTAAGCAGACTGTTGTAGCCAGATCCAAGTCTTTGTTTTTGGTGAGATTACATCGCTCTCTGAGAGTGTGGGTGCTGATGAACCCTGTCCTTCTATCAATGAGGTGCTCAGTCACAGTGAAGCTTGACTTCCGGCACAGCCAACAGAAAGGTCAACAAAGATGTAATAAATGAGAGAGGAGAAGGAGGAGAGAAAAGTTCAGAGCATCAAGGGGAAAAGACTGGATAAGGCTAGAGAGGTATCAAGATCTGGCCATGTATGAAACAGCTATGTGGTTCTTTATTGAAAAGAAAATGATGAAAAATTCAATAAACTTGTAGGGTGGTTTATTACTCTTCATTCAACTATTATGATGATCAACTTGCAATTTGTAATGATGTTGGTTCTCTTTAGGCTACAGTGTTAACTTCTTAATCTATTTGAGTAAACTTTAATTTTTGTTTTGACCTGGGCTTTGGAATGAAGATACATTCCAACATAAATAGTGTCTGATGTTGCAAACTGAAAATGTAAACCCAACAATGTGACGTTGTGTCCTTGGGCAAGGCACTTCACCCTACTTGCCTCAGGGAGAATGTCTCTGTACTTACTGTAAGTCGCTTTTGATAAAAGCGTCTGCTAAATGAGGATTTATTTATTAAACACATAACAAGAACATTCAGCCACAACCATAATATTTCACACATTCAATTATGATGATATTACAGTAGGCTACCCTCTAGATGAATTCAAAGATACAAATAAAGGAAGACCCACAGCTAACTTACACAAACTAGGAAGTATATTTTACACATAAAAACTTTCACCAGGACTGTTGTCCAGTATTGTACTAAAGTATTGCTCCACTAAAGCAAATGAAAGGAAATACACACGTTCTTCTGATAACATTGTTGACAGTCAGGATCATAGATGTAGTCCTATATTAGTACCCTTAACCATGACTATTAAATGACTATAAAAGCTTTGATGGAAAAATCCCCATGGAAAGTTAAGCAGGATTAGAATGGCCACCTGCATTCAACTTGGCATCTTTGTGACTGGATGATGTTGCCAGAGCAGACCTGATCTTCCAGACAGAGTTCAGGGGCTCTGGGGAAGCCTGGCACATTCGTGGTCGTCAGCCCAGAGAGCCCCACCGTGGAGCTGGTCTACCCTCACCCTGGTACAGGGCTCTCCTCTCCAGCATCATCTTCACTTTTGGCAGGAGACTGGGAATATGTGTTTGTGGAACAAAAATCTAGATTGCTCCCTGATGGGTCTAACATTCAAAATGATGCCTATAACTTGCAAGCCCTTTTTAAAATGAATATAAGACCATAAATAGCACAAGTATTTTCTGCATCATTCATTATGAACAGCTTGATATGTTAGTTTTCTATTTCTATCTGGAGTTCTTCTCTGAGGATTTCCTTCAAGCCTGAGCACCTGAGACTGAAGTGGAAATTGTTCTTCTGACCCCTGAGCTTTTCTAAACACAGCGTCACCAGGACAGTGCTGTTACTGCCGACCATCTTCCCTGAACAACAATCTGGCTTTGGTTTAAATCAATTATCTTTAAACTTGAGCACGAAACATCTCACGTTAGATCAGTGGGTCCCAAACTTTTTCTGCAGGGCCCCCCTTTCTGAAGATTAGAATATTTTCGAGCCCCCCCACACTGACACCAGGGACGTTGCTAGGATTGAATGAGAAGGGGGGCTTAGCCCCTGGCATTTTCTGTCGACGGGGGGGGGGGGGGGTGCGAGTGAGCTAGCCAGCGATTCTTAAAGACGTCAGTTTTTTACTCGTTTTTCGAACTTGTGGGTTACATGTTTGACGCTCAAGTTATCGACATTTAACCGAGAGCATCCGGTAATTTTTCGAAATAAAATATTTTTATTAATTATCGTATTTCTTCGGCGGCCCGATCATAATAATCCAGATAATTATTTAGGGGGGCTAAAGAACATTTTAGGGGGGCTTCGAAGCCCATGACTGACACAAACATACAAATCCC
>CM059320.1:473284-678284 GCA_030340685.1 Protosalanx chinensis
AAATAGGATCAAACTATATCTTTGAGTATTCAACACAATGGTCCCCTTCTTCAGCAAGCTTCTTCAATAAGCTTGTTTAGCTGGCGTTGCCCAGGAATAAAGGAGCTGCAATCCACATAGAACAACAATCAACCAGTTTCTTTACAAGACCCCATTGTCCTTTTCTGGTTTAACATATTTACTGACATGTGGTTCAAGTTTTGAGTCCTGAGCCCTTTTGAGTCCTGTCAAATAAACACACCAGATTCCCTTATATTTTCCCTTCCTCATATGTTATAGTATTTAGAGTCTGGTTTTGTTTCAGTACCTCACTATCATTCCATTCCGAATGAAACTCAGGATTCAAAGGTGTTGCTGTGTTTAATCCGTACCTGTCGGCTAAAGCAGTCCCATAGTTGACATGGATTGGATTTTTGGGAGCTAGTCAGGGCTCAATGTTTTTTCATATGTCTGCAGGATAAACCTCAGAATGTTGACTTCTAATGCACTATTTCTTGTATGTCTAAAAGAAAGAAATAGCATTTTGGAATCACATCCGTCAGATGCTTTTCATCCCCTCAAGTCGGATGTAGTTGGAGGCCACAACGTTCTTCATTTGCAGAAGTTATCCTTCCTTATATGATGCTCTTAACCATCTGTTCATCTGAAGGCTATCTGTGAAGCTTCTTCATGTTAATCACAGTCTGATGATCTTTGAGCTCCAAAACAACATGCCCAAAATAGACGGACAGAGAGCCATCGAAGCAATCCTGAGATCTGTTCCCAGTGCAACATTTCAAAGAGGGGCCAGTTGACTTCAAAAAAGCTCATGAATCAACTTATATGTCTGAAAAAAAACAAGCTCTGTCACTGTTTTGTTGGTGGCAGACACTACAGTTGTTAATGTTTGTGGCGTAAATGTATGTACCTTTGGATCTACACTGTAAGCAAAAAGTGGCCAATCATACTGGTATGTAAGGTGGTTTGAACCCTTTCAAGGGTTCCTTGTTGCTACTGGGTAAAGATGACGCCTGCTCGAACTCTGGATAATTGCTCAGATTTATGATATGAATAGACCCAACAATCTATTCATCCCAGTTAACTACACTTTCTCTCGACTCGCGAGGGGGCCATATTTCATGAGACATAGCATTCATCATGCTTTTAGGAGATGTTATAAAAAGAGCATGAAGGTTTTCCACAGCACAGGAACTTGACTGCTCACACGGTCTGTCAGAACGTGTGTGTGTGCTTTTTGCTTCTCAAATAGAGATGTGGTCACAATCAAGAGATACAATTCCACCTCAGAGACATATGAACCTTCTTTGTCCAACACTGAATGTCAGTTCCCCCAGAGAAAAAATACACCTCTTTAAACTCCCACCAGATTAGCCCTTCTGCTTCCCAGCACGTACAGAAGTGAGTGGCTCAGCAATGAGAGGCCCAGCTTGGTGCTGAAACCAGCTCTCTGGACACACAATCCTGATTTCCTTTCATTCGCCACAACCTGCTACATTGCACATGAAACAGCATGGAGGAAACCAATGTCCTTTTTTTTTTTTTTTTTTTTTTTTTAACTTCATGGGATTTATTGCAGAAAAAAAAGAGTCAAATTGTGCTTTGGAGTCGGGCACAGGTTTATCTTGGGCAGTGCTGATGAAATCCAGCTCATAACCCAGAGGCTCTGGTGTTGAGCTGAGAGACGCTCAACTCTAAATGCTTATGGATCCTTTGTTCCCATCCACTTTTCTCATTAGTCTGCCTGGGCCCTCATAGAGAGATGAATGCAGAATGCAGGCCAATATAGGGTTCACTGTCAGCACACTCGGTTCATGATTTATTGCATCACTATGCTCTCCTTGTCTTCACCACCTCTACAATTGTTGGTGTAAAATCCTAAAGGAAGCTTGAATCATACATAGGGTAACACAGTCTCACGGTTTGCTGCACCAACTTGCAGGCAAATCTGCAATTTTCTGCCCATAGAGACACGGCATTATCATTCGGTTCATTATCCATAAAATATAAAATAAGATGAGATACAATCATTTGTTCGCCACCACAACCACTTGATTGACAATGTTAGGATTATTCAAGTTGTTTCGGATTGAAATCTCACATAATCAGAGACAGGAAGCCTCTCATCAGCCACAGCTCTCATCCTCTCATATTAGAGCGCTTTCACATAAGACACTGTAATTCAATAATGATGAAGATGCAACATTAACTCACTCATGTACTAATTGAAAGGACTGGTAATATAATCCATATTTAGTTTTCCTAATCTTTTTGTTCCGTGTCTTGTGGCTTGGCAGAGCTATACTGTAGCCTCTGATAGAGATGCTTGGACGTGTTGTCAGATTAGCTCATTATGTGGAGAATCCTCGTCATTGGCAATGCCCTGCCTCAGTGCCACTCTTGAGTTTATGGATAATGAGATGTCTGCATTTACACCCAGTCCTGATTACAGATGCAGAGGCTGTGACATGGGAGGCCGTACCTACCAACCCTCCTCATGTCTAACACCTCCTGTCTGGGAAGAGGGGACATGTTTATCAGCTGGAACACAGTGCATGAGCCTTTTAACATGCAAGATTGGGAAACATGCAACAACTCTTAAGGGTCGTGTGGTGCAGTTGGTTAGGATGTCAGGCTAGCAATCAGAAGGTACCAGGTTTGAATCCCGGCTGAATCCCGGCTGTGTTATCATGACGTTGTGTCCTTGAGCAAGGCACTTCACCCTACTTCCCCTCAGGGGGAATGTCCCTGTACTTGCTTTAAATTGCTCTGGATAAGAGAGTCTGATAAATGACTAAATGTAAATAGTAATTTAGACTTATAGGATTCCATTTGTTTCTCTAATCAACATATAGAGCTACAAGACACATGCTAGGGGTATTTTCCCTGTGTCCTGTCTTCTACACTGGGACTGTCATTTGGGTTTTGCAGTCAATCCCTAATCAATACTAATGCTATTCCATGAGATTAGGGCAGACATTGACAGAGTCATAATTTAACACTAGTGAAAACATCCACAACAGCACTGTTAAAATAAGAGGATTGCATGTCTGCATGTGAGATCCGTTTAGTATCACACATAGGTGTAAATGCGTCAGATATATAAGGAGGCTGCAACACTTAATCTCCATGTCTCTGACTTGCACCATTTCCTTCAGATGCAGCATCACTATGTATTAGTCCCTGTGTTAAACATGGACATTACAACACAGCTGAAAAGCTCCGAGTTAGATAGGTTAGGTATTGAAATGACAGCGCTTCAGTTCCCTCTGCCTCAGAATAGACACCTTGGTGGGACATGTATGAAAGGCCTCCCTTTCCAGCGTGCTGTGTGGGCAGTTTAGCAGCTCTTCTGCTCTTTGAGTTGTGGTAGTTCAGTTTCAGACTGAAATTGGGGTTTGTAATGAAAATGAAAAAGTCCATCTTTTTCATGGGTTTGCCATTTTCACGATCTATTAAACGTAATTCACTAATGACACAGGGATGCATTGACTGCCATAGACACCTGCTACTGTTTTTAGCACAGGGCAGAGCAAATCATGCCAGGAATGAGGACAGTTCCCCTTTATTGATTGATTTCACAGTCGTTCGAGTTTATTTCCTGGCTAATTGTCCATCTTGTGAGGTGGCTTGTCATCTATACATTGACTTAACAGAACTTCAGGTACAGCATGTTTTATGACTCTGTTGTAGACACCGTCCTCCGTTTAAGCCTTGTGTGGTCTGTAAACTCCCAGTGCCCTGTGGGTAAGAAATGACCTCCCTTCACTAAACCCCTAAACTAAAGCAATTTAATAGAATTATCTACCCCAGAATTCCTGGAAATTTTACACAAGACATATTTCACTTTTGTGTATGCATATTTGTTAGGGGAAAACAGCAGGGAAATCTTATTTTGAAATGATAGTTTTGCCACACATATTTTGTATTGCAAGAACTAGTGCTGTATCTCTTTCATTGAGCATTAATTTACACTTTTAATCCTGTTACACTAGAATACACAAGTGTCAATGATATTTAGGGAATTAAGATATTTTGTTGTCAAATCCAGTAATATTTTCTTGATGTTTAAATGGCAGGAGTGGGGGATATTTACCCCAAATATCCATGAATGTAAACACTAATCGGTAGCTTTAGCTCAACACAGATGTCCTTTGGTTACTCATATTCAGCTCACATTCAGCTCTGGAAACAAATTACCCCACAGAGTGATTTCAACAGTCAATATTTACGGACACAAGTCCCCGCCCCCCTCTGTTCACCAGCCTGCATAACAATGTAAAATCAAACATGCATGGAATCAATAAAAAAAATTACTGAAGGGGATATTCTGCATCTATGTTGTGTAAATATTTGCCAACTTTCAAGGATAGCACTGAATTATAAATGAGATATTGTTCTCATGACATAACACAGTGGAAGGAAGGACGATCCGAGTGTTTTAGAGCAGTGTGACAGGGACATCATCATCTACAAGGTGACAATGATAATAATAACAAATCTGGGGATACAGTGTATCAACTGGACGCGAAATAAAAAGTGTCCGGCATTTATAAAAAAACAGATAGCCTAAGAATTATGTACCCAAAAAAGCAATATGTAAGAATGTGAAATGTTGCTTTGCCACCAGAACCCAGGTATGCAAGTCATGCATTTTGACATTTTGACTACACTTTAAATAAAACACTTCAAAAGGAACAGTTCTTTCTCTTCACCATTCAGCCCATTTACACTCACAGTGTAAATGTCTGTGTAGCCATCCAGTTATATTAAGACACTGACAAACCACTCTAGTTTCTTGAGATCACCAATAACTTTCAACTGCACCTTAGTTTGGCTTTGAAACCAAAAATCTAAGATCTTTAGAAGAGAAGCCTCCCCAGTAATAGCGCCCTGTTGAATCAATCTTTCTCTCTTTCTCACTTTCTGTCTCTGTCTGTCTGTCTCTCTGTCTCTCTGTCTCTCCCTCGCTCTGTCTCTCTCTCACTCTCTGTCTCTCTCTTTCTCTCTGTCTCTCTCTGTCTCCCTCGCTCCCTCTCTCTCACTCTCTGTCTCTCTCTTTCTCTCTGTCTCTCCCTCGCTCCCTCTCTCTCTCTGTCTCTGTCTGTCTCTCACTCTGTCTCTCTCTCTGTCTCTCTGTTTGTCCCATGAAACATGTCTAATCATCTTAAAACAAGGTTGATAGAGTGCTTATATGATCCGTCTTCATTAGAAGAAGGAGAGATTCTATTAGCTTCCTATCAAGATGGGATGGCAGCTTGGAGGACGTTCTGCATGTGGCAGGTTTTAGCGATGGCCTCTGATGGCTCCCGTGGAGGATGAAAAGCCTTAATCAACGACAAGGACTAGCGCTGATAGCGTACCATGATCACTTCACATGTCACAGTCTAACACATCATGGCTTTGTCTTTTGACACTTTCTTTGCAAACATCGAGGGAAGAATAGATAGAAGGGGGCTGGGAATCATTTATTTCCATTTTCCGTTCTGATTTCTGTGTGCGGCTCACATTTAGGTCAGTCTTCTTTTCTTATATTCCGGTGTGATAACACCTTCCGTTCTTACGAGCAGGAAGGAACAGGGCAGAGCAGGTCCCTGGAGGATATTCATCAGAACGGTCCAGGTTCTGAAGACAAATTCAGATTATAATTAGAAATCATATTCTTGGGAATTATCAAGATGGTTTCATACAAATGTGAGAATTGGCCCAAATGAAAATTTTCTGAAGGTTGAACAGCAATCAAAAGCACCAGACCCACCAAGGCTGAATCTTCTTTCTCCATCTGTCACAGCTGTTGATGTTTCCCCACCAAAGCATACAGCTGTGTTTTTGTCCCTCTCTAAACCATGCTCATTCTTAGATGCCTAATCATTTAAATTAGTCATCTGCCATTATAAGAGACCACAATGAAACACCAGGTTGTCCTGATTCCTCACATGCTGCAGCAGAAAATAAATCAAATGTTTTGTTTGCAGTTCTTTATCTGTGTCTGCTTATTGGGTCTAACCTGATTCAAATGAACACATTTCGAACTGCTGAAATAGATTTCTTTAACCATTCCCAATGTCTGTGAACAGCATGGTTTTCCATTTAGAGGATGATGCAAATAAGAATAAGAAGGTCTAGTATGTTAGAACTGAAGATGTGTGGCTTGTGATTACTGTCCCCTGCATTCACGGTCAGTTAGACGTGTTTTAGAAGACCATTTCTCTGTCTTGCACATCGTTGTTCTGACCTCAAGTTGGAATGGTGGTTCTTGTTCATCTGGTTCATTTTGGACTGTGGAGGGTTCACTGATGGCAGACTAACAGTTTACCCAGCTGTTGATCCACTCTTGGCGGGTGCTTCATTCAGTACCAGGGTTCCCAGTTCTGGTTCCTCTGTCATTCCCCTGCTCTATGGGACACTGGGCTGATAATTAACTTGATGAATGGTCTTGGCCTATGGTGGCAGCTGAGCTAATTAACAAATGAGTAGGCAAATATTTTCATCTGGCAAATGGGTGTGTGTGTGTAAGTGTGTGTGTGGGTGGGGAATGGGGTGTGTAATTTAAATTCAATGCAAGGCTTGGTTGGTGAGGCCTGTTGGCCAGATCTCCTGCCCAGTAGGAGGTTCACTGCAGCCATAACAGTGTTGACAGAGCAGGATTCAGAGGGTGCTGATCACAGACCCAGGATCAGCGTCTTGGCTGTGTATCCAAGCTGACTGGTGCCCAGTCAAGGAGCCATCCATGTTTCGCTTATACAAACTACTGAACTCTGTGATCGTGGAATTATACAGCAATTGGCTACTCTATCTTGGTTATGGAAAAAAAGAAACAAAAAGTCCATCATTAAAAAACTGTAAATCAATGCAGATACAGTCAGACTGACCAGATCTTTTTTTTTTATAAAGGGGTATCTGCCTCTTGTTGCATATTTCAGCTTGTGCCAATAGTTATGTAATGAAGACTCTCGCCTGAGGCTGTTCCGTCACAAGGGACTCTGTGCACTCCTCTGATTAAGTGCCGAGAGAGAGGGCCCAGGGTTATGAGGAGTGTGCACAGAGGGGGAGTGGCTGCTCTCTGAATTCTAAAGACTTTCTTCAAGATTGAATTATTGACTGTGTGAAAACGACACCATGGACCACCATTTTAGATGTGTATATATATATATATATGTATGTGTGTGTGTGGTTGAGTGATCACTGAGGGAAGGATGGAGACTCTTAAGAGTTCAACAGGATCTTCTGGGGACAATGCAGTCACAATAGGCAGACAGTGTGGTTCTTATGTAACTACTGAGAAAACAGCTCCATTAAAAGGTGTAGGGCTCTAGTAAATAACATTGTGTGTGTGTACACACACTGTATATATATATATATATATATATATATATATAATCACACACTATATATAAATATATATTTCTTCCTTTCTTGTCATGGCATTGTCAAGTGCATCAGACTGTCTGAATGGAGATGACCAGAGGGTTAGTGACAGGCTAGTGTTTATCTGACCATCAAGGCTTCTGGGATTCTAGACTGTTATGGTCATTGTCAGGCAGGAAGATGACATCACATTGACCTCGTCTCTAGAAGCTGGGATGTGCAGCCTGACATGGCTTCAGCAGTGGGACAGTTTGAGGTACTGAGAAACTGGTTGTTGTTGTTTACCAACAGGATTTGTTTTGGGTTTGTTGTCTGTGAAAATATCCTGCCAGCTTCAACACATTATCTGAAATAGCTCATTCATAGACTTTATATTCAGCGTCCAGTTGGCTGTGTGTTTGCTGAGGGGGTTAGTACAGGGTCAGTGTTCTGACTCTCTGATGTCCTAGCACCTGGTTGGAAAGCGACAGCACGCTGCATCAGGGACAAGATCACAGGCTCGCTGGGAGGGCCAGGATCCATCCTTACAGCCTCTGAGGCACTGAGGCCAGCTCAGTGTTCCCTAACTGCCAGTTTAATGGATTGAGCCTGGCTTGTTTTTTAGAAAGGCTGTAGAGATGCAGCTATTTGCCAGGCAGGGCTGAGATTAAAGCACAGATAACTAAAGAGTCTCCTCCTCCCCTCTCTCTCTCTCTCTCTCTGTTCACCAACTATATCATTCTCTTTGTCTATATTTTTTATATTCATTCATTCTCTCCCCCTGCTTGTTGATCTGGAAAGACGATATCTCTTAAATGTGTCAAGTCAACATAAGAAGGCAATTCTTCTCATAAAACGGCAATGGATCCCGCTTGTAAAGAGCAGTGAGATGTGCGATGTGTGTGGGTGCTAAATGTAAAACGCGTTAACAGACCTTTTTTCAGAACAAAATAAACGAGTCGGTTAAGAATATGAGAACCATCCGGCTGGCGTATTTCATGCATTAGTCGCTACGCTGGCGCATATTGCCATCAATTAACTGACTGTGGGTCAGAGAAATTGAGAATACGACCTATATTCTGTATAAAACAAGCATACTCAGCATTCCTGCTTGTCTACAGAGAGGAAAACACTTTAGATGACCTTAGATGAAGCTTACGTAAAACATCCAGACCCCAATCTTGCTACTCTGGAGTGTGTTTGGCTAAGTGAGGGGGTTTGAGGGTTTGTTGGTGAATTAATACCTTTTGAGTAGAGTGACCTCTCCTAAAGAGAATACATTGTTTGTGTTCAAACAACATGTTTGTCCCTGATCTCAACGAACAGACAAACACAGCAACAGAATCCAAAAGGCGACATTGTGAGCAACTTGCTCACGTTTTATGCTTCCAAACTCGCTGGCTTCCATTCAAACCAATGTTCACGCGGCTGAATCCAGAAGCTTTCAAGGGCCAAACTTAAATGAAAATTCTAGAATGTAGAGGATTTTTTTTTTCTTGAAGATCGCTTATATCATGTTTAGAGGCTGAAAGGTCACGCCAGACTGTTATATCGGATCTCAAAATGCAACAATTGCTAACCAGCAATCCAAAAAGCCTCTTTATTGAGTTGTGATTTAGGTAACAAATCATTCCTCTCTGATCTTGAGACCGAAATCTTGCTGTCTACGGATGGCATGGGTATGTCCCTATTCCTATAGCATCTGTTTTATTTTGTCTGGTTGTCCCAGTATGTAGTTTTTGACCCATCTTTTTTGTGACATCTGAGGAGAAAACGTGTTTCCCACAGCAACATGCTGATCTAGGCTGGACTTGTTCTGCTTTTGCACATTATCTTTTTCCAATCACTTCTCGATGAATCTCAATTCTCATGTGACAGATACGGAGGCCAGTGTTTTGGCTCCCTGCCCAGATACACGAAGGGGAAATGGCTAAAGGGTTTAGGAGATGCATCGGACTGACCTGATGTCATAATGTCACTGTGAGCCCATTAGCTTCCTGGTCCTCTATCATTCCCAATCAAAGGTCAGTATGCTAATATGCAGGCTTCTGTGTCGCACAGTGTCCTATGTCAGGGCATCAGTTATACTGACACACCAGCTGCATTTTAATGGGATTTCTTTTTTTTCTTCTTTTTTTTTGCATTAGCATGTTTCTTCACATACCACTTCCTTCAGAGACTGCTAAGGCAGAGATGACCTCATGAAACATTGAAGCCATGTTGTATTGACGCCCTATAGGGAGAGAGCAGAATACACATTGCATGGTTCTAATTTCATTTGTCATTCTCTAGAGCTTCAGCTATTTTAGAAATGATTGACAAATAGTGAAACATCCAGAAGATACAATATATATATATATAATATAAAATGGTTCAAATATTAGACTATTCAGATTTGCAGAAATTGTATTAATGTTCTCGAAAGTGAAAATAATATTATAATATTGATAAAATAATTCTCCTTAACCAATTTCTCCCCAAAAAGTTTTAGTGTTTTAGTATTGAAAATGTATTAAAGTAGAGTGGTTCATTCATGTCTAAGGGATGAGGAGCAGAGGATCATCTCAAACAGTTTGAAGTTCTCCACCCAAATACTTGAGCCTTCAGCATCCATACACACACAGTCTACTGGAGCTGGTTGTACTGCAGTGGATCCTCATAGTGTGGGCTGGTTGATTAAACAGACGGTGTGTTTGTGTTTCACCCAGAATGGTCGGCCATCTGCTCCAGTCACTGAGACTAATGGAGAGGAGTTACTGTCCAGTAGAAACAGACTGTGAAGCAGTGGTCCATATGGGAGGATGAAAGACGCCATAAAAACATACCACCAATCTCCCTTCTGGAGTCCCTGGTACAGAGCTTAGTAGGGCGGTGGCATCCCAGGTCTGAACACTGATGTGGGGTTTCCTCTGGTCTGGATCAGGTCAAACCCAGGGGCACCACATGTTTGGCAGGTGCCCAATATTCCATTTGGGTTACATTTTATATTTCACAATATTATAACCTGAAGAAGACCTGTACTGACGCCTTGTTGACGCCTACTGAATTATGGTCACGAGTGAATGTGTTGATTGGGGTGATGAATTAAATAGATTACCATAATAGAGAGTAGAGCCCTTTTTGTCTTGCACAGTAGAGGCAACAGCATGGGCCTTTTAATGGGAACACCCCTGACAGAGTGGTTTTACCTCAACACAATAATTAAAGCTCTTCAAAGATACAGTCCTACAGGAAAATGTTTCTTAATTGCCACCCATGTCATAGTCCTGCTGAAGGGATAATTACAGCTGGTCAAACTAAATGTTCCTTTGTGTGTTCATGTTGTGTATTGTGCTGTAACCAGATCCCATAAACTACATGCTCTTTCTTCTTAAACTCTGGTGGAGATTTTACAGAGCTCATACCTGGAAGGGTTAGATAAAGTTGAGAAAGATGATGCTGGTTAATAGTCCACAGTGACAGAATGTAATCTATTCACCTTGTCCATGTTTTGCTGAGGAAAGCTGAGGATGTAAGACTATAGGAGTGAGATAGTGGGCCTTGTGACACAAGCCACCAGAATCTTCTAATGACCCACGGTAGAACCTAACAAGTTGGGGTTCATGTAGGAGGATAGAAACAGCAGGCAGACACCCCAGGAACAACGACAGTCTGAAGAAAATGATCACATTTGACAGTCAGGACAAGCCTATTCTATATCCACAGAAAAAGTTCAAGATCATTAACTGTCTAATAACTGTAATTTAGCAGATTCTCTTATCCATAGCAACTTACATCAATCACAGGGACATTCCCCCTGAGGTAAGTAGGGTAAAGTGCCTTGCCCAAGGATGCAACATCATGTTGGCACAGCCAGGATTTGAACCTGCAGATTACTAGCCTGATTCCCTAACCGCTCAGCCACCTGACTCCTTTTTTCTTTCAGAGCATTAATAATGTAGGGTACTATGAGAGTAGTAAGGTACTCAAAGACCTGTCATATCATGAATGCACTGTTAATCATGCAGGTTAAGACAAGATAAGATGAGATAAGAAAACCTTTATTTGGTATTAATCCAGAAAATACAGATCATTGGTGCAACCAACATTAACTTCTGCACCAAGAACACCGCAGGACTAAAGTGTCGACTAAATCAACTCATTTGGATGTGTCAAACACATCTTTTATTCCATGGCCATGAGAGTCATGGCTCTAGATGGATCGCAGGTCATCTTTGTCAGAATGGCTACAGCCTGACTCAGATATCACCTGGATGTCAGACCTCTACAACTGATATTCTTCTTCTGCAAATCCTATTCCATATTTTGCAGAGATAAAAAGCTGTTTCCATGGATCTTACCAAAGCCAAAAAGATTAATGTAAGATCAAGGAAACAATGCTTTTTCTCCTATCTCCAAATCACGTATTTGAAAAGATGTTGAAGCCCAGTATTTGGAAGGTAATGTTAGAGAAAAGTCCAGGCTGTAAGACAACCAGGCTGACCTGATTCATCTGTGTTAGCAGACTAAGCTATTTCTTTCTACCCACATGGGTATTGCCACACTTTATCTGACTAAATTTCACCCACCTGAGTAAAGACTGCTCCTTTAAAGGCCTTCTTACACTTAGCTTTGGCCCCTTTTTGTCTCTCCTGCTTTCTGAACAGAAATCAATGCCCCAGCTCTTTCATCCTCTCAGTGATGCGTCTCAAAAGGACCAGGGTCTATCAGGCCTCTCCAGTCTGATATCTCCCCTTGGCTGCCACCCATACAGGGGACCCCAGGCCTGACCTAGCCCCCCCCTCCCCCTGGGGTGGATAATCCCAGACTAAACCCCCCCTCAGCTCCTGTGATTAATGATATGTCTAGTTGTTGTGACCCTGGCTTTCCCCTTGTGATGCGAGTTGTTTGGCCTGTGAGGGGAGAGCAGGGCTGGGAGAGCAGGGCTGGGAGAGCAGGGCTGGGAGAGCAGGGCTGGGAGAGGGCTGCTGGGAGAGGGCTGCTGGGAGAGCAAGGCTGGGAGAGCAGGGCTGGGAGAGGGCTGCTGGGAGAGCAGGGCTGGGAGATGGCTGCTGGGAGAGGGCTGCTGGGAGAGGGCTGCTGGGAGAGGGCTGCTGGGAGAGGGCTGCTGGGAGAGCAGGGCTGGGAGAGGGCTGCTGGGAGAGCAGGGCTGGGAGATGGCTGCTGGGAGAGGGCTGCTGGGAGAGCAGGGCTGGGAGAGGGCTGCTGGGAGAGGGCTGCTGGGAGAGGGCTGCTGGGAGAGGGCTGCTGGGAGAGGGCTGCTGGGAGAGGGCTGCTGGGAGAGGGCTGCTGGGAGAGGGCTGCTGGGAGAGGGCTGCTGGGAGAGGGCTGCTGGGAGAGGGCTGCTGGGAGAGGGCTGCTGGGAGAGGGCTGCACCATTATTCATTCAACTATTCCCTGCTTTCCTCGTTTAATACTGAGTACTTCATTTTAGGGTTAGCTGTCATACTGTAATGAATGGCTGTGGAAGACTGTACTCAAATGTTCTATGTTAACAGGTGGTCAGGTTAGATCAGGTTTTCTTGACTAATATAGAGTTTCAAAAGCTAATCAGGCCAAAATGCCTTCAGAGGGTAAGATTCAACTGGAATACAAAAAAAATTCACGTTGAATTTTATTTTTATGTGGTAAAGCACAATGTGTCTCTGATTCCTTCTCCATTCCAGTCTTGCTCAGTAGCAGGTGCACAGCCAATGTAGCACTCAAGTGACTAATTAAACCTAATTTCTCCTGAAGACCAGATGGCTGTATTCTTGGGCTGCTAACCTAGCTAGTTCTTAGCTGGTAGACTACAGTGGCCCATTCATGCTTTGCCTTGTCTTGTTTGATCTTATATTTAACAAGCCAGATGAAAGGAGCAATTATCAGGTCCCAAGATTTGGTTAAAGGACTACTTTACACAGGACCGTGGTTTATGCCAAAATGGAGTATAAAGAGAGGATTGTCTTTTGCCTGCCCTCTACTCCAGATATGTCCACAAAAGAAACAGTGATGAGCTTAAAGAGAGAACGTCTGAGATCATGAAGTAAAGGTAAATAATGAATGGGTTGTATTTTGTTATAAACCCCCTAGATGTCAACAACAAGCCTGTAAATGACGTTAGCTCAGAAATATAGTAGGAGCGTGCAGATGGAGCTCATGAGAGGTAGGGAGCCTCCTCACTCTGTGTAGACACTGGACAGGGAGGCTGTGGGGAGCCTCATCCCTCTGTGTAGACACTGGACAGTGAGGCTGTGGGGAGCCTCCTCACTCTGTGTAGACACTGGACAGTGAGGCTGTGGGGAGCCTCCTCACTCTGTGTAGACACTGGACAGTGAGGCTGTGGGGAGCCTCCTCACTCTGTGTAGACACTGAACAGGGAGGCTGTGGGGAGCCTCCTCACTCTGTGTAGACACTGGACAGGGAGGCTGTGGGGAGCCTCATCCCTCTGTGTGGACACTGGACAGGGAGGCTGTGGGGAGCCTCATCCCTCTGTGTAGACACTGGACAGGGAGGCTGTGGGGAGCCTCATCCCTCTGTGTGGACACTGGACAGGGAGGCTGTGGGGAGCCTCCTCACTCTGTGTAGACACTGGACAGGGAGGCTGTGGGGAGCCTCCTCACTCTGTGTAGACACTGGACAGGGAGGCTGTGGGGAGCCTCATCACACTGTGTAGACACTGGACAGTGAGGCTGTGGGGAGCCTCCTCACTCTGTGTAGACACTGGACAGGGAGGCTGTGGGGAGCCTCCTCACTCTGTGTAGACACTGGACAGGGAGGCTGTGGGGAGCCTCATCCCTCTGTGTAGACACTGGACAGTGAGGCTGTGGGGAGCCTCATCCCTCTGTGTAGACACTGGACAGGGAGGCTGTGGGGATTGATGGACAGTTGGACAGATAATCTTCACCTCTTGTTAGGCATTAACACTCCTCAACACTCCTAAGCAATTAGTCCCTCTGATTCAGAGCTCTATGTGAGCTCAGCTTCTGATGAGTCAGAGATCATTCTGGAAGGTTCCTCAGACACGTCCTGTTCAGAGGAGCTCCCCCCTCTTTTACAGCAGCAGGCTGTCCTGGATCACAGAAGGACAAGGCCCCGAAGCCTTCCTCAGGCTACTGTCAGCAGATTTTAAGTTGCACCAAAAGTCGAAGAGGGAGTTTGGAGGGAGTGACGTTCAAAATCCTACTATTTGTGGTCACATAGTGCAGCTAAAAAATGGCTTAGTAGTTTTATAATAGTTCCTCAGAATTTGGTTTGTGGTTTGCACATTTGTTGCATTCTACTGTATCTTCATAAATAGTCGTTTTCACCCACCATCTGTTTTGTACTTAGGGTAAAGGGTCAAAAGGATGCTCCGTGACGGAATCACTTTCATTTTTTTTTAAGGTGAAATGTAGCAAATTTGTTTTCATAAGAGCCCCATGGCAACCAATTAGTAATATTTTTAAGCACCTATTTGGAGAGCCTTTGAATCCTGTTTGGGGCTGTTGTACGCAACTTCAGGTTTCATTCAGCTTGGCATCTTCATAACAAGCTTTTTCAGCCATACTCCAGTCACCCAGAATGCTTTCATAAAACCTTTAAATTAAATTCATTCCATCAGACCAAGGGCAGCGCAAGTTCACTTTGAAAGATGGATAGATCCCTCTAAGAAGAGTAGAATGGAGAAACACTCCACAAACACTGACGCTCTAAAGAGAGCAGATTCAGAGTCCACATACTGAATGCCTCACTAATGATAGCTCCAGAATGGAAACAGAGCAGCCCTGGAAACTGGATGTGTGAACGGAACTCTGAATCTGTCTGATGCTGACAGGAACTCTTCTATCAGCTCAGGAGTGCGAGGGAGCCAGACGCTTCAGCTAAGCATCAACCAGCCTGCGCTTCATGTACCACTGAGTTGCCACTGTGCCATAGAGAACAGTGAGAACAGTGTCCCTCTTCCAGAGTGAGAGAATGTCATAGCTGCCAGTATCAGCAGTGTGGAGACTCACTGTTCAAGGTGTGTGCATTGTTATCAGCCATTCTTCTGATGACAGGCACCAGCTTGTCTGGGTTCAGTTTAAGGATCGCTTGCCTTTTTTTCTTCCAATTAGCATTGTTTAACGTTTTCTACTGCATCAATTCACGGCGTGTCAAGATATAATCACATGAGCTGGTTAAAGCTAACATGTCAGTATCTTTAACAGTAGAAGCCTCTTGTAGTGAAGCGAGTATCTCTGTTAGTGTTTTTGAAATGTGTCATTATGAAACCTTATGAAAGCTTCATGTTCAGCCCTCTTTCCAAACATTGGTTTGTAGGTGTTGAAGGCTTTAGAGGAAGGAATATGAGAGCTCTCATGACAAACATCCCTGCCTGCCTGCCATCAGGCGTGCCTCAACATTAAAACCCTTCTTGGGTGGGTGGGTGGGAGGCTTCAGGGAGGCAGAGGGAGGGATGCAGTATTCATGGCTTCTGTTTTCAGGACCATGGATAAATCCTTGCTATATTTGGAACACTACAGAATGATTCCCATGCCATTAGATTCCTCACGAAGACATTTTTTCCCCTTACTGCTTTTCTTCTCCCCCCCACTTGCCTCTCCCTCTCCTTGACAGCCTGCACTCAGCCCCTCACTTGTCCTGTCTCAACTGAGACAAATCCTCTCCAGTCCGTTCCAGGGACACAGCAACCTTCTCTGCACCACAAGCAGCACACAGTACACACCATACAGTACACACCATACAGTACACACCATACAGTACACACCATACAGTACACACCATACAGTACACACCACACAGTACACACCATACAGTACACACCATACAGTACACACCATACAGTACACACCATACAGTACACACCATACAGTACACACCATACAGTACACACCATACAGTACACACCATACAGTACACACCACACAGTACACACCACACAGTACACACCATACAGTACACACCATACAGTACACACCATACAGTACACACCACACAGTACACACCATACAGTACACACCATACAGTACATACCATACAGTACACACCATACAGTACACACCATACAGTACACACCACACAGTACACACCATACAGTACACACCATACAGTACACACCATACAGTACACACCATACAGTACACACCATACAGTACACACCATACAGTACACACCACACAGTACACACCACACAGTACACACCATACAGTACACACCATACAGTACACACCATACAGTACACACCACACAGTACACACCATACAGTACACACCATACAGTACATACCATACAGTACACACCATACAGTACACACCATACAGTACACACCATACAGTACACACCATACAGTACACACCACACAGTACACACCATACAGTACACACCATACAGTACACACCACACAGTACACACCATACAGTACACACCACACAGTACACACCATACAGTACACACCACACAGTACACACCACACAGTACACCCCATACAGTACACACCATACAGTACACACCATACAGTACACACCATACAGTACACACCACACAGTACACACCATACAGTACACACCATACAGTACATACCATACAGTACACACCATACAGTACACACCACACAGTACACACCACACAGTACACACCATACAGTACACACCATACAGTACACACCATACTGTACACACCATACAGTACACACCACACAGTACACACAGTACACACAGTACACACCATACAGTACACACCATACAGTACACACCATACAGTACACACCATACAGTACACACCATACAGTACACATCAGTCTTATCCATCCAATGTTATATAAAGAGGACTACACACAGCCACTGACTGGAGCACAGATGTATGTCTTGTTTGGGGAGAGGTAGTCTCTCCTGGGTAGAAGACATGACAAATCCTTGATTGTTATGATCAGGCTTGTGTTAGATGTGAGAGCTTTCATTTGTTGATGCTGAATCTCACCTGGAAACATTCAATTCTTGAAAGTTTTAGACAGCAGGGAGTTGCCATTGTGTCCATCGAGACACAAAGCTTATCTGTGTTAATGTAATGTTGGATCCAAGTCTACATGACAACTCTCAATGTCACGTAATACCAGTGTGCTTAATATTAATGCCAACGTGCATTCACTTATTATATTTTCTGTTCTGCAATCATACTGTTAAGAATTGAACCACCATTTGAAAGGTTATTTTGGAATGCAACATACAAACACATGACACACACACACACACACACACACACAGCCTACCAACATACTCCACACATGAACACCCTTGTCAAATGTGTCAGATGGACTTCTGGCCAGGTGTTGGTTGTCTGGTCCAGTACAAACTATTTAAACAATGAGCCTTTCTCTTCCCAGACCAGGAGAAGAGCTGAGGATCCCAGTATGAGGTCACTAGTCTGGAAGCCTCCACTTCAGCTGTTTTGCTCTAGTGCACTAGATGATCCTCTCTGTTGATATTCAATTTCCTGGAAAATCATACTTTGCTACATCATCAAAGACTATGACTTGCTTGGCCATGTGTTATTAGAGCTGGTAAGAACACAGTGTGAGAACAATGGCCTGCAGCTGCAGGGACATGCTCACTGCTTGAGTCTGTTCTCTTTTAACAGGAGTCAAGCGGTTAGGGTGTGGGGATGGTAATCAGAAGGTCTCTGGTTTGAACCCCAGCTGTGTCGACATGATGTTGTGTTCCTGGGCAAGGCACTTCACTTCCTACTTGCCTCAGGGGGGAATGTCCCGGTACTTGCTGTAATTCACTCTGGATAAGAGCGTCTGCTAAATGTTAATGGGACATTTAGGATACATGTTTTAATGCTTATGAAAAGCCACTTTCCCTGCTCAACAGTTCCAGCTCCAAGAAAGCTTTTTGTGTGTTGTTGCTTTTGTAAACTGTGGTGCAACATGAAACATGTGTCCGGGCAAATTGGGACACACATGAACCCCCCCCCTCTCTCTCCCATGCAACACTCTCTGTTTGGCATCATCTTTCTCGTTCCTTCTCTATCTCGCAGATGTAGAGGATGATACATTAAAAATACAACTCTAATCATGAACGGATTTCTCCTCCATCGCTACAATCCCATTAGAATCCTTTGAAAATACTTGGCCAAAGACTTATAGGGCCAGGCGATACATAGTTTACCCTTCACATACAGTACATGGAGAAGAGGAGCAGATCCCCTCAGGAGCTGAGAGGATAAAGTGTTTAAATGTCTTTACGGCTAAAACATGCACATCTGAGCTGGAATAAACATTGAATTGCTGTCTGTTGATGCAACCTAGCTTGAGTAGCATGCAGACACACACACACACACACACACACACACTGTGCTGCATAAAGAGCTACTGCAGTCAAGGTTTCTGCTGGGATTCTAGCATAGTTGGTCATTCTAATGCAGCACATTAGAGTCCAGAAATGTACGGACTGGAGAAGTATTTTTTGTTGTGTTGTTTTTTGTTTTTTGTTGGTTTTGAGGTCCAACAACACAGACAATATTTGATATAAATTCAGAGATTTACACGTATAGACTTCTTGTCTGTACCAACATGGTTTATGCTTCTTATAACAAACAAATATGAGATTAGCTTTTTCATAATTTCCTGTGAATGTGAAGATATTGAGCAGAGCAGAATATAATACAGTATGTTGGCTGTTGATTGGTAGCTGTGAATGAGGGCTCCTTTGTCATCGCTAATCCAGTGGCTGGAAGTAGCTGTTAGCTCTGCTTGTGCAGCCAAGGTCCCTCAAAATACTTCACATCATTTGTACCTGCAGCCTGAAGTCATGGTTTGCACATTGTTTATGAGTGAGACTTGAATTTTGCAACAACAAACTATTAATGAGTGAACAAGAATTTTTCCAATCTCTTGTCCTGCTGGAGGAAGCTTGAGGAGGGAATCTATGAATAGGGAATAGAGAGTTAGAGGCAGAGGGGACATAGCTTTGAGGCGAGTGTCTGATGTCTTGTACAGAGGTGGGATGAATATAGATTGAATAATATGCCATGGATATTATTTGCAATGCATATGATAAACCCTGTGTATACTCCATGGGGCTTATCTCTCTCTCTCTCTCTCTCTCTCTCTCTCTGTGTCTTTGTCTTTGTCTTTCAAACTCTCTTTCTCTCCCTCACACACACACACACACACACACACACACACACACGCACGCGCATAATACCAAAACAGAACAAGTATCAGTCTAACCTGTATGCAAGGATGCATATGTTTGTATTTAATTTGCAAGACAGATTTCTGCTTGCCGTTTTTCATTTCATTTTTGTTAGGAGCCAGTTGTGTGTGTGTGTGTGTGTGTGTAGGTGTGTGTGTGTGTGTGTATGTGTGTGTAGTGTGAACAATATATCTCCCCTCTGTGATCCTATTGGCCATTTGGGACCTAAGTATCTCCGCTGATGAAGCATAACGGCCAAACAGCAGTCTGCTGTCAGATTAGGACATCACTGTCAGACGCATGAGTGGCCCGCCTCATCCCGACAGCCCTATTAGCACAGGCATGGCATTGGGAAGCACTGGAAAGACATGTGAAATTGGCTAGAGTCCCTGTTACGCTCCTCATTCTAGTCAAACTGCATTGTTTGCCATGAGCCTTTTTTCAGCCTTTTTTCAGCCGTTAAAGCCTATTTGCCACCCTGATAACACCAGGGATCCTAACAGCACAAACAATCAGATGGCTCAGAAAAATGGCTGTTGTGTAGTTTGTCATGGAGGAGTGTTAACAGTGCAGAATAGGAGGAAGGATGTTGTGTGTCTGTGTTGTCACGACTACACTCTTTCATACACTGCAGCAAGTGTCATGTCAGAAGAAGTGAACCAGAGACAGCAGCCTGGGCCCTGTAGCAGAGCGTGCTGAGGCCTGGGGATGAAAGAATACTGCACGACATGAGGAACACTGTACAGTCTCACCTGTGGGAGTCAGTCTAAGCACAGTTCCAGTGGGTTTAGTAGTTTCCCTTTACTGCTTCCTCCCTGTCGACAGCTGATGTTTATCTATTCTCCCCATCTGGGTCCCGGGACTCAACATCTGGTCCAGCGGCCACCTTGTAAGGTCTGGTTCAGGGGTTGACAGAGAAGGACGCTGACTACAAATGGCTGTCCAAGCTGGGTGAGGGAGACACAGAGAGATGCAGAGCACAGACTAATGGTCCTAGCCATCAATGCTACTGATGTATTGCAAAGGGAGGTCATTCTTAAGAGACATGAGGGGGTTTTCCTGCACTGTTGCAGTAAGGTTTTTTTTACCTGCTTGTCTGTCCTATCACGAGCGCAGGTTCCAGCACTGAAGCAGTGACATGATTGGTTGCCTGCGCCAATATAATTAACTTTCTCACAACTTTATGATCTTCGTTATCTTAACGATGTGGAATCAAAATGTTACTGGACAGTAATCATTTGGCTTGCCCTTCAAGTGAGGTAATGAATGGCAATTTTTTGATCGTTGACTCTGAGTATTTTATTTATTGTAAGAGTAAAGAGAGAAACCCAGTCCTTGTATTGATACAGTGTTCTGCTTCTGGGTTCTGGGTTCTGTTTCTGTGTTTTGATTCTGTGCTCTGGTTTTGTGTTCTATATCTGTGTTCTATGTTCTGGTACTGTGTCCGGTACTGTGCCATCCAACTGCTGCATCTGCTGGTGTTGAAACACAGAGGACAAAGTATTAGATGCTTTTTTTTTTTCCGAGGCTCTTGTCCTGCAGATGTGGAGTGTTTCACCAAGCCTGTACTCCACAGAACCTCAGCATCTTTTTCACATCCTCATCTCCTCACCTCTGCTAAGGCTTGAGCTATTGTAACCCCTCCCCCCTCCCCCTCCCTCCCCCCCTCCCTCCCCCCTCCCCCTCCCTCCCCCCCCTCCCTCCTCCCTCCCTCCCTCCCTCCCTCCGACCCTCCCTCCCTCCCTCCCTCCCTCCCCCCTCCCTCCCCCCTCCCTCCACCCTCCCCCCCTCCCTCCCTCCTCCCTCCCTCCCTGTCCCTTACCATGGATGAGTTTTTCCCTTGGCTTGTAGACTCATCCATTATGAATGGAGTGTTTTAGGAGGATGATCTTAGCTTGGCAATACAAATATCTTTTTTGGGGTTCCCAACAGAGATGGACGACCCCAGCACAAAGCTGGGCAGGACAGTTACTGAAGCAGGACATCTTTATTATTTGATTTGATGGCTATCATAAAAGAAGCCAAGATGCATGTGTCTGCAAACTGCAGCACTGTCTATTATTCATGAGGCAACATGGACAGTCTCAGTACATTTTATTTTCGAACAGATTTCTTCAAAACTGCAGCATGGAGCTGAAAACAGCAAAGCTGTACTGTATCATCCAGGACACAGTGGCGATAACAACACACATCAACGTTAACCCACTCCAGATGAATAGTACTGCATTAGGAATGGCTTGGTTAAACATACATGACGAGTCTATTTTCCAGAGAGCGTCATCATCCATTGTCATTGGCTGCTTCTTAACCGGGGGCTAGATGAGGGTCCAGGGAGGGGGGTCCCTGTGAAGATGCAGAGGAAACACTGGCAGGAGGACCAGGGCATGGGGCAGGCGATCGAAAAAGACAGGAAGGTTAAAACATGGAACATATAAAGAGAGACTGGGACAGAGAGAAAGAGAGTGAGAGGGAATTAGGGAGAGAAGAGAGAAAGAGAACAGAAGTGATGAAGTAGAGAAAAACAGAGAAAAATTCATAGAGAGAGAGAGAGAAAGAGACAGAAATACAGGGAGAGAGACAGAGAGAGAGAGAGAGAGAGAGAGACAGAGAGAGATAGAGATGGAGAGAGAGAAAGAGAGAGGGATAAACAGAGATACAGAGAGAGAGAGAGAGAGAGCGAGAGAGAGGTAGGGAGGTCAGAGTCAGCTGCTGTCCCACTGGGCACAGATATACCACTCTATTAGTCTTGCACAGAGGAAGAGGAGAGCGTGCAGGTGGGACAACAGTCTAGCCAGCAGACACACACACACACACACATACATACACACACACATACACACAAATAGGTGACAAAGTGACAAAATGATTGTTTCAGGTGTTTGACGGGGAGGAGTCGAAAATTGAGTATAAGTAAACTATGGTTCAAGTATATGTGTTCATACATTCTAGAATGTATTATTCCTTTACTGGTCAAAGTGAGGTGCTATTCATTTAAGAGGGGAGGTTTTATAACCCAAGACATTTTGTAACCTTAAAACACTCAGGAGAGCTTCCACAGTGTGTGTTTGTGAAGCTGCTTACAGAAATGTGCTGCATAGGAGTGAATCAGTTATGCTCAGGGCATATAGTAGGAATAATTCATAATAGTGTTTCTGAAAGCAACTGAAGCACAGTGTGAAATAGAAAAATGTATTTCTCCTTAGCAGTATTGGTTTTATGATTTATTTCTATAGGGATGTGTGGGATCAAATTCAGATGGAAGGAGTGATCAAACCAGTGTTGATGTGGTTCTGAATGTATGCATGGCAGCTTCGAGAAACATTGCCTCTCATAAACAGTATGAATATTTCCCATTCACTGACTTTGAAAGCTTTGTGTGGGAGTTAACGGCCATTGAGATGGAACCAAAGTAATTGTTAGGGACAGGGGAAAGGAATATGGGACAAACCGCTCTTAAGCTGCACAGGCTGAGACAAATCTATTGTTGATCAGATCAATAAAACCCCATTTCAACTGATGGGGCCTTTTTTCACTTTAAAACAAAGACTTGCTGTCTCTGCTGTTTCCTGTTTGTCTCATCCTCACCTTTTTATCTTACAGAGTGTTGGGGAGCCAGCAGACGCCATGCAAGGCTGCTTGAGCTGAGTGGGTAATTTCTGCCTTCTCCAGGGGGTGGAAGGAAGCTACCCCGTCCTCACGACTGAGGGGGGGGGAGGAGAGGATTATTTCCCACCTTTGTTCTGATGCCTCCAGAGATGGCTCTCAACAGACCCTGATCTGCCTCACACAACACTGTTCAGTAGCTGCTCATCATATCCTCTCTCACCAACAACCAAGGAGAACAGATAGAGAGAGGGGGGAAACTAATTAGTATTACTGAAGCCTGAGCTGAGAGAAAAGAGGCTTCTGAAAACGTGCGTGTGCTCTAAAGAACATTGAGGTTAACCTTGAGGCCATTTCTTTTTTTGGGGGGGGGGGGGTTTCAAAGGCGTCATCTTACTTGAATGTGAGTTCAGCCTTCCACAATGAATCAAGGAACTTGTAGGAACACATGGGCTGGTTGTCACAGAAGAGGCTCTTATTGGCTGCTGTTTCTGGTGTGCTGGAGCCATCTCTCAGCTGCCAAGCCCAAAATCCCAGGGCACGCGCACCTCAACTCCATCCGCATAGATGGAGACATTTCCCTGGGTGGTCTGTTCCCAGTCCACGCCAGGGGCAACGATGGCAAGGCCTGTGGGGAGCTGAAGAAGGAGAAAGGCATCCACAGACTGGAGGCCATGCTGTTCGCTCTGGATCGCATCAACAACGACCCCGAGCTGCTCCCGAACATCACGCTGGGGGCTCGCATCCTGGACACCTGCTCCAGGGACACGCACGCCCTGGAACAGTCGCTCACCTTCGTCCAGGCGCTCATCGAGAAGGACGGGACGGACATCAAGTGTCTGAGTGGAGGACCACCCATCATCACCAAGCCTGAGAGGGTGGTGGGTGTTATTGGGGCATCTGCCAGCTCGGTGTCCATCATGGTGGCCAACATCCTGCGCCTCTTCAGGGTAAGAGCTTGCTGCTTGAAGGGTCCTGGCAGTGTGGGCTGGGAGAGGAACTGAGTAGTGTGACTGACACAACACCATTGACTCAATCATTGATACATTTACATGGGCATTCAGTACATACTAAATTCGTTTGAAAATAGTGCTGTAAACATAGGAATGTCCAGTATGATTAAGTTAGAAATTGAAACATTGATGCATCCAAGGTCAACCCTAGATGTAGACGTCTGAGTGTTTTAGTGGTCTCAGATGGATCTGTCATTCAGCTCATTGACATGGATTTTTTTCACTGTCCAGAGAACAGAGGCTTGTCATTAGTGAGGCGCTTCTACCACTAATTACATTCAGTCCTTAGCAAGGCTTTTCTCTAATTAATTCCAGGAAGCCATGCATATGAGAATGGAGCACACACAGTAGTCATATCAAAGATAACATGTGCATCTGCCCTATGCTCATTGAAGGCAAACAAAATGTGCCCGTTTGTAAACCAGACCAAAACAGAACCTGACAGAGTTTTCATGATGCCTGTCGCACGCTGTCAGCACACCAACAGGCAGATGGCAGGCACGATATGGATTTAATTAACACAATTAGAGGCGGACAGAGAATTTATACCTATTTTTGTCTACTAATCAGTCCGGCCTTAACCAGTGGTCCATCGATTTCAGCAGTAATTTTGCATGGTTGTATATTATGAAAATGTTGGGCAAAATCTTTCCTAGAAAGCGTATTTGCTGACTGGAGGTTTTGTGTCAGAATCCAGATCAGTGACACTGTATGCATGATCCTCTGAAGTGGTTGTGACAGTACAGATTGTAGAGGCCATTTTGAGCAGAAGCTGGAGGCTTTAGACCATATGATCAGGTTTCTGAACAGGTCACCTCCATGGCCAAGTAATCTCCAGCACAAAGTCTTATATTTGTAGTGTGTGTGAGCTGAATGAAAGCCTGCCTCACACCACTGAAAACTATCAATGCACCATGTTAGCCGTGGCTAAAGTGTTCAGATAAGTACATGTTAGAGATCAGTTTAGATGCTGTTTGACTTTGACATGGAGGTGCGTCCAGATCTCAGACATCATCAGGGCCCAGAGGACATCGTCTGTAGCTGGTCGTCCTCTGTGCTTGCTGGAAGGATGTCATTACTACCAGCTGTGTCCTTCTTGAGCAGCAGGTTGGCGTGGCTGTGCTCGCTCACTTCTACATCATTAGCCCCACATCAGTCTCTCTGTAGAGTCCTCTTCATTAGTCAAGGTGAAGTTACCACAGACACTTGTCTCTCCAACGACTTCAACCGTCTGACCTCATGTCCTTTCGTTATCATCTTAGTTGATGGGGATTAAACCTGCTCTTTGTACCATGATGGAGATTTCATCAAAGTATCAAGGTAACCTTCAGAGACTCTCTTTCTGAACCAGTCAAACAGGAAATGTGCAGTCATGTTTTACGGGTGCAGAAAACCAGAGCCATGGGCTGCTCACCTGCTGGTCACCTGCAGACAACTTGAGTTGTCAGATTTTCCTTTTTGTTTACTTGGGGGTTACAGCGTTCCTTCAGGTAATGAGCCATTGTGTTCCAGACTACAGTTCGTGTTTTATAGACTGTTCTTTCTCCTCTATTCCGTATCCTCCTTGCACAGTCTTAGAGAGGCTAAGAGCAAAGTGTTTACTCAGCACTCAAGAACAAGCAGGATTCTGTCCCTATGGTACAACATGAATATTTTACCACAGCATTATGTAATGTCCGCCTGGGGAGGCAGGTTTGAAAGCACCCCTCTATACTCACTCCTAACTGGTCCGTACTACAGCCTTGTGATGTTCTCATTGGCTCCATCTTTTTACTGCTACATAAGCAGGAACAGAGTGCGCCCGTGCTTGGGATAATTAGCAGAGGGCTGGATGTGACACTACACACAGTGTTTGATTAGTCTTTCATAACAAGCTGGTTGTAATTAGAACTCTGGATTTTGATCTACTTTTTTCCTCTTTACTGCTTGGTGTGTGGACAGGGATCATGAAGAAGGTGGACCACCCACTGTCTACTTGCTGAGACGATGAGTTCTCAAGCTAGAAAAGGGATGATTTGGCAGCCACAGAGATTCAGGTGCAGTCATCAAGCAAGCCATAGACAGCCTAAGTGACTATGACTGTTGTCTGTGGAGGAGGGAGGCAGGACTGGCCTGTACAGAGACGAGAGGAGAGCAGAGGAGATCTGAGACTAGACTGCACTGAGTCGCTGTGTGCTGAGATGTAGGGGAGGGTTAACTAGCTGTCTGTTGGGCTGTCTGTGAAGCACAGAGACCTTATAGCCTCCCCTCTTTCCCCTCATTAGTGACAGAAGCCCTTAGGCAATCTACCTTCCTCTCCTCTCAGCATCTCGCCATGTTGAAAGCCAGTGCTTTCATTGCATTACCAGCGGAGCCATCATTCATACAAAATGCATCAAAACGCAATAATATTTTTAGAAATTATTTGTCAAAAAAGAGCTTCTCTCATACTCGTGAACTAAACAGGGGAATGGTATCTTATTTAAATGCATATGGATATTAAAATTGTATATTAAATACCCTTGGCTTGTTTATCTCCTCTAATCCTATATAAGCTTGAAGGATTTTACTTGGCTAGTGAGCAGGATTACTAGTTGCTACACTCTGTTGCTGCTGTACCTCACAAGCTAGTGGCACTCTTTATCACCGTCAGACAGACCTCTTCCCCAGGTTCGTCCTGTCACCTTCACGGATCCTCAGCTCTCAATCTTGCTGGTAATTGAGGACAGAGTCCTGAGCTGGAGAATTGATTCTGACTAAGTGGACTCTCGTTCTGCACTAAGTGAAACTTGGTGCAGCCCATACTACATCAGGTAATTCAAGCCTCACGTTCCCCCTGCCCATCCAAGTCCAGTAAATCCCATGCAAGTCTTTCCTGTCCCTGTGACTTTCAAAGCACCACAAACAAGGAAAGAAAACCGAATAAACACCTTAAAAAGCTTTAGTAAAAGACAATTGTTTTCTTGTGTTCACAGTCCAGTGGGTTTTCTCTTGTTCTCTCCCTGCCACTCAAACATACTTTTACAATCGCGTGTCCTGAATTCATGCAGCTGTCTTTGTGTTCAGCGCTGCAGTTACCCACCGCAGCACAGCCGTTCCTTTAGTTCACGATCAGTTAGGACTAAAGTCACTTAGCCAACCCAGTACAGGAGTGAAGGGAGGATGGACAGAGACTGGCATGTTATTCCTGCTGCCTCTCCCCTGCCTCAAGTGTGAGCTAATCCCTTTGCAGGAGGCTGAAGCAGCATCTGGTAATCACCCAGTTTGGTGTCAGAGGACCAGGTGTGGTGGTCTCCCTGTGGGCTCTGACGATGTTGGCTCTACCTCAGATTTATAATATGGCATTTCATTTGTGTACTGTTGTAAATATGGAGAGAGAATGCTGCAGAGCATTATGGGAGAAAGCCTTTTCAAAAGGGCACGCTTTTATTAGATGGGTATGTCCTTTTTTATTGAGTTAATCAGATTTTCCTTGACAACCTAGTTGAGTCGCTAACCATCTGGCCTGTTTATCTTATTCCATATCTTAATACAGAAGTCTTATCCATAAATTCAACAGCAGGGTATCTACAACTGTCAAAAACTGATTTAACCCTTTACTTGTAATTTTCTCAGAACTGTTTTACAGCCGTATACAAGAGTGCTATCTAATATTAAAGTGCAGAGATTTTTTTAAACAAAGTAAAGTTTTTACACACTTCAATTCATAACTTTTATAGTCTCCATCTATTGTAACACGTCGTAGAAAAGATCTTAGTCTCTTTGAGGCCATTAAGTGTCCTGCATGTTTCTGCCTGGCGCCTGTCTCAGTCACAGTCTTTTAATCTGGGTGAGCTGAGGGGTTCACTTGTTCTCCCCAAATCTTTTCCTGAAAGATCTTAAACAGTCACATCTCTGAAACAGGATCCAGAATCCAGCGAGCGCTCAGTTCCCATGAAAAGGCCTAAAGGCTTAAAGCTGTCTCCCCAGCACAATCTCCATGTCATCCAAAACAGCTTTAGCTGTCCTGCTGTCTGGAGCTAGTGTAGTCTTAAAGTTCACCTAGATTTCTATTCTGAGAATGGAGGAATGGTGGCGTTACACGGCTAAAGCTGACCGTGAAATGAATTTGAATTAATCAATGGAAAAAATGACAGTTTGATGTTGGAAGATCAATCAGATTAAATCAAGATACAAAGTGACATCAGTGACAATATCTTGTAAAATCGGTGGTTTAATGCTACTTAATTGACGTACACAATGTGTACAGATTTATTCGCATATATGCTGAAGTGATTCAGGAGTGGAACAGTATTTCAGTAGTGGATGTGGATAGGAAGTGCTTGTTTTGATTTTGGCTATATGCTGCTGATATTGAGCCCTGAGCCAACATATCCTCTACCCACCCTCAGCCAGGCTCCTGCAGGTCAACATGTTTGGACATCTCCCAGCCCACAAGCAAACTAAACAGCATGAGAGCTTGCTTGATGAGTCACACATGCATGGCTCAGAGGGATTCCCAAGGAGGGTTTGCCTCCGAGGCTGTCACGATGCTTCATCTGTCTGTATCGGTGCCAGAAATATCATTTGGTCCCCACAAAATATTTTCCTCTCATGATGGATGTATTTTAATACAAACTTGAATCCTTTTGCATCCCTTACTTTCCCTGTAGTTTCTCGAGTGGCTGAGCGGAGAGGGTATTGGGCTCGTAATCAAAAGATTTATATCTTGGCTGTGCCAACATGACGCTGTGTTCTTGGGCAAGGAACTTCACTCTACTTGCCTCAGGGGTAATGTCCCTCTACTTGTTTTAAGTCGCTCTGGATAAGAGCGTCTGTTACATGTATTATTCTCAGTCAAATAAAAGCAGTCCAATAGAAATCCTCTTCCAGTGACGCTGGATGTCACTTCCATCACTTTCTCCCCCTGAAAGCTAACAATCATTAAACAATCAAGCTTTGAAGACCCCTCACATACAAACACACAGCTCTTAGATTGAACTCTTCTTTGATCATTGACCCTGAGGCTCCCAGGCTATGATGACAGCATACTTCGTTTCCTGCCCTGCTCCCCTCGTCCTCCTTGCTTCTGTCGCTGAAAGCTTATGTTTAAAGCTACACCATGGAAAGCTGGAACATAGTGTTATCGATTTCACAAGGCTGAGACGATGACAGTTAAACTGAGATAAATTCACCTACATGCTGTCTTTGGAAAACAGACCGAGGTTTTAAGAATATTGGGAAGTCTCCGGTGTCTTTGTGTGTCTTTGTGTGTCTTTGTTGTGTTCTTGTCACTAACATAGATCATCACCCAATTTAGAACATTAGAACATTAATAACAGCAGTATCAATATATTTAAAGCACAATAAACAAACAGTAAATCATGAGTATGAATATATGAATATTTTTTTAGTACTTGCCAATACCTATACATTTGTTATTTTCTTTCTTTTCGTCTTTTTGGGGGGTGGGGGAGGGGGGTGGGGGAGGGGGGTGGGGGAGGGGGGTGGTGGAGGGGGGTGGGGGAGGGGGGTGGGGGAGGGGGGTGGGGGAGGGGGGTGGGGGAGGGGGGTGGGGGAGGGGGGTGGGGGAGGGGGGTGGGGGAGGGGGGTGGTGATGGGGCAGTTTTAGAAGTACAACACAGTCAGACTAATTTAGTCATTTAGCAGACGCTCTTATTCAAAGCAACTTCTTCATCATTACTTGAATTAAAAAATATTTATATTTTCTTGTGCTCAAGCACAAATTACAGCACAAGGTATTCTTTTTTACGAGTATGAGAATAAGTGCTTTAGCTTGGTATTGGTCCCAGAAATAACCCCTACCATCTGTGTTCACAGCAAGTTAATAATTCCCACAGCTCATATGTAGAATAAAGATGCTACATCGTACTTGGATGCTGCTGGGTCATGTGTGAAATCTCTATGTTGAAAAAAAACTAGTTTCGTGTTCGATATCGACACAGTTGGTTGTGCTGAGCTGTTTGTTTCATTCAGAAGCAACTATACCTTGTGTCATACGACAGAGAATAATATGACAGTCAAGCAATAAAGGAGTCACATTGTTATACAGCTACCAGTTAAATGCATTAGCAGTCAGTTAAGTGCAGGTTGACGCACTGCATGATGATCAATAGACCGGTATGTTCTCTGAATACTGAGTCTAATTCAGATTTACACCATTCCCTGCAGGTACTACAGAAAGCAAGACTTTTCATCTGTGAGACGGTCAATTGTCTTTTTTTTCTTGTCCTCTGCTTCTTTGGGAGCGTCTCTTCTTCTCTGGTCGTCTGCAGAGGTCTTGGCTGGGTCTTCCCAGGCAGGTGAAGCAGGCTGGATGTGTCCTCCCAGGAGAGCTGGGGGTCAAACACAAGGACACTGCCCAGCCTAAGCTTTAGTGATTTCATATTCCATGCTGACATGTGGGGCCTGGAGGTCTGGTCCCCTCTGACCAACGCTGCTCTGCTCTCTTCTGACCTGCGCTCACCTATCCTCAGACACACTTCCACAGACAGTGTCCTTGACAGCTGTCTTAAACACAAAGTGTTCTAATTGAAATGTAACCAAGGTTTCCAGGTGTTGTTTTGGAACATCTGCTCTCTATGGTTTGACCCAAGTTTTACTTTCCTATGCCGTTTATATGAATGATAGAAGAATATCCAGCACCGGTGGTTCAGTGGTAGGATTCTTGCCTACCATGTGCAGAAGGCCTGGGTTTGATTCCCAGTGGGGGTTTGAATCCTAGCCAATGCATTGAATATGTGTGCGCCTGTTAGATTTCCCCATTAGGGGACTAATAAGGGATATGGTAAGTTCCTCCTTTCTTTCAATGCTTTTTTTTTTTTTACCTCTAATTGCGACTTGGCTATCAATGCAATGCCAAACGTGCAGAGAGAACATTTCAGAAGGATGATTTCTCAGGGAGAATGGATCCTGCTTCAAAGTCACACCAAGACACTATTCAATCCTGATCCTGAAAGCCAAGAATTAAAACCTGAAAGTAAACCAGTTACATAGTTCCACTTTGACAAATTGCTACTATAGTGTAAAACTTTGTCATAAATAATTTTCTAGAGAAATTTGAGATAAATAGTTTCGCTTGATTTGCTTTGAAAGATAATTTATATATTTATGACTTGATGAAGTATCAAATAACTCTCGTTGGCCCTATCAACTTTATCTGAATTGCAAGATATGTGATACTAACTACCTGTTTGAATATACTTGGTTTTTCTAAACCATATTAATGGAAAGAAAAATACATAATATACCAACAATACCCCCCCCCCCCCCCTCCCTGCTCCCTGTAGTGTTTATTCCAGGCTCTTTCAGAGGAAAGTGGCATTTGAAGAGGCCACTCAAAAGTGCATTCGAGAGCTGGAATTGTACAACATCTGGTCATGCAAGAGCCTCTTTGATGTGTTCTGAAGTAGCATATAATGATTTTTTTATGTTTCCAAGACAGAGAGCTGTAATCACTGACCTTGTATTATTCAGTTTGTCTGAACTTTTGAAGGTGTAAGTCAGATGACTGATAATAGTGTCTGAGAAAGCAACTAAACTTGAAGAGGGCAAAAGTGTTTGTCATAATTCACAATCGACATCTTTTGAAAAGATTCCTGTGTGATGATGTTGCCACTGAAGCATGTTTATTTCTGCTTTTTACATCACATCACATTAGAGGACAAAAAGCAGAGCCACAAACTTTGATCCGAGGTCATCCTAAACTGAATACTCACAATGCATTTATAATAGAGGCTGAACGAGTGTAAAAGCACTTCAGTGTACAGAAAGTTTCAGACCGGATTATTTTGATTTGTGCCGCTACACGTGAGGTAATTGAAAATCAACCCTCATTCAACAATGCTTCTTATGGAAAATAAACAATTCTAAACTAAACTTTTAACTTTTCATGTTGACGGTATTAAATCTCCCCTCTCTACTTGTCTTGGCAGAACTCATTAATAGACATGTGTTCTAGGCACAGTGAGGTAGACCAGAGGCTGACACACGCTGTCTTACAAATCTCCGAGGTCCTTAGCACATCTTAGATGTTCTTTCAGAGCACAGGGTGTAACATTACTACATCACTAACCCGTTTCAAGACCACGGTCTCTCTGCTTTCCAAGTGTTACACAGAGACAACTTTCTAACCTACTTGGTTCATTCACTATGACTTTAGCTGTGCAGTCTTAAGGTATGTGAAGCTATGACCTTAGTAAATAACCAGACCAGACTGGACCAAGTCCGTGCTTACCCTCTAACAGATATGACATCAGGAACACTGTATCCCTTAACAAGACAGATCTTAACAGCCACTCACTTGTCCCCCGTTTGAGAACATCCATCTGGTGTTCCTCTACAAACCACTTACAGTTGCAGTGTTCTGGTGTAAAAGGCACAAGCATTGACTGAATACATTACCTGCATGCGTAGACGTCTCACAGTTAATCAATGACTGAGTCTAAATGGAGGCATCAGATCCTGACAGTGATGTCTTCCATGAGGCTGACTGCCAGAGGAGCACGCACCCATGAGAGTGTGCTCCGTGTCATTGGCTGAGCACACTCACATCCCTCCGTACCTTCATTGATTTTCACACTTAAGCCTAAGAAAATGAATACCAGCCCAAAACCTGTTCGACGCTGCATCTAAGTAGTGAAGGATGGATGAGGTCATGGTCAATGCAGACAGGTGCAACACTCATTGAGGTTTTTGGTTGGAATTTAGTTGCCAAACAACAAGATACGAGTGACTGATTTCTGTCATTATTATTTTGGTCGATCATCCGCAAAGACGTGATATATAACACTATCTCCTGGATGTCCCTGTTCATGGGTTATAAGAGGCACGTCAGCACTCCAACCAAAATGCATAAAGTCATATTTAAGGATTTAGATCTGGTTACATGGTCTTAGAGGGATTTTTTTAACATGCAGTTAGGTAATGTCAGCATTTTAAGAATCCTTGTGCTAATAAGGAGGGAAAAATGTACATAGATCTGAAAGACAAGTTTGACAAGATCTGGAATCTGGTTTTGACTATATAAAAAAGATGTTCAGATGCCTTATATTTTATTTTGCTGACAGGTAGATTCTGAACTTGAAAATCTGCACAGGTAAAAAGGCTGCTTGACATTGAGGAGTGAGCCGTCTGTGTGTATCAAGAAACATAAAGGAAACCTTGACAGACACAGAGCCAATCTCTCTGTACAGCTTGGAGATGTGCGCTAGCTCAAAGTAACTCTGAGAGAGAGACTGCAGGTTTTCACAACTCTGTCAACTGGCTCTCAACTAGAAAACATTTCAAGGTGCTCCAGGCACTTTTAACCAGCCTACTTTAGCTTTTCTGCAAGATAAGCTGTAAGAATAAAATATTTAACTATTTTCTATTATGGAGTGAGCAGAGTGACTTTGCATTATATTGATGAGGCCCAGTATACTGTTGAATTCATAGTGCCTGAGTCTTAGCAGAGCCACAGACAACTAAATGAAGGTAGTCAGTCTTCCAGAAGTGTTTAAAGGCCACCAAAGGTGGATTTACTGTAAATATTCTAGTGACTATAGTGGAACGCTCAAACCTTTAGGGGACAGTCTTGGGTTAAAGGGTATATAGGGTTATTTTTATTGGACTGCACTGATACAATCAAAAAATAAAATAAATAATAAAAAGTTGTGTTGTTCTTCCATTTTTGGTCAGTTGAAGTACTTTTTGTCAGATATTGACATGTACGTTTTCTAGATACAAATATCACTGGCTGAGTGGTCTGAATCAAAAGAATCAAATCATACATAGTTTCTTCCATACAAATTTGACCATCCAACACCAGTGATTCCAAAGCCATCTGGTTGGGTGCAGCCACAGAACACCGATCAATAATGCTGTCAGAAGCTTTTAAAGCAGGCCGGATGAATGGTCTATAGAGTGGATTGAATTATTTAATGTTTCTGTGCATTTGTCAGTCTCATTTTGTTCTGACTATATTGTACTCTGTGGGATTCAATAGAACAGGATAGAACAGACCAGAATGGACAGGACTGGAACTGAATGTTTTAACCAAACCAAAGTCAGCAAGTCTACAGAAGAACTCCCTACATCAATGGTCTTAACCTTATTGGTGTATATGTGAGGCTCTCTGTGAAATTGCTTGGAAAACGGGCCATACAAATATACATTTTCATTTGATTTGAATGTACACTGTACATTTTATGCATCAATAAAATGCTTTTCGCAAAACCAACAAGTTTGGCTAAATGCGGTTAAGAAAAGCTTTTCTTTGAAACTCATATCGAATGAATGCATTGACAAATGACAAATGAATGGTTAGGCTAAACGCTGGGCTTAGAAAACAGGATTCAAACTGAAGGTTAAATATAATCACAAGGAACAAAGAACAGGACAAATGGGAAATAAAATATGAGTTGTGCTCTAAATAGCAAAAAATAAATATAAAATCACAAAGTGCAACTGATCTATCAAATAGCACTCACATTTTCAGTTGGATCAGGGAGAGTGCCTGGCAGTAATGAGATAGAACCACCTGGAGCTTGCTGGCTAAGGTCACACCAAGCCACTTCAAGACAAGCCTCCATTACAGTAACATAGATACGTTCAGTGTCTTATATGCTGTTTCAGATATATCAGCGTAAAGGCAAATATACACATAGTCCAGCCCTTCCAGAAGGATAAATACAAATGCTGGATGTTGGACGATTTATTGCCGCCACATGCTAACTTGTTTCTTGCACATATACAGTACAATTACCCCTGGTGGGAACAATCATCCATTCAGCAATGCGATGTGATTAAGCATAGAAAATGAAGATAGGCATTCTTAACTAGAGCAAATAGCTATGTTTTTTTTTCTTAGCCATTACCAGACATTAGGCATAGTGTCATATAAACACATGCCCTCACAACATCAACTGTACACCACTCAGGATTGCTTCCTCCACTGTGGAAAATCACTGAATTCCCATGAGTCAATACACTGGAGACTGATGTGGAATGGAGCAAATTAATAGACTTTCTCACCCAATGTGACGTGTTCGCTGCACAACAACATAACCGTACATATCAGTGAGCAGGCTTGACCTCAAATCAGAAGTGTGAAAATGTGGGAGGGTCAATAAAACAATCTCAGACCTGGGTGGTATTATGTCCCTGGATGATAGTTAGTTCATATATGCTCAGTAGACTCACTTTAAGATTTAGGCTGATGGTTTAGATGCATTAAAACACTGATGTTGAACTCGTGCCATCGAGTGCCATCGAGTTTTCACTTCCACCAAGCCCTACACCAGCTGATTTGACTAAGCAGAGCAACTCATTAGTGAAATCAGCTGGTTGACACGAAAACCTGCACCCTCTTGGCCCTCGATGGCACGAGTTGGATGTCACTGCATAAAACATTTAAACATTTCAAAATGAACTATTTAGAGTATAATACAGTTGATGATAATAGCTCCCCCTGAGACATGTAGGGTGAAGTGCCTTGTCCAAGAACACAATATCACATAGCCACTGCCACAACCTTACAATTATGAGGCCAGTGCCTTAACCCGCTGAGCAACCTGACTCCCACACGTGTGTTAGTTAGTCTGTTTTTTGACACCGGTTTCCATTCATTTATGGAACAGATGAGTTAGGAACATTCTGTCGCAAATGTTGACTAATGCTGAGAGAAACTGAATGTAATTTGGGTCTTACATGTAGTCTCTTATAGTCTAGAATGGCTTTAAAATGTCCCTACTTGCCATCCTTCTTTTTCAGACCCTCCTGAGTGGTAGTTAAGATCCGTTTCCACTTCTTCACCAGTCCGTAATGGCTTCTGACCAATTATAATGTGGTAGTAGAATTAGCATCTTTATTCAAATGGGAGCTTCTGAACTCTTTGTGCTTTGAAATCTGGATCATCTTAGAAAGAGTACAAGGGAAAAATAAACCAACTTAGATTGAAAGAGAAATATATACATACAGAGCAACTGAGAGAGAGAGAAAGAGAGAGAACAAGAGAGATGGAGAACAATGAAACAATAAAATGTAGAAAGAAACTCCAGCAGTCTCAGGTCTTTGTTAATGTAGTGAAAGAATGGTGTTAGAAGCTTGGGTCCTGTACCTCATTTACATGCTAGCTGTAGGTTGTATGCCACTTAAACAAGATGAACAACATGGCATACCAAGAAAAAAGTTGCACGCTTCCCCACTTCCTCTCCCATGGTGAGATAATGGCTCTGAAACATGAATGTGGGCCGAGTCTTAAGGCTTTGTTTCTGTTTGTTTATCGGGCGCCTACAGATCCCATGGTGTGGAGGAGTCCGGGGTAACGGATTAGAGGGCTGGTGTCACTGATATCAAGCCAGAGAAATAACTGCATATTCCACTGCTTCTTTTGTCCCTGTGCATTTCACATGTGGGTTGAGAGTGCAGCTGATACGCCCATTGGCACTGTGGTCGAATGAGGGGTGTTGGTGTTGAGCTCAACAAATAAATGAACCTTGGAGTGTAACAAGGTGGGGGGGGGGAGGGGGTGAAGTCAGACAGCTTTGGTACGTGGCTGGAGGAATAGCTGGCAAGGTGATCCAATCAAACATGAAGCTAATCGTGTCGGAGCTCTTCATGTTGGATGTACTGGAAATATGTTTCTGAGGAGGAATAACTTGTTTTTCAGATTTGTTTATGGTTATGGTTTTTGTTTATGATTGAATGTTGGGATGGCTGGGAGGAGGTGCTAATTGGCTGGATAGATGCACCCTGGAGATTCATCTATCTGTTCCCTGGGTCTGAATACAACCTAGCATCTGAGAATTCATCAGACATCACCAGGCTTCTCATCTCCAGGGATCTTAGACAGTGTAGAGTTTCTTAAATGAATCTGTCCTACTTTACCTGGCCCTCTATTTCCAGCTGCTCCACTGTCTATTTCCTAAGATCTGTTCCTGGTTTCCAGGGAAACTCCGCAGAATGCTTTTAGGCGTGATGCTCGGCTTTCTGAAAGGGGGCAGGTAGGACAACTTTGGAGAAGCGTAGCCTAGAGAGTGATCTCCACCTCCTGTTCTTATCATGGGGTATTCTCTGCTCTCTGTCTATGTTTGATGCATGTGAGCACAGTGAGCACAGTGATGCTCTTCATAAATATTGACCTGCCTGAACACTGACACGTGTGCTGAGGAGCTAAGGACTAGCCAGGGTTCTCAGGCAAGGGGAGGCTGTGGCGTGCTTTCTCAGCTCTGCCCTGGGGTGTGTCTGAAGTGGGAAGTTGTCACCCCTAAGTGTATGCCATTATCTGATCATGTGTCAAGGTAAACACCTGTGAAAGCAGCCAGAAGATGAGCTCACAGTTCCTCAAGTCTCTGTCCATCCTGCATGGTATGTTTTTCCTGCTTTAGAGCACAAGCCAGCCTCTCTGCCTCTTTGCCTCTTTGCCTCTCTGCCTCTCTGCCTCTCTGCCTCTCTGCCTCTCTGCCTCTCTGCCTCTCTGCCTCTCTGCCTCTCTGCCTCTCTCCTCTCTGCCTCTCTGCCTCTCTGCCTCTCTGCCTCTCTGCCTCTCTCCTCTCTGCCTCTCTGCCTCTCTGCCTCTCTGCCTCTCTGCCTCTCTGCCTCTCTCCTCTCATGTCACTGGCTGATCGTCGCATTATGAGTCATCTGTAGCCGAGCTCGTCTTCCCATGGTTACATGGTAGCTTGCTTTGTTGGCAGACAAGGTTAAAATGTCTTCTACCAATGCAATGACAATTGTTATACCATACATGATGTTCACGTAGGATCTAAGCATAGCAATACCACGCACTGGCTTTTAATCTGTCTTTCATTAATTTCCATCACACACATGTTGTTGAATAAGCAGAGGCGGATAGCTCTATTTGATGCCAGCACACAAACATCGTTATCTTAACACCCCCACATTCATTATTGAGCCACAGAAGGGGGTTTTCTCATTTCTTCCATGTCTTCAGCTTCAGATAACCCAATCAGCTTCTGCCTGTCAGTAACTGCTGCTCTGAGGCTGGGTGGTGCTCTATCGTCTCCAGGGTTACTAACTAACTACACATTTTAATGGAACAGAATTAAGTATTGACTATTTCCAAACTGGCATGATACAGGTATGTACAACACATTTCAAGATAATTAGAGCCATGGCTGCTTTTAACTAGAAGAAAGAGACAGAAATAGACATGCTGCCGACATTGAGAGTTCCTATGTTGTTGTTTTTTTGGTTCACCTTTAAACAGTGAAGCTTGCATTCCAACTTTCAGACATCTTGGCCTGATGGGGTTCAAATGTCATCCTTTTGAAACGTTGAAGTTTGTTCTGTAACCTGTGTTCTGGTCAGACCCATCATGCATCTCTTCTTCAACAGTTCTTACTGGGAATGACATCCAACCTGAGGTTAGAGTTGACAGGTCTGGGAAAACATTTCCAGCCCAACAAATGCGTACAAATCTGCCCAAGTTTTCTGAAAAACAGAACAATATTTATGGGTGTTTATAACGGAGGAGTTGAACCACATTTATCCTATAGATGTGTCCATAGTTTAAATCTAGAACTGACTGGTAGATTCATATTTTCCTTGTTTTCTGTTATTGTCATGTCATCTTTTGTTCATTACAACAAATGATTGAATCAATGCACTTCCTACGACCACCAAACAGAGACACAGAGTAACAATAACAACAATAACAAGGAGACACATTACTGGAGGAAGTGTTTGCAGTTTAGGAACTTTTACCGCCCACTTTCTTTACACTTCATTTTAAACCATCTGGTCCAATTAAACTACACAACAAGAACAATCAGGGTTGACCAACAGGATCATCTTAACTCTAACTGAAATTACAATACACACATCAAACTGAACAAACACAACTACTGGAATCCAACTCATTTCCTTGTTTGGCATGCCGCACTGCATGCTGGGTACTCAAGGGCGTTGATGCCATACTGTAATGTGATTATCCATCCATCCAAGATAACAATCTCGACAAATACTGTGTTATAGCACGTTGCATAAAACAAATCCTGCAAGTAAGAGTTCCTGAGGTCAAAGCTAAAAAGATTATTTCTACTGTGGAAGTTCAATGTTTCAGAATTTGTGAGCAGCAATATTTAGAAGAGGAATGAATCGGCTTGTCAACTGAAAGGTGGTTTAGGATTAGAACACAGCGGGTTTTACTTTGGATTGTGCTTTTTCAATGAAATGTTCATCCAATCAAAAGAAAGGATGCCCTGTTTGCCGAATGAGCTGGTTTCATCCATGGACGAGGTTTTAATGAATTCAAAGCCATCCTGTGTTTGGATGGAAATGCAGTGACTGAAACACCATGGTAGACTCAAGGCAACATCCAGAGGAAAGCAAGCTAGCATCAGTTTCTATTCTTACTTCATATGTGACAGGCAATAGGATTGTTAGTTGTATCTTCTTATTGATCTGAAGAAGAAAAATGATACGGTCCCACGGAATGTCCTGTTTATCAGGAATTAATCAAGTGTACACGTATAACCACACAGACAGATGACTTAATATGACAGTATGTCAACGTCAATTGAAGCAATAGCTTTGCTGCTGTTGTGGCAAAAGACAGAAAACAACATAACAACGCGGCTTTCTGGAAGAAGACTTATTCTGAATGATGTCCAGTAAGCAGTGTGCAATATAATTAAGGGCAGCAGCCATCCTCCTTCCTGTGTTATTTACACTTCAGGCTTTGCAGAAACAGAAAGATTTGATTTTGTGTTTCCCCAGACCCATTAACACCATGATCCAGAGCCCTGATGTAACAGGACACATTAGACATTTAAATCAACATAGTGCTCAGACATTAATAGACTACCGCAACTTCAGAATAAGCTAGCAAAGGAAAATTATAATAATAGTAATGGATATGTCTGTGCGACTAGTTATTTTCTATAGTAATGTTTTCCTTACTTGCTGACAAGAAGAATGGTGAATTGAGAATTAGAGACGCAGAGAGAAACTGTTTGACATTGAGAAGAGGTGCTCAGTTATTCAAGAGCAGGTTTGGACAAATATGAAGAGACAGGAACTTCAGCCATGATTGATGGGTTGAAGAGATGTTCAGGAAACAGGCCTACATTTGTGATCCAGTGGCACATTTACAGGGAGGAAGGGAAGACAGATGGAAAATCCAGTTGGATGGATGACTTTCTTTGTGCCCATCCTGATACCTGTCAGAACTGCATTGTCTAAGCAGATGGAGAAGAAGACAAAAGATGGATGGATGCTGGTGCATATCAGGGCATCCAGCATGACTACAGGGATGTTGATCCACAATGGGAGCCAATGACCTGCTCAGAGCTTCTACACCAGAGAGAGAGAGAGAGAGAGAGAGAGAGAGAGAGAGAGAGAGAGAGAGAGAGAGAGAGAGAGAGAGAGAGAGGGAGAGAGGGAGAGACAGAGAGAGAGTGAGAGAGAGAGAGAGGGAGAGAGGGAGAGACAGAGAGAGAGTGAGAGAGAGAGAGAGAGAGGGAGAGAGAGAGAGGGAGAGAGAGAGAGAGAGAGAGAGACTACCCCGCCAGGTGGATTCAGTTCAGTGCAGGGTACATCTGGGATGGTGGCCAACTTCCACACGCTCTGAGACACTGAACCTGTTATGTGGATAGCTTGAACAGACCGGTGCATTACAATACAACTTTCCCCATGGGCATACTTCTCAACATTGTTCCTACACCTAGGGCAAATAAATATGAGCTTTTAAAAGCTGACAAAAGGCCTCAGGTGTGGATATATTGATAATGAACACAATGAAATTCAAATGGGTTTCATCAGTCTGTGTGTATAACCCAGAGTTGGTAAATAACTGATAGTCAGTGCTTTCCAGAAACATTCCTGTGAAAGCTGTTAAAAACAATTCCTTCCAGTAAAAAGCCCTATGTCCAGGTCATCTATAATCTTAAATGGAATCACTGTCTGCAGATAAGTTATGAAAATCTATGTGCAAAGGTTGCACAAGTTTCCATTATCGGGACGCAGTAATTACTTCCTCCTACACTGATAATCAACACATTTCCATAAGCTAATGTTTCCTTTAGCATCACTGATGAGAGTGTGGCAATGTTGAACAAATGTAAACAGCGTTGAGTTATGACAGAATAAATGCGCAGTCATGCATTCCTGGGAAAGGATTCATATTCTCACTTCTTCAGCAGAAATGTCAGCAGAGGTTTGTCTCTTTCTCCTGCTTGCATTTCCTAGCAGAGTGGAAGCTAAATCTCTCCCACAAAATCAATTAATCAGATAACACAGTGGAGTTTACCAACACCACAGTACACATAGCTTATTAGCATATTGTGATTTATGGACATCATGGGCAATGCACATCAAGTCAAATATTACACTTTGACATGTTTGTCTGTAGAGATCAAAGCAAAAATAGGATCTAACGTGAATATGTACTATTATCATATCCAAACATATTAACCCACCGCAACAAAATATTTTGAAACCAACCATTTCTCTCCCCGGATATTTCTAAGATCCAGCATGGTGAATTTTAACAGATGGGATTCCATCTCCTTCCACGTCATCCTGCTTCTCTCCAAAACATATTTCATTATAAAGACTTCTGGAATCACTGACTGTACTAAGCACTACTTAGTCCAACGGCATACATTTTTCATTCTGCTAGATAAAATACTTTGTCAGGATTGATCAGCTCTCAATTTTCCATATCTGATCCCTTACAACTCAAGATTTAGAGACATTGAGGACATTGAGAACCCCCAGGAGGTGCTATCTAATATTCTGCTGAAATTGCATTTAAGATAAATGGGAAAATGTTTTTTATTTATTTATTTTTCAGTAAAGGTTTTGAGCAAGTCGCTAGGGTATTACTGAGGTTCAGATAACGGTAACTGCTACTCAGGCAATGCTTTAGTTCAGCATGCTGCCAGAATTTCAAACGCTTTAAGAGCTGACGACTAAACCATCAAGAGCAGTATTTTGCTGTCCTGCTATCCAAAATGTTCACTGGTCCTCTGGCTCAGATGAGTTTGACTGGAAGGTGTATCTCATCTCATTAGCTTAGCCCTGCTGTGGCTGAAGATAGGCCCTGAAGCTCAGTTTGACACTGGGCTGGTTCCTGTAGATCAGTGGTCAACTCTTGGCAACCTTGGGTGCAGTGGGAGTTCTCGCTCCCTCATGGAGCTACTGAAAGGACTCGGCTGTGGAGCTGGTGGACTCACAGGGCTGTCTGGTGTTCTCAGCAGGGTGCAGAGACAGCTGCAAGATCTGGGATTCACCCTCAGGGGAAACCTTGGACCACCTGCTATCCTGAACATTAAACTACAATATCTAGCTCACTCTTCCAAATACAATCTCTCTTTTCTTTGCTCCTCTCTGAAACATATTAGAAAAGGTTTCAGAGATTAGTCATCTGGACACTGTTTAAAAAAACAAACATGTTTTGAATCCCTTCCAGGCATCATTCTCAATCAGAAAAAATTGTCTGAGAACTCAGATAGTTGTGCTACTCTGCGTAAGCCATGTACAGACCAAAAGTTTAATGGTTACATCTATACCTACATTACAATACAATGTACAATGTGTACACTGTGGTGTAATTATAACTTCTCGTCCCTACTTGCTTTATCAAATGACATTTATATGAGAATGTGCTTTCTTTATGTTATAACCATGTCTTTGGCATAACCATATCCTTTGTTGGGTATGAATTGAGTTTTGTGTTTTGTTTTTGTGTTCCACCACCATCACCTAGTGCCCTGGTGTTCCGCTTCTAACAGCCCTGAGAGGAGGCAGGTGAAACTGTTTCAATGTGATCTGTGGCTGTGAGAAGGAGAGGGACTGCACGGAAGCTGAGTGTTTGAGGATAGCAATGCAAATGGGAATGAAAAGCACAATCTATGAGGAGCCTTTTGAGTAGTCACTAATGAGAGGTGCCCTACTTTAACACAGACACTTCCTAGAGCAGTGCATTAGAAGACGAGTCAAACAAAGATGTTCAGAGCATAATTCAATTAAACAATGAAAGAAGCAGGACGCCTCAAGATTGTGACCTGGATATAGCATGATTATAAAGTCCTGGAATTCTTCAAGACATGAACTGTAATTCGGGATAAAATAAAATTGTTTATTGCTCTCTAGCACTGGTGATGCTGAGGAAATCCAAGGTAATTCTTTTAACACAGGAGCTTAATAATTAATTGGTAAGCTTTATATGGGGTAAGTGTCAGTGTGGCATGAAGTTAAAGTGATTCATATCCAAGCATCAAAGACAGGTGTTCCTTTGTGTAATTCTATTTTTGCTTATTAGAACAGTACAGCAGCACCAGTGTTTTAAAGAGACACCAGTGGACAAGCCTACAGTGTTTTTTTCTTCCTAGAATAGTGAAGCAGAACAACATGTAAAACATTGGGGAGCAAAGTGGCATCGCTTTTTTCCCCCCTTGTTTCACTTCCTCGTGAAAGCGCAGTTATTCAACCAGTCACTGTGAAAAATTGTGTTCATCCTAATTCAGGCCCACTCCTTTTACAAAGGTGACTGGCACTTTGACAGCTCACTTTATCAACAACTACATTAGTGCATCATTGACAAAGTCTTTGATCAAACTTCAGTTACATTTTCTTTGTGTGTGGAAAATAAATGAACAGCTGTACCATGTATATCTGCAACAAATCAATACATCATTTTCACATGAATTTATCAGGCTCACGGATCCATTCATCAGTCTGGACACAAAGTACTATGGATCATTCTTTTTACTGATTAGTGACCCTCACTAGCTGGCCTCTGTTCGCGTCTCCTAACAGTGTGCTGCTACTCTATGTTCCTACGAGTTTCTAAAACAGACATGGCGTAGTTTATGCATGAACCTCAACAACCACCACTAAACAGTATCTAGTTTAACAGAATAAGTAAACGTCTGGGTCTGCTCATGTTGCATGGAAGTCCTAAAATGTGATCACTGTGCACTAATGGATTTCAGTTGAGACTGACGGCATGATATTTGCAAGCCCCACTGGAGTTGATGGATCTCTTCATTTGGAGTCATTTGTTTACCCAGATGCCAAAGCCCAGGCTGCCTGAGCTCTGCCCATTCCACACGTCACTCCAGCTGAAAAATAACACCCAAGCACAGTCGCTGAAAATGATTAATGTGACAAATTAAGACAGTAAAGCAGATGTGTATACATTAACATTCACCCTCTTATGTTAGAAGGCGTACAAGACTGTTGCATACATAAACTAGATATTTGTTCCATGCACAAATGATCTGCTTAGTCCATGACATGATATGATAGGCGGTGTGTGGAGTCCATCTGATTCGTGATTGTGAAAGTCGTATCATGCTTGATACAGGACCTTGATACAGGACCTTGATACAGGACCTTGATACAGGACCTTGATACAGGACCTTGATACAGGACCTTGATACAGGACCTTGATACAGGACCTTGATACAGGACCTTGATACAGGACCTTGATACAGGACCTTGATACAGGACCTTGATACAGGACCTTGATACAGGACCTTGATACAGGACCTTGATACAGGACCTTGATACAGGACCTTGATACAGGACCTTGATACAGGACCTTGATACAGGACCTTGATACAGGACCTTGATACAGGACCTTGATACAGGACCTTGATACAGGACCTTGATACAGGACCTTGATACAGGACCTTGATACAGGACCTTGATACAGGACCTTGATACAGGACCTTGATACAGGACCTTGATACAGGACCTTGATACAGGACCTTGATACAGGACCCAGGCAGCTCTGACTTGACAGGATCTCTTGAACATCCATGTGGGTCTCTGTAGAGATGAGGCTAGCCATGAGGCTACGACATTAGCAGGGACACAGAGCACCTCTGCTGCTCCACAGACTGGAAACTGGCAACATCTCCAGCTGGGAGCCAAGGACGCTCTGCAGAGACAGGATCTAAGGATCTAAAGTGTCGCTGATGTGCGCTGACAGAGATCAGCTCATTAGATCCAGAGATCCAGCAGCTATATCCTGCTGGGTGGATGGATCTGAGGCAGAGGACTTCTACCTGTCATGCAGGTGAGGTGGGAAACAGTCACCTAGATGAGCATGCACCCTATTTAGACAAGAAACCTCCCGCTGGACTGACTAAAGACTCGAAGATGAAAGACATATGTACAGTTGAAAAGCAGTTAAAAAAAATTATACATTTAAAACTTCTGGTGAATGGCCAAAGTTCTGAAACGTTATGAAATGGATAGCTGTTTATCTGTTGGACAGCCACATAAAGGATTCAAACAACATTCATTTTTTGGATTGATGAGATTCCTCAGTTAGTGTCCACTAAAAGAGTCCAGATCCCTTTTTCCTCCTCTGGATAGCCTGTGTGATTTGCCTTCCCACTCCCCATGGTGGCAGACAGATCAGAAACCTATAACCCAAGGCTAATGTGCTTTTTGATGTTTTGCCCTTCATGTCAAGGCAACCAAGAACATCCAGCTTTATAGCTATGGAGAGACACACAAGGGGGAAATATTGGAGGGGGGGGGCGTTTGTGGTGGTTCTTCTGGGGAACATGTCATTCCACAGATAGCACCCCCCACCTCCACACACTGTGAACCCCCACCTCCACACACTGTGAACCCCCACCTCCACACACTGTGAACCCCCACCTCCACACACTGTGAACCCCCACCTCCACACACTGTGAACCCCCACCTCCACACACTGTGAACCCCCACCTCCACACACTGTGAACCCCCACCTCCACACACTGTGAACCCCCACCTCCACACACTGTGAACCCCCACCTCCACACACTGTGAACCCCCACCTCCACACACTGTGAACCCCCACCTCCACACACTGTGAACCCCCACCTCAAGCAGGCATCATTTATTTTCTTCTTGATTTCAGGTGTGGCATAACTGCCATTTCTAGGCCTCATAAAATCCTGTGCAGCTGTGAGAAGACAGATAGGAAGGAAGACAGAGATGGCAAAACCCCTTTCGTGTCATGTGACTGGTGTAGATTGACAGATTGAGAGTGCACATGCCAAACACACTGAAGCAATCAAAGGAAAGATGACTTTTTTTCACGTGCTCCTTTCCCCCTAGAATGTTACAGTTAACAGTATGACAGGAGAAAGTTTTACAAATGTTGCTTTCTCCCCTTTATGCTTCTTACATTTCCCTCCTCTTATAGACATATACCAGTCATATTAGTGGCACTTGGTATTTTCTACCATTTGTCATGTGTAGTTTGTCATATTTCCAATATAATGTGTTGACAGATTGCAACTCTGGCAGTTATCTATTACCTAAATGAAGTATTTATCGACTTTACAATTATAGCACAACACATCACAGACAGGAATATAATATTATTATAGCAAATACATCCATTCAATTCTGTAAAGCGTAAACATATGGTGTGTTGAGTTATCATCACAAAGTTGCTGTTGCACATTTCCACTTTTTTATGTAATTACATATTTTTCAGTGCTGTTTGTGTGTGTGTGTGTGTGTGTGTGTGTGGGGGGGGGGGGGGGGGGGTTGTGTGTGTGTGTATGTGTGGGAGAAAGGTAAAGAAATCTTGACAGAGGCTGTGAAATTGGCAAAGTAGTAAACTGCATAAAGGCCCCAGATGGACAGCCTGGGGGGATTGTTATATTTGGGGAGGGGAAACTCTCATTCTCTCCATAGCAGCTACAGGGAGCACTAAATTCAATCAAACATAAATGTAATCAAGAAAGCCATCACTCTTTGTAGCTGTTGAGGGATTCGGTCACAATGGATTCCCCCCCACCCCTCTCTTTCTCTCTCTCTCTCTCTCTCTCTCTCTCTCTTTCTTGCCTCTCTCTCTCTCTCTCTCTCTCTCTCGTTCTCGCCTCTCTCTCTCTCTCTCTCTCTCTCGTTCTCGCCTCTCTCTCTCTGTCTCTTTCTGTTTCTTGCCTCTCTCATCCGAGTCCCCATAAACAGACCGTAGGAATCATGGTGAACCAAGGTCACAGTGGGGAGATATTGGAGAGGTAGATGAAGGGGGTAAGTATATTGTTGGTGTTTACCCCACCTAATAAATCTGTTGATTTCCTTAGAGTAAACCTGTCTCTTAATCCAGGGAGTCCAGATGAGCAGTGAGGATGTGTCAACACTTCCACCACTCTTTGTGTCTCGTCATCAGACTTTCTATTCAAATTGTTGTTGATTTTACTGTCTGGCAAACATCTAAGTATGAGATTCATCAATAAAGTATTTTGGGTACAGGAAATGCAGGCAGCAAATCAGAAATGAACATGAAAATGGACGACAACCGCATACAAAGGCCACAATTCCTTTAGACCTATTCCTATCACTGGTTTTGAAGACGTTAGGATTTTCCTTTCAGATTTTCACATTTTTCCCGATACAACATTGTTAACCATTTTAACCAGGTTTAGCTTCAGAATGCTTTGTGTCAGAGAACTGCCACTCTGGAGACCATAGTAGCTAGGAGACGCAACACAGGCAGTATTGATGAACAGAAGTTATGGAACCCAACTCAACTCATCAGGGCCTGTTGGTTTTTAATTCAACCCCTGCTGATACAACAGATTTAATTTGTGTTCATGTAAAATCTGGAAGTCTGACAGTTACTTAGTGGACTCTGAGGAGACGGGGTCTCCCCCATGTTCATGTTCCTGAACTCCATCTGCGACCAACTCCTCCAGTGTGTTAAGGTCTCCATTTTCTTGGGTAAATGATGTTCACTACTGGTCGATTACCATAGCTGAGAAAACTGTAAATAGCTGCAGAGCAATTGGGTGAAATAAATTGAAAGTGAAATGTTTAAAGGTTGACATAAAGGTCAATTTAAACGTACGTAAATAATTACATTTAAAACTGTCAGAATGATTGTTTCTGGTGATTGCTAAGGTTTCTCGACATCACTGAAAAGAAAAGTAATAGAATATCCCTCGTTTATCCCCTACACTTTCCTGGAATGGTACCTTAGCAACCATCTGCAGTGATTTGCACAGAGAGCTTCCAAGCACCCCCTTAAATAACTATAGTATGCAAAATGAAATATTTTATATTTGTATTTTAAAAGTCTCTGTTTCTCCATGTTTTCCTCCCAAAAAACTTGTAACTAGACCAGCTAGTTCTTAATGAATCGTCTCCATTGGGTAGGGTGGGGAGCATTCCCTCTGAAGAGCATTTCCTCTGAAGAACATTTCCTCTGAAGAACATTTCCTCTGAAGAGCATTTCCTCCAAACAAGCGATGATACGTTGTACGCTGACCTTCCTATCCACCATTGTTCCTCTGAGAATCTGCCTTCTTTTCTCAAGTGATTCAGAACAGTAGTGGACCTTACCTGAAGTGCATTGCTTTGTTGAATAACTGCGATTTTTTGAAATTTTTTCAAGGAGAAGCCTTTCTATGGAGGGGCCATTTGGTGGGATATCGATAAATCTGGGTTGTGACTTTGAGGGGATCGATTTGGCTTTAAAGAAAAGGTCAAGTTTAATCACCTAAAAGTGCTCTGTCAACTTTGATTCCATTCCACTTTTTGCAATACTGTAATGCTGTAAATCTCCATTCTCCAAAACTGTCTATATGTCTATATGTCTACCTAACTTATTTTTTTATCATACTGTAAAATACTGTAATTCTGTATCTCAACTGCAATAACTGCCTGCATGTCGACTTGTCGACTTAACTTACTATTTTGTACACTGGACTACTTAACCAGACTACTTAATTACTTAATTACTTAATTACTTATTTTCTTATTTTTTTTAAGATATCTGACCTTATCGTGCCCGCCTATTGCTATTGCCATTGTTATTGCTATTGTTATGTTATTGTCATTATGTATATTACCCTGCAACTCTGTGTGCTGTACTTTACCCTGCTGCTGTTGTGAACTGCAATTTCCACCTCCTGGAGGACAAATAAAGGTTCATCTAAATTAATGTGAGGAAATGCTTTATTGGCAATATTGAAATAATTATAAATGAGACATGGATTACTTTAGTGTTTCAAACTTTTACAAATTGATTCCATAACAGCAGTCAGAGACCAACATACAAAGATAAAAAAGATCAAACTGTTATGTTGGTGAAAAAAGCATTTTTTTTGAGAAAAATATCTTGAGTCCTTCAAATTATGACATGACAGCCAAGAACATCATCCTTTATTAGATTTGTATGACTCCTCCCCCCCCCCCCCCCCCGATTGGTAGGCTTGCATACAGGATAATTGGCCAGCATTGCGCAATAGTTCTCTATGCATGCTTCATAATGCGGATTAGCGTCTGCACTATGCATTGAATAAATGTGCTGTGATCAGAATGATGGTAGGCAGGTTCAGATTGGCTGATGCCACTGGAACATCAGGGGAGAACTTAAACTGCTGGCTGGGCTGAACACAACAGGGGATGGAAATAAGACAAGATAACCTTTCTTCAGGGGCTACTTAGCTGCTGCTCTGCTTACTGGGTGCACAGATACTTAATGAGACTTTACTTTCAGTTTCCCATTTGCATGTCTCTGGGCCGCTTACTGCTTCGTAAAAAAAAAATCTCTCTGCTTAATGTTCTTCTTCCCCCACCCTCTGTTCTATTGATTTGTCTGTATTGTCTTGAAGTGGGTATTGAGACAAAGCTCATTGAGATTAGATTCAAACTTGCGTGATGCCATCATGTATTGGAGAGAACGACAGAGGGTTTCTGTTCAGCTTAAACAAAACAGATTATATTCGTTCTTTGGCAAGGTGGAATAAAAGAAGGAGGATTTGCATGTTTGAGATGTGAAGAACACTGAATGAGACAGTAAAACAGAAACACCATGTCCTGGTACTGCTCTATCCTTTAAGACTAATTCACAGGAATTCAATTAAAACGTTTTAAGCTTGAATTGAGATGAACTGTATAAATCGATGTCGTCTGCAGTATGAACACACTTAAGACTAGAGAGTGTCTGGTTGGTTCAGTGGTAAACCATGAGGCCCACATGCTGATAGCATACAGCATCTTCAGCCCTGTGCTCTATTTATAAATCTCCCCATACGCAATTCCATGTCTCCAGGGAGGTCATTTATTTGCCTCTGGGTCAACCATATGCTCCACAAGAACCCATCAAAACCAGCAGTCTGCTCATTTTACGAACTCCATGGGTTCTCAAGAAAAAACACATCATTTTCTCCAATACAGAATCCGAGCGCTCGCATTTAAAGTAGTACTAAAGGTGCAACCTCAGAATCCCCAGGACTCTAATCAGTATTCATAAACAGTAGTCAAAATCAAGCCTATGTTCTGTAGATTTGACTTTTTTTGTTAGTTTTTTTTACGTTTGTTTCATGAGTGTTTCACAAGTCTCGATAAAAAAGAAGAAGCTATGTGAATAGATATAGTTCAGTGATGGACCCCATCGCCCCTCTGGGACTGTGTTGTTTGCAGCTTCTCACCCGGTCACCCTGCCTCAGCATCTATTACAGGAGGGTCATGGTGACCCTCTGACCTGGGGGAGCTTACATCTTCCCTCACATTGGGCTTATTGTGCTGTAGTTGCTGTCAACACAGGGTAATGAAATGGCTCCTGGGGTGAGTGGGCCCCTCCTGCTTCACCACATCTTCAACCTTGTTTCTGCATCACTTTCTTATTTGCAGCCATATTTCAACGGTGTCCTGCTGAGCTGGGATATTTCTCCTGATATAGGAAGGCCTGAAGGTGTGCAGTTTATCAGCAAAGAGATGCATCATGCGTCAGAATTTGCATGCATTACATGTAGAGTGTGAAGAACAGAACCTTTTACTGAATGGATACAACATAACCTGTGGCCTCACATCTGTTGTATCAGTCAAATTATCCAAGCGGTTTGAAAACTCGAATTTGTCAATGTAATGTCTGAGTTTAAGAGACTGAAATACAATGTTTACATTTTTTTGGGAAATGTCTTGGGCAAATGGGCTGCAAAGTTAATTTGTCATCCTTATCTTGGAAGGCACCAGATGAAAAGAATGCTAAACTGCATTTCCTCCCTTACACTAACCACTCGCCAATTGCCTTTTATGTAAAACTGCAAGAGGGGTGTGAGATAGCAAGACTTATTGATTACTTCATTATTGATCCGTTCTGGATGTGAATTAATTACTCCATATGCAATGTTTATCCAGAAATGTGCATTTCAACACTCCAGCTTCTGGATATAGATGCCTTGGACTATGTTATACAGGTGTGGAGTGCTTATCTCAAGTAAGAATGAAACTACAGAAACATGTTAAATTTGCAAATATGAACATCTAAAAATGGTTCAACTTGTTAACATCCATACAGAGTTTAATGTCAGCAGCTCTAGCAGACAACATGGCCATAAGAAGCGGCTGAGTGCTGCAGGATCACAAACACCTTTTCCTTCATGGAGCAGAAACATTAGTCAAGTGTTTGGAGTCAGATGTGTGTCTGTTGAATCAGAGTCCTGGCTATGTTGATAATTGCTGTCATGGGTTAAGGGACCAGTTAAAGGGTTAGAATCTGTGAAGAGGTTTATGAAGTCTTTAAAGATAGCAAGTGTTCTCACTGCTAGGTTAAGAGAAGGTATCGACTTAGTGTCCATGTGTGGGGTATGAACAGTGCTGTGTCCATGTGTGGGGGTATGAACAGTGCTGTGTCCATGTGTGGGGGTATGAACAGTGCTGTGTCCATGTGTGGGGGTATGAACAGTGCTGTGTCCATGTGTGGGGGTATGAACAGTGCTGTGTCCATGTGTGGGGGTATGAACAGTGCTGTGTCCATGTGTGGGGGTATGAACAGTGCTGTGTCCATGTGTGGGGGTATGAACAGTGCTGTGTCCTCAGATGTTAAGGAGCAGATAGTGTCTCTTTGTCTCTTCTGCATGCATCTCCGTGTCTAACTTGTACTTGTTATTTCACTGCTGGGGCCCACTTATGTTGATCATACCCCATCTCCCATCAATATCCTATCTCCATTCATCATGCTGGGAGAGATACAGATGTACTGGCTAACTAGCTTGGCAAGCTATTCTGTCTACACAAATCAAGACCTTATCGAGCTTAACAGGGCTTTAAATAGATTTCACAGAATATTGTGAAGATCAGTCCATAATAGAGAAATAATAATATTGTACGCATTTCCTCTTTAATTGACATATATTATCCTATTAGTCATGTTGACTGAATTGTCTGAACCTTTGTCACACTTTCCATTATCAGTTCACAACAGCCATTACACAGAAGATCGCAGCTCACTCTATTCTAGTGCATATCTATTTAGCCTTTCAACAAGTAGCAGGTGGTCAAAGCTATTTGTGAGGATTTCCCATTAGAACCAAGCTTCATATCAGACAGGATATTTGCTGTAAAACTGCCCCAAAAGATGGAGTCTAGACTAGATCCAGCTACACTCAACAATTCCCTCTGAAACACATTGATCATGTTATATACATTTATATAAGCCACTATCATGCTATTGTGCGTGATTATCTATAAAGCACATCAAGATAATTCAAGAGTGTCTAATTGTGGAAAAGAAGGCCACTTTTGGAATGATGTTACAAGCTACAACATGTAGTTGTAATCCTAAAATAATAATGTATTTGTAATTGCCTGTAAATGGGTTCAGATACAGATAAAGTACAGATATTTTTTTGAGATAAGATAATTCAGTCACTAGGTGTTCTCACTCACTAGGAGCTGAACAGATCAACTCCTCAATGTTGCTAACCTGGTTGTTAAGTACTAGTTAGAATTAGACAGTGTAAAATGTGACAGTACAGTAATATTAACATTAATTTCATATGAAATATGTATTGGGACTACAGACATGTAACTTTTACTCAACTCTTACTCTTATTTTTCCTGTACAAAATGCCTGTTGCCTTAGGAATTAGTCAAAGCAAGTGTCATGGCAAGGAATTTGAATTATTGTTCCGATTATAACACGTGTCAGATTTAATATGCTTCCATCAATTTTTTTTGTGAATTATTGTGTCTGCAGACCTTTCTTAATATATATATATATATATATATATTTATTTTTACCTTATCTCAGAGCATCCTTAACTGGTATTTGGGATAATAATTCAGTCTGTAATTGGATAATTAATCACAGTTGACAGTGCACAAATTAGGGATTGTCATTGCTTAACAAATAGAAGAACAGCTTCATGTAAGCAGGAGCAAGGAGCTGATATCACAATACGGGGAAACAATCAGTGCCACGATAAATCCTTCCCACCGAAGGGGTTTTTGCACATGCAAAGTATGAAAAATGAGGTATGTGTTTCTGACAAAGGGGGGGAAAATGAAATGGAAACTGTGCACTCAGCCAAAATGGAAAATTAATTATTATCTTATTTTACCCTCAGAGACACAAAACAGGACATACTGCACATAGATGTGTCAGAATATGTGTTATGTGTGAGCTACTTGAGAACGACACAGTTTGAATGGATGTTTCTCATCTTGTTCAGAGGAACTGAAGTCATGAATCAATATCCTCATACAGGAACATGTCCTGTTTAGTCTACATGTACATGTACATCAGCAGTATTCTTCAAGTATTCTTCAAGTTGTCACAGTCTAGGAGGAAAAATGTACACTTACGTAGAAGAACATGTGAAATGGATCTATCTAAATAGTCTTTAAGATGGACAATAACTCTGGTGTAGTGAATAGACAGATCTAGTCTCGAAAAGAAATATAACAGATTGGTTTAGGGTTAGGGTTCGTTTTGTTTATTTTATAAAATATATCTGAATTTTGATTCCCTTTGCTCATACGTTTCAATTCTTAAAATACAGTGGAAAATAACAATTTCTTTAACAAGTCACTCCACCACCCCATCAAACAGCATCATCTGCCAAGTCTTTATAACACTGCTGTCACATGAGGCAGTATAGGTGTTGGAGACTGAGCAGCAGATCATTTCTGTTCTGTGTTCTTCAACATCCCCTCTAGTCCTGCAGGTTGGTCAGTGTTGGTCCTAATACAGGCTAACTCAGATGCAGGTTTATCAGTGTTGGTCCTAATACAGGCTGACTCAGATGCAGGTTGGTCAGTGTTGGTCCTAATACAGGCTAACTCAGATGCAGGTTGGTCAGTGTTGGTCCTAATACAGGCTAACTCAGATGCAGGTTGGTCAGTGTTGGTCCTAATACAGGCTAACTCAGATGCAGGTTGGTCAGTGTTGGTCCTAATACAGGCTAACTCAGATGCAGGTTTATCAGTGTTGGTCCTAATACAGGCTAACTCAGATGCAGGTTGGTCAGTGTTGGTCCTAATACAGGCTAACTCAGATGCAGGTTGGTCAGTTTTGGTCCTAATACAGGCTAACTCAGATGCAGGTTGGTCAGTGTTGGTCCTAATACAGGCTAACTCAGATGCAGGTTGGTCAGTGTTGGTCCTAATACAGGCTAACTCAGATGCAGGTTTATCAGTGTTGGTCCTAATACAGGCTAACTCAGATGCAGGTTGGTCAGTGTTGGTCCTAATACAGGCTAACTCAGATGCAGGTTGGTCAGTGTTGGTCCTAATACAGGCTAACTCAGATGCAGGTTGGTCAGTGTTGGTCCTAATACAGGCTAACTCAGATGCAGGTTGGTCAGTGTTGGTCCTAATACAGGCTAACTCAGATGCAGGTTGGTCAGTGTTGGTCCTAATACAGGCTAACTCAGATGCAGGTTGGTCAGTGTTGGTCCTAATACAGGCTAACTCAGATGCAGGTTGGTCAGTGTTGGTCCTAATACAGGCTAACTCAGGAACAGGCTTCCAAACCTATCCTGTGTTTGCCATTCTAAAGATAACAGAGATGAAGATTTGCTTTCCAGGCTGTTCATGTCTAGTGATGTTTCCTATGACAGTACGTCAGTGTTCTCATCTTGTCAGTGAACAGTGGGACTCCATCAGTCCAGGTGCGTCTCTATGGGACGCTGCGCTGTGATTAACCAGCGTCTCCCTCTTTACATTTACATTTACATTTATTCATTTAGCAGACGCTTTTATCCAAAGCGACTTACAAGAGAGAGCTTTTACAAAGAGCATCAGTCATTGAGCAAAGCAACGTGATAGACCCCGAACACAGTCGGATTTTTAGATCGTGAATCATACATCATGAGAACCAATAAGTGCCAAAGGAAGAACTATAAATGCATAACACAGCGATTATGAATATAGAGCAAGAGATACAACACATAATACATTAGATCAGGTGAAATGACATGACCTCTTTACACAGGTACAGGTCTGACTGATGACTCATCCCAGCTGTCAATAACTGGAGAAATCCCATACGATGTAATTGTATACAACCACTGTTATTGTAGCGTGGGTAACTGCTGTATTCCACCTAAATTCTAAAATAAATCAAGTATTATACTGTACGTACATTTATAAACATCAGATTCATTCACACAAACATTTCCATTGGCTTTTTCTACCTCGGAAGTAGAACAGAGTGCAATTGGTATTATAGAATGTTCTTTTTAAAAGGGACACAAGGACCTCAGACTTTTGCAGCTCAAGAAAAAATAAATATGTGTGTGTGCAGAGTGTGTCTTCTTTAAGATATGCACGACAAAAGCTCTCTGCCACTTCTCAAGTGGAACACTTATTAATTATAAACCTCAGCGAGAGGTGCAAATTATCTGTTGAGGGAGGTGTTTCTTTTTGTTCCCACACCTCATTTATATCCACTGGGAGTTTCTTCTCCTCGTTTTTTTTTTCCTGGACTTTAAAGTCGTTTTGTACAGCAGGGTCACTGGTGGCATGTAGGGTCAGCGAAGAGTAACAGCAGAAACAGAGATGTCAGGGTCTTTGATCACCTGCTGTGTTCCTGTTATGTGTCTGTATCTATTGTGCTCTTTGCTGACTCAAACAAGACATTTAAAGGAAAGGATATTTTTTTTATGATAACAAGAAATATACTATCCTTTAATACTTTGGGTGTAGCTCTCATCACTTGTTGGAATTTATATTAGCATACAGTTAGATACAATGAGATCGTTTGTAAAGCTCTCTCTTGGAAGTCACTTTGGTCAAAAGTGTTTGCTAAATGAATACATGTAAAATGTAAAAGTAGACTGTGGATGTATATAAACCTTAGTTAAAGATGCGCCAACACTCATATTGCAATGGCTTTAGAAAACTGGGTGGGTCACATTTACATTTATTCATTTAGCAGACGCTTTTATCCAAAGTGACTTCAAAGAGAGAGCTTTACAAAAGAGCATCAGTCACTGATCTTAACAATGAGATAGACCCCAAACATTGTGGGTAGACAGAACATGAAGCATATGAAACTCAACAAGACAATCCCAAGGTTTCCTAACAAGAGAGTTGATTCCACCACTGAGGGGCCAGACAGGGGACGAGCTTGTGTTGGGACCTGGACACTTGGGACCATAGCTCAGTACCAGGGTCTTGAATCTGATACGGGCCATGATGGGAGACCAGTGGAGGGAGATGAGGAGCAGGGTGACATGGGAGTGTCTGGGTAGATAATCAAGTTAAAAAAAATATCCTTTCAAATGTCTTCCCAAAGCCACTCTTCATCGTTGTTGAAGCGAGTCCTTTCACACAACAACATGCTGGGGAGCCCTTGAATCTCAGATGGCAGTTTTCCTTGGTGGCAGTTTAATTGAATAGTGGCTGCATCCAGGCAACCCAGGGACCTTGACTGACCATGGTGTGTAAGGGCTGCATCCAGGCAACCCAGGGACCTTGACTGACCATGGTGTGTAAGGGCTGCATCCAGGACACCCAGGGACCTTGACTGACCATGGTAAGGGCTGCATCCAGGCAACCCAGGGACCTTGTCTGACCATGGTGTGTAAGGGCTGCATCCAGGCAACCCAGGGACCTTGACTGACCATGGTGTGTAAGAGCTGCATCCAGGACACCCAGGGACCTTGACTGACCATGGTGTGTAAGGGCTGCATCCAGGACACCCAGGGACCTTGACTGACCATGGTGTGTAAGAGCTGCATCCAGGACACCCAGGGACCTTGACTAAGTGTGGTGTGCAGCTCTGCAGGGCTTCTGTGACAGCAGACTGGCCGTGACAGGGTTCACAAATAACTTGCGCTGACAGACAGGTGTAAAACCTCCTCTTGAAATAAGAACCTACGCCATTACCTTGGTGACTGCCACCCTCCACAGGAAGCCTTTCAGCCTAAGGGATCTGGTGAAATCACAGTCTAACATAAAGTGGAGGTGTCTGGCAGAATCCTCCATGCTACACTAGCCACCTCGAGTCAAAGACATGACCTCACCCTGGAAGAGGGTTTCTTGGCAGACAGACACTTTCCAGGCATAATATTTCAGCACAGTTCTAATGTGCATTATTATCCTGTACTGATGCTGTGCCAAATCAACCTTTGGACTTGGTGATTTGAACGTTAACACTATATAATATTGTAACTATTGTCATTAAGCACTTTATGAACCACATTGATTAGATATGGTGGTAAAATGCAAATTAAAGCATCTATATAAAACTGGAAATTAAACTTTATAGTCCCCCCCACGTTATAGTTGTAGGTATGTATGCCAAACAACACTGACATATCTGTTAGCAGTGTTAAAGAGGACAATCAGCAGTGACTGATTGTTTGGTCTTGATGACATCAGGAGGAGAGACTGCTTCAGGTGGTTAGGGTGTCAAACTAGTGATCAGAAGGTCATAGAGTTTGATTCCTGGCTAAGGGTGCATGATGTTGTGTCCTTGGGAAAATCAGTTCACACTACTTGCCTCAGGCGTAATGTCCCTGTATGTGCTGTAAGTCGCTCTGGATAAGTGCATCTGCTAAATGACTAAAATGAAGGAATACAGAAAGCTATTATGTTGATAGATCTGACATCTGTGTCGGAGCTCTTAGAACAGGAGAACACCAGAACAATACCAAGATCTGCTTTGCTTGACCTTGCTCTTTCTAGATGCCAGAACTGTGATAGACAGCAAAGAATATCCCTTAGATATTATTTTTTTATTTGAGGCAGATTCACCGACCCTCAGGCCATATTAGACAGATATGGATAGTTCAGAATATATGTATGAATCTCATTGAACATTTTTAGATGCACTATAGTTAAATAATGTTTGGTAACTGATTATTAAATCAATTTTCCATCTGGAGCACTGTCTGTCATGTCACAAGTACTGCCATGATGCTTTGAGAAGGGATTGTGTATGATACTGGGTTATTTGTGTTTGGACTCCCTGGGCTGAGAGCCAGGCTGAGGCTGGTGGGGTGACTCCACATGGAGATGTGCTGTGACAACCCTGCTGGAAGAGCTGTTTATGAATACTTTGCATTACGTTGATTTTGTTTTTCTTTTGGGAGATATATATATATTTTTTTTTTTAAGAAACTGCCTTTTAATCATAAAAGATAATCTAGGTCATGTAATTACGGAGGCAGAAAGTAAAAGCCAGATATAAAAATGCATTTGATTTGATTGCAGCTGTTTATTCTCTGAAGGTCGACATTATCAGACACTGCTTGTGCCTTCCACAGAACCTTCACATCTCCAAAAGACTGAACACAGACACTTCATATGACTTCAAAGCACAGATAAATGTGAGCCATGTCACCCTTCTTCCTTCAGTAGAAAGATCCCTCTAAATACAGTAGAGTATACAGGGGGGTACAGGGAGTTGAAGTGCAGTAAGTTTAGAGGTGTGATGTACCTTGAGTGAGCGTTCTGCATGATAATTCCAGCCTCCTTCTGTGGCCTTCTGTCAGAGCCAGCTGTTTAACCAACACACCTGCTGACCCCTGGAGGCCCCTGGGAGCCCCTGGGAGCCCACTGCACACTCACAGGCTGGGCTTTCAGTCCCTACGAGCATCCCAATTACCAGGAACACTGTGGCCTTTTAGAACTGCACAACCATCCTCTGCCTCTGGTGACTGGAGAGTTTGAGCTGACAAATCTGAATATGATTGATCCATTTTTATCCAGTCCTGTGACTCAGTCCACATGAAACCCAAAGATGTGCCATCAATGCCCCAAGCAGAAGACAGTGGAGGAATGGAGCATAAATGGTTATACATGTCTTCACTTTCAGATTTAAATCAATTTACTCTTTAAACTCATGCATAAGATTGATTACAAATTAGCTGAGAACTTTGCTAAAAATACATTTGTATCTCAATTAAATAGTACTTTACATTGGCAGTGTCATCTAAAAGAAGAGACACTCTAGCTCGTGAGAATGACTGGACCGATACTTGGTAGCAGCAGAGGAGGAGTGTGTGAGAGAAGGACTGTGTGCCGGTGGGTTTAGGGCCAGGCTGCTGGGGCTGGGGACTGCAGGTACAGCTTGTCTGCACTCCAGTTCTGCCTGCAGGGGTACGAACACTATGCTCAGCATCAATGAGGAACCGCAGCTGAACCCATCAAAGCCAGTCACAGTGTGAGGCTGAGGGAGAGGGGAGAAGGTTAGCTCCCCAGCAGTCAGATGACAGTGGAGGGCTGCTAGTAAGCTCATGGTTTGGACAGGTGACCCATGCTCCAATACTGTGCCAGGGAGATTCAGCCCTCTGGTGAGATAAATACTTGAGGATAATAGTTCAAAGAACAAATTATGTATTGCTGCAAAGGAAGTCAAACAGTTTGTCACAGATGTCATCAAATCAAAGCTTGTCTTTAGTTTAGTTTGTTCTACCAATTATTTTCAGGAACCCGTGTATAAATGGTGTGTAAATGGACACATTATATCCACTCTAATGTCGATATGTGTAACTTTCAAATTGTCATTTGATGAATATGAAGCGAAATACATTGAATATGGTAGACTTTGGAAGAGAACATTTGGAGAGAAATCTGTTGTATTTAATTTAGTCACATACCGTAAATGACAAAATGATGAGTGAATATGATATTAAGACCCTTATTCTGAATTCTTATCCACTGTATTTTATTCTGTGATGTATAGAAATTTAAATACATTTAAATAATTCTGTATTACTTTTCTTAAATGCCATCGTATGATCATTTTCTAGAACCTACAATACACAGGCTTGAGGTGTACTACTCTATGGTAAGGTACGCAGTAGAAATGCAATAAGGACATCTATGGTTTGCCCTCTGCATAATTTAAAAGCCATAGGGGAATTTGGAACAATAAAAGATACATCAGCATGAAAAGTGTGTCCTCATATTTTATGTTGTAGTATGAAATATGTTATTGTCTGTCATAAAATCTACTCAGTTTCATCCCAAACTTGGCAGCAAAACTAAGACTACTACATTGCAGGATCATAGTCCAGTGGCAATCATAAATCTTAAACAACTTGAACTAGCTAGAGCAGAGATAATGCACACTTAAAGCTATTTGGCTGAAGGCTGTCTTAAAGTACTTCTGGCCTGGCAGTTTCCTTGAAGTGGAGTTAGAAGGTGTTAATGTATTTGTACAAGCATCAAGCAGATACCGAATCTTGCACCGTTTCACTAGCTATCTCTGAAGTGTAATATCTGAATAAGTAGTTGGCCAAATGTGATGTGTCATCATAGGGAATATTGGGATATGGGATTAGACACTCTGATTCTATATGGCTATAACTGCTGATGTTAATCTTGAACTGTATCTCTTTTTTGTATTATCTTTTTTGGGTTGCTTTTATTCTGAATAAATATACAAACAAAAGAGAGGAATAGTTGTATAACCTGAATTTCTTCCTTTGCTGTTTACTTAAATATTGATGATGCTTTTGTGAATTCCAACCGGAAAATGAGCTGTGCTTTAAGAAGGTACTTTAAATGTGCTTGAACACGTGTCAGAACAGAGACACACGTCTGGGAAAAGACTAGATACTAGACCAGACTAGTTTCACCCCTAAATGAATCTCACATCACATCTGTGAGTTTGGAATCGTTAATAGCTTTTGTGCGACTTGATTAGCCCCAAGGCAAGAATGGTATAACACTTCAAACATCAACAGCTGTAATCTCATGACCATCATTGCACCCTATGAAATAACACCCTCACTTTCAGGCAGCTGAGACACAGACAGGGTTAGAACTTTTCTTTGAGCAAGGTTTTTTTAATGAATAAATAGTGCAATGTTGAGGATGTGATTGAATATGGTCATGTGAACTGATATCTCTCCGTTCCTCTCTGTTTGTCCCAGATCCCCCAGGTGAGCTATGCCTCCACGGCTCCTGAGCTGAGTGATAACACTCGCTACGACTTCTTCTCCAGGGTGGTTCCCCCAGACACTTATCAGGCTCAGGCCATGGTGGACATCGTCAAGGCGATGGGCTGGAACTACGTGTCCACTGTGGCGTCAGAGGGGAACTACGGAGAGAGCGGAGTGGACGCCTTCATCCAGAAGTGTCGTGAAGATGGTGAGTCAGGTTTCTCCTTTGTCTGCCATGGACAGTAAAATATAAGCTAACTCGTTAACCGTGAACCTCCAAACGTGCCTTTTCAAGGAGCCTCTCTGAGATATACGGCATCTTTAAGAACCACAGATTAACCAAATGGGAGCAGTCTGTTATGTACGTCACTTTAAATATTGGCCTTCCCTCTACGCTTGACTCATTGGTCTGAAAGCATCATTGATTGTTTGCTTAAAAAAAAAGAAGAAATCCAATTTGTGCTTCCTATGTGGAGCAAACACTCACTGAGATTGAATGGCACTTGACCTACTGTGTGTATATGAACATGTCATAGGGTGTCAGTCCTTGAATTAAATGCTTTGTTCAAGTGGCAAGAAAAACAAAGGAACATAAGCCTAAAGCCTGCAGTTATTGGGACACACTGGCCAGTATTTGCTTAGTGGTTTCTTAGGTTTTAGGTCATCGATTTTACTACTCCTCAGGCAGCTGTGCATGGTGGAAGACAATCCCAGTTACTTTCAAGCAATGGCGTTATGTGAATTCAGTGTGGTGTGTGAACAGCAGTGATATATTCCATGTTGACAATCTGACCACTCGTGAATACCACTGAAGGACAATCACTGACCTTTGGTTTTTGCTTTGGATTTCTGATGCTATCACCAGATAGTACAAACCAAAATGTCATAATTTCATTATGACAGAAATTAATCTCAAAACTTTTCTTAAAATCCTTCTCCCTGATCTACAGCTACAGTTTTGTTATTTTCCAATTATATAGCCTTATTCAGTAACATCATCTGAAAGAGATGAGGATCCCCTGTACCTCTCTGAATAGTAAAACCAACGTTGTGTGTCCGTGTTGAAAAACCCTCACAGATCTAACAAAATGAAATATTCATTCATCTTTTTTTATCTTGAATGATGCTTTTAAGAAAGTGTGTGAGTGTGTGAGAGTCAGTGAGAAAGTGTGTGATAGAGAGGAAGATCTGCATCCCACAGCGGAAGGAGTGGGCGTATTACACAGCTGGGAATACAGATAGCTCTGTGCTGGGAGCATCCAGCACACTCTTCTACTGACCCTTGACCCCCACTAAGGGCTGAATGTAATGACTACCGACATGCTTGGTGGTCTCTGTGTCATTGTTCCTCCCTCTCCTCCGAGCGCCAAGCTGCTGCCTATCAGCACACATCCTGGGGGAAAGACCCCTGGAAGAGGAGCCAAGCCCACAGATGTCCCCTAGCAGTGAAAAACAAGTTTGTATGAGACTCAGCCGTGTGGAGGGGTTAGACCTCCGGTTGCCCAGTGGGGAACCTACCGAACTGGAGTTCCTAGTCAGGCAGAAGATTAGACAGAATATAACGTTTTTCCCAGGGTCGGGCTCGGCAGTAGTTAGTACTACTCTGAATCTGAGATGGATGTTGAAAGCATTCCAGGGTTTACTCTGTGATACACTTATGGCGATGATAAAAACCACCCCATGTAGCTACTGAGGCCAAGAGCCCTGATTGTTCTGATTCAGTTACCCACTAAATCACGACTTGTCCAATTATCATCCAGATCACCTCAGCTCCATAGCTGACTTCCCTCGATTAGAGGTTCACTTCTGGAGCCGCTCAGTGCTTCTACAGGCTTATTATCCTCTGCTCTCTAACAATACTTCAAGACGCCAGTGCACTGATGCCTCAAAGGAATCAAATCACTCCATGTGTTTTAATGAAGTAAACAGACATTACTCAGGAAAAGAAAAACTGCTCACAAAACTGCTCACAAATCCGAAAGCTGATTTCTTTGATGAGATTGGAAAAAAATAAGAAATAAAACACTGACATATGATAGCTTAATACATCACCATTTAGGCCTTGCATTGAGGGATCAGAGGAAAAGAAAATGAACAGCCATACAAAAATGATCAGAAATTCCAGAGAGGAAAATGACTTCTCCTGTCATTTGCCTTTGGTTTAGACTAGTTTGGGATGCAGGTGGTGCAATGCCAAATGGAAGGGGTGTGTTAAGGAGGGGTATTGGAGGGGTGTTAAGGTGGATGTTAAACTGGATGCTGTAGGGTTAGCAAGGGCTGTGTGAATCAGGTGGCTGAGCAGTAGAGACGTCGGGATAGTGATCGGAAGGTTTGATTCCCTGCTGTGGCAACATGACGTTGTGTCCTTGGGCAAGGCACTTCACCCTACTTGCCTCAGGGGGGAATGTCCCTGTACTTACTGTAAGTTGCTTTAGAGCGTCTGATAAATGACTACAATGTAAAGGTTGTGTTACCAAAACAAGATCCATATTAACATCCACCCAGACTCCTTGACAGGTCAACACCACGCTTCAAGTTCACTTGTGTTCCAACTTTCCAATATGTGGGAATCCATGTGCTGCGTTGAATGTACTGACTGCATTTCATTTGTTGGATTGTACGTAGCTGGGAAAAAAACTCTGATATTATGTGTGCTCTGCACTTAAGCCTCTGACAGTGCCTCCAGCAGAGATAAGTACTGATCAAAGCTACAGGTGGGTTTGACAGCAGACAGACTTGGGATTGTACCACAGAACAGGTTTGCACCATAAGACTCAGCTCAAGATCAGTCATGGTCGAGAGCATTTCTTTCCAATTTCAATTACTTCCTAATTACATCCTGTTACCCTGTGTTGTCAATTAATTTATTTACCATCTTAGATAGCTGTGACATCCCCACTGATGACTCTAGTATGCTGGGTGAAAATTAGTTGACTGGATGTAATTTCATTAAGCCTAATGAGCAGACAAAGGGGCCCTAGGTAATGAGGCTCCTGGTGATATGTGGCCTCTCATGTTCTATGCTGATCACACAGCCCGTTCCTTACATCCAGATCCCCAGATTATTGCTGGTGACCCTTTAACATGAGTCTGAGGCAAGCAGTGTTCCAACATCCACACAATGCTGCCGCTATGATAGCAAGTTTTTTTTTCCGTTCTTTTTTTTTGGTCTATGACCAAGAACTATTCTTAATTGAATCGGGCAAAATACAACGACTATTGCTTACATTGTTGGTGAAAAAGACTATGCTTTCCCTCAGCAGTCTGTCTGTGGATATTGGCTGTAGTAAACTCTCTATACATGTTTCCACAGGACTACAGTAAACCAATATGTTGGCAGCTACTTGATTTGGAATTGCTCTTGCTGTCTAGAGCAAAGCTTTACTCCTGGTGGTGATATCATCTAAAGAAAATAACATTGGTCTGTTCCTCTTAAAAGGAGCCTCTGAGCAGAAGGGGGACATACTGTAGACCTGGACCGAACACAGTGAGTGGAAAAAGTTCAGACTTTGACAAAGTCTCATTTAGTTTCCAGTAACATCCTGCATTGTAAATAGGTTACAGTAGCAATTTGTCAAACAAATACATACATTTCAATTAAATAGAACAACTAAATACAGTAATAGTCTTATGGGAATTAGTTACATTTTCTTTACCATTCCACGGCTGAATGGGAGAGCAGTAAACACATTTTAAATCCTGGTCATCATTCTTACTCAGTCAGCAGTCTTCTTGCAGATTGCCATTTGAGGAACCTGGGCTTGGCATAGTCTGTCACTTGATTGTATAAATTATTGTCCTGTGCAGATGGGAGCTGCAGGGTGATTTGTGGACACATAACTCATCTGTTACTCTTTGTGTCTCAACCTCCTCCTCGCTCTCCTCAAACACTGAATGTTTTTTTAAGAAACAAAGTCAGCGATCCAGAAGTCTGACATGGTTCTTATCTGGTATCCACAACAAAAGAGACTTCTTGTTGACAAACATCCCCGGAGACTAAAAGAAAGGAAGCTGCACTGAATGAATGTGCTAAACAGATGCATGGTCTACATAAATGAGCTTGTAGTGCTGGTCAATAGTCAAGACGTACAGCGAATGGTCAAATCAAATGTAGCAGTAAGAAAAACTGTTCTAGCAACAGATTTATCTGTGCTTTTGAAATTGCAGATGAAAAGAAAAATATATCATAACAACACATCATGTCACATGAGATTTCCTTAAATAGACAGAAATAGTACCGGCTTCAAGTTCTTTACCTGTGAAGAAAAATGTGTTGGTACCTTAAACATCCAAAAATTATATTTTTAGCATTAAAAAAAGGTTTTTGGGGGGGCAGGAAAGTCTGGTCTCAGGAATACCAAACAGGTTTTTTCATGGTCAAACTGAAGATTTGTCTTTGAAAGATTGGGGAAGGTAATTGAGATTCAAGGTTAGTATTAGAGCCCATTGAGTTCAACAGTCAACTGAACTCTGTTTAGCCTGTTGATGCTGTTGTAATCAGCCTCTTAATGTGTGACCGCCTCATTCAGCTGAGCCTGAGAATATAGGACACTTTTATTGGTGCATTAATGTTAAATACATCATCATGATCATATGTAAATTTACTTGTTTTTTGTTCACTTTGACAGTGTCCTAAAGCAGGACTACCTACATTTAAACATTTACATGTAGTCATTTAGTTGTGCCAACACGGTGTTGTGTCCTTGGGCGAGGTGCTTCACCCTTCTGTCCTCGGGGGAATACTGTACTTGCTGTAAGTCGCTCTGGAAAAGAATGTCTGCTAAGTGACTAATGTAAATGTTTAGGATGAGATAAGGTTTAACTATAACTACTGTAGATGTTATAATGAAAATGTAACATGTATGACACTGTCTCTAGCTGTCTTCTATGGTGGATCTTTCTCACAATACCTCTGAAGATGTTTTTCCTACTGGTGACGACTGTTTTAAGAGGCTTCTAATTCCCCCTCACAAGAGTCTCCTGGCTCTAGCTAGTAATGGACCCTGTAAACTAAAATACTAGTGTGTCCACTGACTTGACCAGTAAATTGAGGGTTCTGACTCTAACTCCACCCCTCATGTTGTGATTTGTATTGCAATGGTGGATGTGACAACCAACAGGTGTGCAGAAGAATAAACAACTAAATAATCATTATTCCCACTAAATAACTATCAAGGTTTAAAGCCTCTATACAAATGCAATTGCTTGCAATGATTAATAGGCCAATTACAGGATAATAATGTACTTCATTTTGTGGTTTGAAGAGAAACATATAATTTGTGTTTTTTTGATGGGGCATTTGGAAAGGTATTTATACCATTATCCATGATAAATAATGTGCCATTAAATATTCCCTCCTGTGTGGGGTGTATTCTGTGAACTGTCTCAGGCCTTCATCCTTTAATGAGCCCACAACCTTGAATATTAGCAGCCTCTCAAACATGATTGTTTGCATTTTGAGAAGCTTAATTTTGTCAGCCATCTTTATCCATTAGCCATTCAATGTGTGGAACACAACAAAAGAACTCAATCTCAGATACTCATTTATTCTTCCCTGTAAGGAACAGTCAGACATGATTGTCTAATCAACAGGGATATATTTCTTAATATCAGTGCAGGGAGGAGGATCATGTCTCCTTTCTGACCCGTGTGAGGCTGAAGGCTGAGGGCTGAGGGCTGGAGGCTGGAGGCTGGAGGCTGGGACACGAGGCTGCCAGGAGATTTATTATGAAGCTTTGAGCGTGTTGTAGCCTTTTTCATGAGAGGTGGTGTCAAGAAAAAGTTTGATTAGAATTCTAGTTATTTTTTATTACAGTTTCTTTTGGCAAAAAAAAATGCTTGGTTGGTTGCTGGGCAGAAAAGAAATAAGATATTGTAATACACTCTTCAAATCTCCAACCTATGCATGAAAGGTTGAGCAATACCATTGTCCAGGGCTCATTTAACACTGGTGATGGGTAGAGCTTTTGGGGGTTAAAGGGGAGTTGGTGAATTGACTGGTAATGTTCCCTGCTTCATGTGTATATTTTCCCCATTCCCAGCACCAAGCAAGGTTCTGCATTATTTATACCATGGCCCTTCAGAGCCTCAAGACTGCATCTGAAACAGAGGATTCTGGGAGATTTGCTGACCTGACTTGAACGTGCACACATGAAATGCATGAGTGGTTTCCATAAAAGTAGACAAATACCGATCAACTTTGAAACTGAAAAAAAGAACTTGAAATGTCTCCTTAAAAACTAGGTCTCTATATTGAACTTGCACCTAGGGAAATGTGAAATAAAATGTATCATCTAACACAGAAGATGCGTTAGCCTCCAATGGCTATACCTTTGCATATTTATTTTAGAATTCAATAGTTTTGTCACAGCACAAATATTTTAGGAATTGTATTTCTTTGTCATACATTTGTAAGATTCAGGAAAGCTTACTGATGTTTTACAGCAATATTATTACATATTATGAATGTAATCAGACAAAACCTTCAGAGAGGTTGATTGAGGCCACAGTCCAGAGGTGTCAGATATTTACCTCATCATCACACAGAGCTTCTGACAGTGATTAGAGATGTGAAATGATCCATTGATCTGATATTGGATTGATGCTGTCTTGTTCTGAATACATCAAGTTAGAAGCTAATGCACTGGATTGGGCTACTGGGGCTACCATTAGCTCAGAGACTCTATTAGTGTTTTCAGCACCTGCTGCATATCCATAATCCTTGGACAGTTGCACTTACGTTGGGATTCCACCACCAGTAGAGTTAGTGCAGGTTGTAAAACATCAAAAGCAGGGGGGACTTTGGCATCTTTCTTTTTAAGTGTGAGTCTGCAGACTGTCAGGATCTGACAGATCTACCAGGACTGTCACAAGTCACTTCATCACTGCAGAGGATAGTTCCTTTCAAAAGGCTCAAAGGTCTGCTATTTTCCAAATTATAGATCATTTAACACAAGTATAAAAATGTAATTGAGTCATTTTGAAGTCTAATTTATGGTTTTCCCAGATTCATCTGTCACGTACCTTTTATTTATTCAGATCCCTGGAGCTGAACAGTCGGTAAAGTCGCTATGTGTATAGACCTAAGGACAGTATCAGTCTGAATACTGGCTAAATGGACAGTCAAATGAGAAGAATATACTGACTGCTCTACAGTTATATTTTTTCAAATATTATAACTATTCCACATTAAGAACAAATGTGATCTGTCATGATTTGAGGTTAGAAAAAAACAGTCAAAATCAAAGGACTAAAATGGCATGTTTTAATGTTTAAACTTTACGCCACACTAGTCAATGCCTTTCATCAGTATTTCTCAAAAATAAACAGGAGAATATAAATATGACAGCCACCATCTGCCTTTTAAACACAACATAATCTGTTGGCTGCTTGGCATTTCCCTCCGGCACCTTGCCCTTAACATCCAAATATGTTTTAATTATGAAATATTTATATTAAATATTCTAGTTCCAAAATGAACCTTTTCGGAAATTCCAATTAAATGTTCCCTTTTCATGTAAACACATCTATATACACCACATCAGTGATAGATAATATACAGAGCAGCCAGCTCAGTGGGCAGGATGGCTTAGAAACATTCCAGGGAGATTCATATGACAGATATAACATGCTCTGCTCTGCTCTATCACTTCCTGCCCGCCTGCCTGTTTGAACCTCCATCCACTGGGAACCATGAGGATTCATAGAATGTCCAAGTCCACTTTCCTGTGGGAGTTAAAAACAGTTTAGAGATTAAATCAGGCCTGATGATGAATCAGTTATTATAGGTCCTGGTTTGACCAAAACCAATGAAACAAGGCATGTCAACAAATTTACACTGTTGACACTTCATTTTCAGGCTATTGTAAAGCAAGAACTCAACTGGGATCTGTTTACAGGAGTACAGTACCATTGGTGGCAGAATCGTTCAGTCATCAGTCATATTACTTTTGCTTAATTTCATGATTAGATATTAGAATTGTGGATCACCTCCCAGAGTTCATGATTGGAGTCTTATGTAGAGTAATGGATTCTCAATTAGTCATAATAAACAGAAAAATGTCATGTGAAGTTCTCACATCAACATCAATAAATACAGATCTGGCAGATGAATGAGCCTAATGAAATGACTACAGTTTGAAACAGGTCAGATTAGATTAGATGTGTGTTTTATCATGTAATTTATGATTTGGGCTTTGGTACTATGGTGCTTTCAAACTAATCTCATTAAGAACTTAGTAACAACTCTCAAACATGAACATGACAAAATAGCACAGTGTTCATTGCAAATAATGGCACCTCTATTGAATATGTAATATTTCTATTAAACAGAAGAGAACCATTACCTCATATTAAATAGGATATATGTGGTGCTTTCTTAGTGGTTTTAATATATATTGTCTGATTTACGATTGTGTGTGTTTTTGATTGTGATTGGGTATAGACTGGTATTTAAAAATAAGGAAATTATGGCATGATACTTAAGTTAAAACAGCCATGTAATGTTTCCTTTGCCAATAGTTCATTGGTTTTTAAGTTTCAATGTGTAAGCGTAGAAGTTCAGAAGGTATTCTTTCAGTTAAAAGCGCTTTGTCCTCTATAAACATTCTGTGCAAGTTAATAAATCTGTCTGAGACTTCAGTAACACAAACAGATCAAAAGGCAAGTTTGGATGGCAAGCATTATCTTTAATAAGTTATGATCATAAAAAATAAGCAGATTTTTGTTCATCAACAGCGACGTACAATTAGCAAATAGGATGTTCAACAGAAGATCAAGAATTTAACAGATAAGCTTTCGGACAAAAAGACACCATTCATCCTCAGCTTGTCCAATCTGATGCTTCAATTCTTAAAGTCCTTGGAGGAAAGAGACCTCATGCATGACTGAAGTCACTGTCACACGGAATGTCTCTATCATCTATTATTTCTGTCATGTAACAGCGCCAATGAAGGAACTAATTTTGTTTACAACAATGATAGCCTATAGCAATGTATTCTGTTTTTTAACATATTCCATGATATAGCATCAGTGCTGATGATAATTCCATCATGTTCCAGCCAATCAAATTGAACTTGTGCAAAACCTTATGCTACTTAATATGAATATTCATTCCACTAAATGTTTAGATTCATGATTTTAAATCATTTTAATTTAACCTGATTTCTTTTTGATAAATCATTTAATGGGATTAGTGCACCTGTGTACAGATTGGAAACCAGACTCATCAGAATTGAGAATACTGTACCACACTTGTAGTTATGGTGGAGGAAGATTACAATCCCCAAAGAGAAATCTCCTTTGTAGGCAAGGTGGCCTAGAGTGTGAGAGTGCTGTTATATGCTGGGAGATAAGGGCAAGTCATCAGCCAGGTCTCTAGTCTGAGAAGCATGGGACATGGGTTCATTACTCTTCCTTAGCACCTTGGTCATCATGCTCCGGGGCTTCGACCTGGACAAAGCTGGAAAGCAAAGCTGTTTTTGATTGGTCATGCAAAAAATTCTCATAATATTTTAAGACATTTATTCATACCACTGATTTACAGAAATCCTGGTAAATGTCGCAAAAAGTGTTTCTTGCAAACAATATGTATGCTGCTTTGAAATATGAACTTTTAGACTTTTCTTTTAAAAGTAAAATTCACAGATAAACAGTATGACAGTATAACGTATTCCATGAGTTATGAACCACAAAAAATACACCTGGAGGGAATATGTATCATTTAGCTGTTTGGCTATTTTTCATTTAGCTTTTTTATTAACTGTCTGCATGTCTACATTTAATGTAGTGGGACAGAGATTGGAAACAGATGAGATGGAGCAATATGGGAGGTATTTCACACTGGTTTACATTACGTTGGAGGAAACCAGAGGAATAGTTCATCTGAGGCTCCCAATTACTACCTGTCCTGCAGCTAATGTGATGGAAGAAAGCAATTTGTAGAAAACAGGTTCCTGAATGGGACTCATTACTAGAGGATTATAACCTTGTATGAACTGAACAGCAGATACAGAAAGAGAGGGGTGAGATGATTACATCAATAAAACGCACATTTTTGATTGAATAAATGAAATACATGTAAAAAATACAGCATGAGTATTATTTTGTTTGTAATAAAATGGGAAAACATTACTGATGTGGTTTCTTCTAGAGAAACTCCAATGGAAAAGGTCAAATGTCTTTCAAACCAACACTAAGGATGTGGCAAAATGAGGCTGAGAGGGTGAAAAATCATGAAAGCAGGAGATTAATGGCACTTTAATGGGAATACATGCATGCCTGACTTAAGTGCCATGGCAAAAGCCATTACAAAACTTGGACCCAGACATGAAATATTCCAAGTACAGTACATTCCTCTAGAAAATCTAAAGCATGAAATAGTCCAGTCAATAACAAGTGAATTCAATGGGCTGTCATGTATGACCAGGCACATGCATGACAGAGAACACAGAGAGATTCATATAAACTCTCTAAACCTTTTAAAACGACCAGGAGAATGAACAGAAGAACTCTCACTACAATAACATCAGATTGACTAAAGACCTGAGTGGCTTCAATCAGAAGTCACAGTTTGCACCCACAAGCAAGTCTGAGTCTGTCTATCAGTATAGTTCCATCAACAGTATTCTCTGCTCGTTTGTTCTTCATCCAGTTTCCTAACCTATTAGTTTGTGAACTGAGGCCATGCTTTGTTTCATGATCTATGGAGCAGGTCTGTCTGCTATGCAGTTAATTCAGAGGGTATTATTCCTGCATTGATTGGCCAGCAGGCAGCTTCAGTATCGGGGCAGGACAGGAGAGCTCATTAGTATGCACATACACTCTGTGGCATGTTGGCAAGGCAACAAAATAATTATCCTGAGATGTTTCATTGGGAATTAGAAAGGCTTTCTTCTGGGGAACCAATGGGTGTACAGTACATGGTTCCTGGTGTTCCTAGACCTATGCTCGCTAGAACTGTCAACTGAAAGCTACGTTACTGTGTCTCCTGTTCTGGGATTATGTTAGATTAGTGTGTGTGTGTGTGTGTCAGTGCATGTAAAGTAAGATTAGGACAATAATAGCACTATTTACGTCACTGTCATAATCGCAGCTCTCTTTTTGAAGATTAATATAAACATGGAAACAAATAGTTGTTTATTACCATGAAATTGACACATCCTATTATGTCTTGTATACTAATCTATCCTTAAATATTTCAAACGTGTGCTGAAGACAAACAAGAAACTGTTCCTATTCAATCAGTATGTACATTGTACATTGCTCCACAAATTGTTCATTCTCATTGGCAGGTCCATAAAGTGAATTGATAGCCGTTGATGTCTCAAATCTGCCCCTTGTGGTCCATTTTTTACACCACACAATCTTCACACTGTGCAATATTCCACATTCACAAACTGTAATCACTTACACGTCAAAAAAATCTGAATAATGGTATTAGTGTCGATTTTGAGGGACAAATCTCCATGGTGGAGTATAGAGGAAGGTCATTATAGGAATCATAAGAGTGCAGCTTAGCTATTGGAATAAGGTTGTCATGTTGTTTTCACCTTGTACCTAGACTGATTAACAGATTCCTTCATTTACATAAAATTCAGATCAAATTCTTCAGCCTTTCTGACCGAGGAACAATACTAACTACATTCTAGGCCAATGTGTCTTTGCATTTCAACACACTCTATATTTTCTTATTTTTTTTGTTGCAGGAGATCTATGTATTGCTCAGTCCATGAAAATACCACGGGAACCTAAAGCAGGAGAATTTGACAAGATTATTCGCCGACTGAGAGAGAACCTTAATGCCAGGGTGGTTATTCTGTTTGCCAATGAGGATGACATAAGGTAAGTGCTGCAGACTGGCACTAGAGATCTGATTCATGCTGACATACAGGCACACACACACACACACACACGACACTCGACTAGACATATTTTATGCTTCAGGACTATAAATTATGGTTTAGTGTGAGAAGTATCTTGATCGATTGCATGTGGCCGCAGCTGTTACCCTATCTGTGTGTGTGCACATGAAATGCTTTATAACATGATACATGTATGCAGTAGAAATGTTAATAAACATCAAAGGATAATCATGTTTTTTGACTGCTTCATGTGTGCTGTACAAAAACAGATTATACATCTACCAGTAACTGAGACCTGGATACAGTTTAATGGCCCCATTTGTATTTTTTGGGGTTCTATACATTAAGGTATAGATTAACACACGTACACACTCTCATCCATAGTGACTTAAAGCAAACACAGGGACATTCCCCCTGAGGCAAGTAGGGTGAAGTGCCTTGCCCAACAACGAACCGGGTACCTTCTGACACCCTAACCACTTAGCCACATGACTCCCCAATGAAAGTACAGGATCATGTTTTTAGTCAATTTCCTGAACACCTTTCATATTTTGTGCATCAACACATTTTATGTACTTTTTTAAATGATAGCTTGCTATATCAAAAGGGTTCAATAAGAAGCAGTGATACCAAAACCAGATATAGCCCTCTGTATATATATATATATACAGTAATTACACAACACAAAGGGGATTCAACTGGGCATTCTTACTCTACCCTTGAACCCAGTCGATGTGAGTTGGCAGCCAGTTAATAAAAACAAAAGCTGATTGTACTGAACCCGAGCTAGAAATTACCCATATGTGCCTCCACAAAATTGCCAGAGGTGGGAAATAGGTTTGTCTGCTTGTGTTACTTTAGTCAGAGAGGCATGCAGTAAAAATCTAATTTTGAGAAGTTTGCGTAGATTGTCATGCCAGCTATTCCCCAGTAAATACCATGCAGGAGAAAAGCACCTGGTCTTTGTGATAACTGAAATTACCCTGCAAACCACCTCAATAACAGCATCAGTATTGTCCAAACACTGACTCCCTCTCTCAACAGAAATCACCATCAATCACAAAAATGCTATTATTTTTCCATATTTTACTAATCGCCAGTTTAATTATTTTTTATATATTACATTTAAAGAATGACAAAATTATGCTAGAATGTACTAAAACAAGGAGTATAGGACATTTACTCAGAATAACTCTGAGAGACTATAAACCAACATCATTGTGTGAAGTAGCTAGAGTTCACATTGTTTTTTTTCTAAGAGATTAGAAAACGTGTGTTTCATAATTTTTATAATATTATTTAATAAATTATTACTTTTCATTATCATTGGATTTTTATGAATCAAGGTGACGGGTTGGAAAACATGAATCTTACAGCAATTCATTAATCATTTGTAATAAATGCTACAAGATAGGGTTGTATACCACCACAGCAATTTAAAACGCTGCTTATAAAAGTCTTTTTTTGTTTATTTATTAGATTAATTTTCAGCCAGGGAAAAACATTGAGCCATAAAGGAGTGGCATCAGCCTGCAACACACTTCTGCCAAGTGTGAAATTATTTGTTGAAAGTAAAATATGACTCTGCTACATTGTGAAGACTTTAGGTTCTCTAAGGAGTATGAAAGTGTTTTGTGCTTTTTCACAAGAACAGAACGATGATGTGTTTTTCCTTTCCTGTCCTGCAGACGGCTTCTTCAGGCAGCTAAGAAAGCCAACCAGACAGGACACTTCCTGTGGGTGGGGTCAGACAGCTGGGGTTCCAAGATTTCACCAATCCTGAACCAAGAAGACATGGCTGAGGGGGCCGTCACAATCCTCCCCAAACGCCAGGCCATACGAGGTACTATTAGTAATAACAAACACACATGCACACCCATTTGTGATTTGATTTGTAACATTTGTATTCCATGTTACCTGTATCATTTGCACTACTCGCATCATTTATATTATTTGTAACATTTGTATTCCTTGTCTATATGTATCATATCTGCAGTGTATCTTTACATTGTATTCATTTTCATTTTATTAGTAGGCCACATTTATGTTCTATGTTTGCTCATTCCTGCCAAAGTAAATTCTGTTTGTTTATCTTGCATAGCGAATAAACCCCCATTCTGATTCTGATGCTGCTGCACACACATACTCTGACTAACAATGCAGGAGACATTCTTACCTTCTGCCACAGAACACCAACAAGGTATCATTGTGTTGTAGTAGCAAGATAGGAACACTTCAGTGACACAGCACATAACCCTAACCATCAGAGTATCTACACAGATGATGATGTACTGTGGGCTCCAAGTCCAATCTTGACTATTTTAACTCCTTCAGGATTTGATCGATACTTCATCAGCCGAACGTTGGACAACAACAGAAGAAATATCTGGTTTGCAGAGTTTTGGGAGAACAACTTTCAGTGCAAACTCAGCCGTCATGCTTCGAAGAAAGGGTCTGGAATTAAGAAATGCACAAGTAAGAAAATGATTTTTTTGTATTTCTTTCCTCTGACAGACATTAATTATGAACACAGTTATTGTTAGCTGCATGTGTAGTCCTTCTTTATGACATTATACAGAGAGGAATTCATAATTGAGTAAAAATAACTAATATTCTTTTTTTTTTACTTGGATTATGAAGAGGGAGAGAGAGATTTAGGATTTTGGAAGAATGGCTAGACTGTGAAGTCTCTGAAGTTTTATTAAACAGCATTGAATATTCCGATTACTCTATGTCACATGTTCAATTTGCAATTCAGTACAACGGCAATCACCAAAACTGGGCCATTACACATGCTGAAAACATAATCAATAGGGAATCCAATCAGCACATTAGAGCAAAGCTCTTTGGTCATTAAAATCACTGGGCACTTCAAGACCAACTGTCTTTCCTTTCCCATTTCGTTACCACTATTGGAGTCTGAGGTATCCAGACCTACTGATTGCTGTGCATAGTCTAAACTAGTCTGTGTATTGATGCTTTTAACGGTTAGAAAAACAGACATGCTTGTCACCGTCAAGGCATAGAAACACTTTCTTTAAATTTTTACACTTTCTTCTCTATTCAGCATCCACTGCAAAACACCCTGCTGATTTTAAATGGCTAATTTCAAATATGGACGTGTCGGATAATAAGCACAGCAACAGATTTTATAAGGCTTTGTGCAGTAAAGTTAAGTGTTGAAGGCAAAACACACCCAAGATGCAGCCTTTGAAGCAGATGTCTCATCAGAGTCTGTATTATTTCATGTCTTTTGATGAAAAGCACTTAGGATCTGTGCCCGAAGCTGTGAAGATGTGTACCAGCAAATAGCCCAGCTAAGGAAGAGCGCGTCTCTATGCACTAAGAGTGGGCGTGCTAAAGCTTAACCTGCAACAGCCTCAAAAGAGCTGGTTTCTTTATTGTAAGGAGTCCATGTAATGTTATTTATGATGAATGTAAACAATGCCAAATGGTAATTTACAAAAACACCAATTCAACACGTTCTCAAGTAGTTCCAGTTAATGTTACCAATGTAATAGAGTTTCTCTGTACTGAACAGAAACTGTCAGTATTTCTAGATAACATTAATTTAAAGAGTAAATGTATCTGCACATAATGTGTCAGATGTGTGATCGTTATGTGGCTCCACATACCGAGTAGGTTATGTGATTAAGACCTATGGAAGTGGTGGTTATCTACATGACATGCTATGTCTGGACGGAATACCCAAATGTGATTTCTCAATCCAACTTAACTTTGAAGTAATTTCCATATGATTCTGATTTCTTTTTTTTACAATGTTTTATCTGAGAAGAGGAGAAACCTGGACAGTGTATTTCTCTGCATGTAGAAACTCAATGTGTCAGCCAACAGTCAGTTTGATACCTCTGTGCTGAAACTGCAAGTTGTTCCAAACTCACAACTAAAGTGCTGAGGTCCATTTCTCTGGAAACCAACAATATTTCTCTGTCCTGTTCAAGGGCTACAGTAGATAACCAGTCCTCTCTGTCTCTACTCCTCCTTTACTCTGTTTCTTTCTCTCTTTTTCCTCTCTATGGCCTCTCCTTTCCCCCTCTACATTGGTGCCATGCAATGAAAATAGTTATTGATCGAAAGTAAATTCCTCAAAAGTAACGTTAACACCATGTATATGTATACAATATATATCATTTGTATTTTTTTTATTATGTTGAAAAAATAAGATATCCTACACCAAACCATACTAAATAGAAAATTATAGTGATTTCTTTTTTTTATATACAGGACATGTAAAACAAGCACATTGAACATGAATGTGGTTTTCTTAATGCATTAGTCTGCTTGTGATAGTGATTTGTAAGGGTCTTATTTTGCTGGAAGGTTTCAAACAATGTCTCTTAGTGCAAAAGAGAGTTTCAAAGGGCATTCCCTTCTATGTTACAAGAGCAGGTATGGTACTGTGTCCTCTCTGTGTATTCCTTTCATCAGATGCCCTGGTGGCTCTTCAGCTAAATTGCAGTTGCTTTTTTCTCTCAGTGAGTGGCCTCAGAAGCATTGTAATCTCATACAGGAAAGAGTTATGTCCATTCCACTCAGTATCGTCATGTACCCTTAGTACGGTACCCCTCCACACAAACACACTCTCCAGTTCCCTCTGTGACATACTGTAGGCTCCCACCTGCTAGACCAGATCACCCAGAGTATTTCATCTGTGATTAACATACTACAGTAACTGAGAGTCCATTAAACACACATGACCTTGTGAACTATGACATCCTGCCATTGGTGACAATTAAATATTAAACACAGTTTCTATATTAGTTAGGATGCAAATAATTGAACAGAAAAACACAGGCATGCAATTAATGTGCATTTTATGTTTCAGTGACAAATCCTCTACCACATAACCACACAACATATGCTTGAACAGAGTGGGAATGTATAATTCACTTCCCTCAGTTGGTCCAAAAGTCAAAGCTCGTTCTTGCTGGCTATGATCCTGTGTCTAAATTGTGGGTGACACCAGCCCCAGCCTCCAGGTCTCTGCCTGGCTGGCTCCTTGTGGACACGGTCAGATGGTGGAGAAACCAGATCGATTGTGCACCAGTCAGCATATAACCTTAATCACTTAAGTTATCCATATGGATATTACTGTACAACAACACTGGTGTCAGAAAAATAATAAAATATTCTAACTAGGACCTCTACTTGGATCACAGCCATTCTTACTGGGGGGGAAGGGGGGGGGGGACTGTTCTTCAAACATTAAGCTAGTTTGTAAATAAATTATGGGTAATTACTTGCTAACAATGCCACTGAAATGTGGATGATCAGGGAAATAGAACTAAATTAAGATAAGATTTGTGGTAACGTGCTACACAAAACAAACATCTCAATCAACCATACAGTAAAGGAGAACATGATCTGTTTGACATTACAGTGTTTTATGTTCAGCTCAGTATTCTTGTGGCTGATAATGAGGATTGTTCAAATGCCAATGACAATTGATCAAGAAATGATGGGTCTATAAAACTGTGATCCATCCAGCACATTGTAATACTGCACAATTTCTGATGAAATTGGGTCGCAACTGTGCATTTTTTATTTCAATCTAATTAGTCTACCTGACAGAACACTTCTATTGATCAGGCCTGAGTTCTAATGTAAAATAAGGCTACTCCTAACCCTGAAATTCAAAGTAGATCAATTAACGTCATATCAGACTCACATAATGTGATGGGAAATGCTTCCTTTCCTGCAGTCAAAATAATGGGTTTGCAGCACACAGTGAAGTATTAGGATGAATCACTGTAGGTGTGTTGCTTGCTGGTGACATCAGTACTAGGTGAGTCCTGGCTTATGTATCAAGCAAACAGTGATCCAGACTCATTCTATTGCTCACCTCTCCAGTGGCCATGAGTCATCAAGGCAAGGGATGTAGGACCTGTCTGCCTGCTTGTCTGTCTGCCAGCATGGCTGCCTGTCTGCCAGCATGGGTGCCTGTCTGCCTGCTTGTCTGTCTGCCAGCATGGGTGCCTGTCTGCCTGCTTGTCTGTCTGCCAGCATGGGTGCCTGTCTGCCTGCTTGTCTGTCTGCCAGCATGGCTGCCTGTCTGCCTGCCTGCTAGCATGGCTGCCTACCTGTCTGTCTGTCAGCATGGCTGCCTATCTGCCTGCTTGCCTGCCAACATGGGTGCCTGTCTTTCTGCCTGCCAGCATAGGTGGCTGTCTGTCTGCCTGCTAGCATGGCTGCCTGTCTGTCTGTCTGCCTGCTAGCATGGCTGCCTGTCTGTCTGCCAACATTGGTCCCTGTCTGCCTACCTGTTAGCATGGGTGCCTGTCTGTCTACCTGCTAGCATGGCTGCCTGTCTGTCTACCTGCTAGCATGGCTGCCTGTCTGTCTACCTGCTAGCATGGCTGCCTGTCTGTCTGCCAGCATTGTTGCCTGTCTGCCTGCCTGTTAGCATGGGTGCCTGTCTGCCTGTCTGTCTGCCTGTCTGTCTGCCTGTCTGTCTGCCTGTCTGTCAGCATGGCTGCCTGATTGCTTAAAAACCAGCTAAGATTATCAAGCAATATTTGTTGCATCCAAGTATGTCTTGAGATCCAATGTAGATTTAAATTGCATTTTTTTCTAGACGGGCTAATATCAAAGTAATGCTGCACTATTTCTACAATGATTCCTTAAGCATTTATCTGCAACATTTAAAGGGTAATCACTATTGCAGTACAACCAGTTTGAAAAAAACTGCAATACAATTAGGTTCAAACATTGACTGAGAAAGTATATATGGCACAGAATTGGTCAGTCAACAACTACAGTTGTCAAGTTCCAAGTCTTTCAGTTTGTACTGAAGTTTTTTGCCAAACAACCCGGAGTCTTTGAAATTGCATTTGAAGTCCAATTGGCGAATTGCTTTTCAAAGGGTTATAAGCATCTCTTAAACAGACAGTCTTTTTTTTACATCCCTTTTTACAAGCAATGTCACAGAGGGCTTCACATATGCCCATAGAACTGCCCCTCAACCAACCTAAACCCTTAAAACATAGTACAAAATTATATAATAATAAAGAGAAATACAAAAAATGAAATTGCATCCCACAAGTATATATATATAGGTATATATGTTTATTTGGTGTCCCTAAGATAGTACAGTCAGAGTATAGCAGTGATGGACACTTTGAGAGTAAAAAAGCGATAGCACAGTTGGCCTTGTAGGACTGTGTGAGCGAGGCATGCACGCCTTGTTCCTCAGTGACTCATGCAGCTCTTTCAAAGCCCCTGGATCGGCGACAAATAGATAGAGAGCTTCTATCTTTATTTCCAAGCTTGGCTGAGTCCCGCAGCAGGTCTCACAGCTGAGGACCAGGTAGTGCGTCACACTCTGTACACCTCCTGTCGTCTCTTTCTTCTTGTGTCACCTAACAAACAACAAATCAACATGAAGAGAAGCTGGCAAAGTATGTTACTCACCATGACTGTAGCTGCCATATCCATCAAAACACTGCAAACATGCACAGTGAACATTTTCTACCATATCACATTGAAGGATCCACTCCGATGCTTAAAGTTAATAATCTTTAGTCAATAGTAATAATTGAAGATTGTATTAAATTACATCCTGCTATCCATCAAAACAGCAAAACGTTTTGAAGGAATGTTTATACATTCATTAATACAAAACATTTAAGAATGGAAAGGAACATAGTTTGAAGGACAAAGAGAGAGAGAGACAGAGAGAGACAGAGAGACAGAGAGTGAGAGAGAGGGAGGGAGAGAGAGAGGGAGAGATAGAGAGAGAGTGAGAGAGAGAGGGAGGGAGAGAGAGAGGGAGAGCAAGAGAGAGAGTCTTTTGCCGCATTTCCCAGTACATAACAATTACAGAACCATAGCCAGTTATTATTATTCAAGCTTTTTAAAACATTCTGAGACTTGATGCTAAATTGCTTCTCGGAGTCGGAGCAAACAGTCATTCAGAACGCAGATAACATCAAGAGAAACAAAGATTAATCTGTTCATAACCACAGTGCTTCTGTTAAGATAAGAAACAGCTTGTAGGCCCTTCACAAGGCTTGCAGAAAACAAAATGTAGATTGACTTTATCAACAACCTCTTGTTTTGTGGAATCTTATCGTACAAATTGTTTGTCTTGTTTACATTTGAGACATGAACTAATGAAACAGTGTAGATACAAAGTGACTAAACTTGCAGAAGGCACTTCTTGTGATTCTGAAGGGAATCTGAGCCAACTGAGAAAGATTAACTGTGACATGTTGTGTTCTATTAGCTGTGTTCTATTAATGAGCCCAGAGCATCTTGATTCTGGTATTGAGACCAAAATATCAGAGTACCGATGAAATATCAGCGAAGAGAACTGATTTTTGAGTTACACCTCCCTCTCTACACATATCTTAATGAGCAAGGGCTGATTGATTGCAACATACAGTATTGTAACTGTGAAAACAAGGCGGGGAGTCAGGTGTCTTAGAACTTAGGGACTCGTAATTAGATGGTTGCCAGGTCAATGTTGTACAATGGAAACCTACAGGATACACCAGGGCTGGGGAATTCCGGTCCTCAAGGGCCGCTGTCCTGAATGTTTTAGATGTTTCCCTGCTCCAGCACACCTGATTCAAATGAATGGTCATTATCAGGCTTCCACAGAGCTTGATAACAACCTGTTCATTTAATCAGGTGTGTGCTAGAGCAGGGAAACATCTAAAACCTTCAGGACAGCGGCCCTCAAGGACCGGAACTGCCCACCCCTTTTTTACACGAATAATCATTTCAACCACTTCCTACTTTCCTGAACTGCTGGAACACAGCATGTCGATCTTGTTGACTAGACTTTAATCAGGCCTAGAGAAATGGTCACACAGGATAAGAGTCAGATGTTATCAGCTGCTTCAAAGCTAAGCTGTCTGGTGCTCCCAACCTATATTGAACTGCTGCTAAAATACTCAGGCTACTCACTGACTGAGAAATACATTCGTAAAACCTGAACAGTTATACCTCATTTATTATTTGGTTTAATTAATTACTCTTCTTAAATAGTATTAATCATTTTAACTTCATAGTAAGTTTTGTTGGTGTCAAATTAGGCTCTAATGGAGACTAAAAGAAACATAACTGAGATCAAATAATCTTAAACTTTACTGACTGACTGACTGTCATGGGACATGTAAACTGTACTTAAACGAAAAGACAGAAACTGCTAAACAATTCTAAATGGTTGACCAGTAGTAGACCTGTAGTTGTCAAAGATCATAATTTAATTCATTTCATTTCAGCACCATTGTTTACTTTGCACAGGTACAATTGATTATATCTTTAATTGAACCCATAATTGTATCTTTAAACCATAATTGTTTGTGGGGGAAGTACATTTGGAGTTAGGAATATAACCTTGATGGGTTTTTAAAATCCTGTTTAAAATCAGTGATGGAAATCTAATTTGCACACATCTTATTTAATTAAAGTATGGTGCTTTGAGATTTGGAATTTGTCAATCTGTGACCGGCAAATCTTGACGATTATTGTTGTTAAGTGTTGGCAATAGCAACCGTATCCATTCCCCCCCATGTTAAACAGTATGGTGTTTCAGATCCCCTCTGCTTGGCCAGTTCTAGTCCACAGTGGTGTGGCACTGTCCCTTCCTTAACACAAGCTTACCAGCTAGTGGCAAACTGAAGGATCATGATGTTAATTGAAACCTTGTGTGCCTATTAAAACATGTTTAAAGGATTGGAACAACCATGGCTATGATTAATATACACCTGTCATACCTAATTACATGAATACTGAAGAATGATTCTGTCTGTGTGGCGTTGTCCACCAATACAACAATACTTCATCACACTGGCTTGACTTGATTAATAGATGAGTGGACTTGTGAGCTTATGTGAGCAGCAACATACGCTGTCAGATACGCTGTCAGATAAAGTCTTCTGATGACCCAGAAAGGTGTCAGAATGTACTGTGTCAGATTGGGATGGACAGGACTTGTTTAGTATCCTCTGATGAGGTCATTAGGTTTCTTGATGTTAAAAAGGGTGTAAATAAAATTCATAGAATGGAATCTGTACTATTTACATAAGACATTTGGGTTTGTCTGTAAAAAAACAATTATATTTACCCATCTCAGCCTTTAGTATGTTCCAGAACGTTATGAGCAGTATTTCATTAATTGGTACCTATTTGTGGTTTCCTCATTGATTGTGTATCTCACTAAAATGACCAAGAAACAATACTTGGTATTGGTGAAAAAGGGACAAGGGACAAATATAAATTAGAAATTAAGAACTTTAAATAATAAATGCATTTCAAATAAAAACTAAACATTTCCGCTGCATGTCTATCTGTGCTGGCAAAAATGTGGAGAATCTTCTCATTAATCAGTAATATCCTGCGCCACAATAAGATTTTTTTTTTATTGCTACTTTAATTTATTTTAAAGAGGTTCTCTGATTGATGTGTAGAACAAATAGCATGTAATTGCACTCATTCCAAGCTCTAAGTAAATTAAAAACTGATGAAGGATGAATTCACAATAAAGTAATCAGAACTCTATCATTTGCTTGATTTATTGCAATCATTATTCAATCCTTAATCGTAGGTTGATTGTGATGTTTAGTGTTACAGCCCAACCTTTCCCTTTAAAGATTAGTCTATGTCCAGTTCTGTAAACAAATGTTGCATGATTTTGGATTGTAATGTTGTGTGAAACGCAACCTGTTGTAGGATGATATTCATGTAACTAGCACATATTTCTATTACTTTCATAAAATAGTGTCTGTATTGTTTCATCTCTCCTCCTTCAGACCACGAGCGAATTGGAAAAGATTCATCGTACGAGCAGGAGGGGAAGGTCCAGTTTGTCATCGATGCAGTGTACGCTATGGCTCACGCTCTGCACAACATGCACAAAGAGTTCTGTCCTGGAAAAGTCGGTCTTTGTCCCAACATGAACACCATCAATGGAACTACTCTGCTCAAGTTCATCCGCAAAGTCAACTTCATAGGTTTGTCTTGTGCTTAACACTATTTTATGTCACTTTCAAAAGAACATGGTTAACTGTCATACATGTTGCCATTTCAAGGTCCTCTCAAACATGTTACATCATATTAATCTAGATTTGTGTATTGAAACGGGTGTTAAGCTGTCAGTTTCCATATATTTAATAAGGTTCACTAATTACAAATCAATAGTACAGAAGGTCAGACTGACATGAAGTTCAATTCAATCAGGTAGAGAACAACAAGTACATCCTCCCAAAGAGCAGCACCATCCTGGGGGTGACTGCAGGATGATGACTGCTGTGTGGATGATGATGACTGCTGTGTGGATGATGATGGCTGCTGTGTGGATGATGACTGCTGTGTGGATGATGATGACTGCTGTGTGGATGATGATGGCTGCTGTGTGGATGATGACTGCTGTGTGGATGATGATGGCTGCTGTGTGGATGATGATGACTGCTGTGTGGATGATGACTGCTGTGTGGATGATGATGACTGCTGTGTGGATGATGATGGCTGCTGTGTGGATGATGACTGCTGTGTGGATGATGATGGCTGCTGTGTGGATGATGATGGCTGCTGTGTGGATGATGATGGCTGCTGTGTGGATGATGATGGCTGCTGTGTGGATGATGATGGCTGCTGTGTGGATGATGATGGCTGCTGTGTGGATGATGATGGCTGCTGTGTGGATGATGGCTGCTGTGTGGATGATGATGGCTGCTGTGTGGATGATGATGGCTGCTGTGTGGATGAGAGGGTAAAGGTAGACCTGCAGTAGAATACTCTGAACCTCAACATGAACAGCTGCCTTCTCAGAGGTTTCTCATTAATCTCCTACAGATACATGTAGCTTCCCATGTAATGGTTTGAACAGAAACAAAGTGTATTTAAGCATTATATTCGGAGGCGTAACACTACGGGACGTGCTCATCAATAATAACTTGTAGTATTCATGTAGTTTTAGTATATTGTGGTCAATTTTGGAGAGAGTTCCTGAGTCAGTGAGAAATTCAATCAATATAAGTATAAGATATGGATATCACCCTGTGCCAGTAAGAGTTGTGTTCAGTTTGAGTGGAGGTTGGGCAGCACTCCACAACATACATCACTAAGTAACTTCAAAGTCAAAACCTTGTTGATGCATTCGTCAGTTACCATGGAACCAGGTCACTCTTCATTTGACTTGGTTCTAAGAGTTAGAGGACCAAAGTCTGTTTTGACGACTAATTTGCCTGTGGTTTCTGATGTGGCTTAGCAACCCGCATTTAAAAGATGTTGAGCTTAAGTTAATAGTGTTGATCTAAATTGAACTGACGAGGTAACCCTCAATGCTCTGTCAATGAGAAATGTTTTATGTGAAAAGATAATTGAAACAACACTCAAAACTCGCACTCAAAACTCAATCATAAATATAATAATGAATGTGCCAATTTTGCTGTTGATGCAGTTCAGTTGTCTACTGTTAGTCTTGGATTTCCATTATTGGAAGAATATCTATATTCAAATCTGAGATGACCTAGAAATCAATGGCAGAACTCATTACTAAAAGAGAGTATATTGCTTTTAATTCAGCTGTGAAAGGTAATGTCTGTAAAAGGTTTTTAGACAAACAACAGGAAGCTGCAAAATGATTCCAAAGTATTCTGGGAAGGATCTTCAGTGTTCATGCTGACTTGAGGAAAACATTATTGTGGTCACTTAAGATATAGTTGACAATGCAGATACACATTCCTCTGCTGCAGTGATGTTAAGCTGCTCAGGGGGTCGTTTCAGAACAATTGCTTGTACATATGATAATAACTGAATTTCCATATATTTGTGATTTGATGTTTTCTGACTAGTATGATACATCTTATCATTGATACAAGCTCTAACAGCATGTGGTTTAAAGAATTTCTCTTTGCATAATGGAAATGTAGGTTTCCGAAGGACAAACCTTTTTGCAGGACATGCTAAAGATTTTTTTATATATAATCTTTACATAAAGAACACATGAAAGTAGGCTTACGCAAACATTTGCAGTACACACATAACTGACAATATGGTAGGTTGTAAAACTGTTTAATTATTGCAAATATCTGCACATATGAGTGAAATTGCAACGTTAGGATTCGTAAACACATAAAACGTCTTTCTCCTCGACAGGCAACTAACAAAATACCATCCGCTGACAAACAGACAGTGGAGGATGAGATGCAGCCTTGAAAACAATGCTGCCATGTTTTGTGAGCTTCTTGTCACAAAGAGATGAGTGGGAGAGCTGACAGGATAATCATCCCTTACTCGCCCCTTAACTCTGCTCACTTGGATGACTAATAACCAGGAAGCTCTGAACTCCATTTAAAGCTTCTATACAAAAGACTGTGTCACCACAGAAGCTGTGGATCACCAACGACTCTTTCAGCATCAATGGGGAATTCAAAGACAACTGAGTTATTATTTAACTCTTATTGTTGACTCAGTTGTAGATGTTGCAGTCTAATTGTGAAAGGGGACAGTAATATATTACGTTTTAAATAAGTTAAGCACTTTTGGGTATATTTCCAGCTGTTCATTTCATACAGATGTAGTCTAAATAGCTCTAAAATTCCAGAACACCCCTTAATAACTTTGGGTTGGCTGTAAAACTCTTAGGTCTATGTGAGTCCAATGCAAAGCTGAAAATATCCTCTACAATAACCCTACATGTTCTGGTTTTTCTTGTTTGAAGTTTTATATGAATTAATAATAAGTGTCTGTTGTATGGAAGCCTGATTGAGGATTTCTGGATTTCTGGATTTCGACTGTAGATTGTGCATATACCTTAAAGCTTCAGGAGCCTGTACATTTCACCTGGTTTTAATATATATATATTTTTTTTTTTTATGAAACCCATTGACATTTCCTAGTATATAAACCCCAAATACTGTGGAAACAAAGACACTGTTGTATTGTTTTCTCATTGTTGACATCAGTTGACTTCAAGCTACAGATATGTCCAACACCCACAAAATATCCATGTAATGAAACCTAATCCAAAGTCAACACTTTGTAATTCATTACATCTGAGACTCACTTTGCAACCAGTGTTACAGTATGTGTGTCGCTTTGAAGGGTTGGAGTGTGGCCTGTCGAATGCCAACAAAGTGAGCTGCAGCAATATTTCAAAGAGCTCAAGGGAATGAATTGTGTGGAAGGTGGAAGAAAGGTGGGAGAGAAACAAAGAAGGAAAATGAAAGAGTGAGAGTAAGAAAAGGGGCAGTGATGGAGATCTTTGGTCTTCTCCCTATTTTCCAGACTAAATAACCCAGGGCAGCTGTGATTTGTCCTCAAGGCTCCCAACAGTAAATCAGTGAATCCCTGTGCTTCTTGTTTTGAACACATCCAGTTTGGACGGGGCTTTGTGGGCTGGCTTGGCAGCAGACAGACAGGCTCAGAGAAGCAGGATGAGGGGAGCAGAGTACCTGTGTTGATCAGGTCCTGTGTTGTCCTGAAGCTGGGAGACGCTCTGAGAGTCGAGCTTTAGGACCTGTGACAGGGAAACTGAGGAAACTTAGCTGCAGCGCTGCATCCATTCGGTTCTAATAACATTTTAGTTAGTGATGGTGTGTGAGTTTATGGTCAACTGAATGCTAAGATGATTCGTAACATTATTTGATAGGCTTGTCACATTTAGATCAAAGTCGATTGGCTTTTTCTTCTGCAGGTATTGCTGGAACTCCTGTGGTCTTCAATGAAAATGGTGATGCCCCTGGGCGTTATGAGATCTACCAGTACCAAAGAAACAATGACACCAGCGAGTACAGGATCATCGGCAACTGGACCGACCAGCTCCATTTAGATGTAAGACTGCACTGTTGTACAATGATGTCCAATGATGTCCATATCTTAAACTATGTACATGAGAAATTGCTAAAATAACTGAATCCACACCAGGTCATTAAACTCAAACTTAAAGACATATAACAGCCACTGACTAATAGTAAGACTACCATGGTATGTGACATTACATTGTTATTAGCACTTTTAGACTTGCTATTTCCCCTTTCATAATGTATTATCCTGCTAAGTTTGTATTCATAAATAACATGACAATGCTTTAAGATAAGAAATGCTTTGACAGCAACGACAGTTTGATGGAACAAGAGCGTTTTCTTGCTTTATGGGTAATGCAGTCCTTTAAACAGCTTTTGATCAAACCAGCCCTTTGGATTTCTTCGGATTCAGATTAATTAAGTCAAACCCACAAAAAGTTAATTGATTTGTGTCCTCAGAAACATGTTCTATTACTTTAATATCCAACTGAAACAATTGAGTCAAAAACCGTTTGTTTTTCACACTGGACTCTTGAGATAAACTTGTTTTGAAAATGTTTCCCTAGTTTCATTCATCTTTTACAAAGATCATTATTTGATGGAAGCTTGTTAGGGATGGTTTAAACTAGTGGGTATCGAGTGGGAAGTTAGAGAACTGTATGTACATAGACAATAATTCAGCATGATACACTCAATGTCACTCACAAGTTATCAGTGACTTGAGTGAATTGGTGCTGGAGCAGGGGTGTCCAGTCCTGGTCCTCAAGGCCCTCTGTCCTGCCAGTTTTAGATGTTTTCCTGCTCTAGTACACCTGACTCTAATGAATGATAATTATCAGGCTTCCACAGAGCTTGATAATGAACTATTCATTTGAATCAGGGATAGAGCAGGGAAACATGTAAAAGTGTCTGGACAGGTGTCCTTGAGGACCAGGATTGGACAGCACTGAGATGTCTAATACTCTGCTGTCCATTTCCCTCTCAAGACACATGAGATGCGTTGGCCTGGTGGAAGTGTCCAGGTTCCTTCCTCCATTTGCAGCCAGCCTTGTCGTCCAGGAGAGAGGAAGAAGATGGTAAAGGGCATCCCGTGCTGCTGGCTCTGTGAGCGCTGTGATGGTTACCAGTATCAAGCCGACACCTACACCTGCAAGATGTGCCGCTTTGATCTGAGGCCCAATGAGAACCATACTGCCTGCCAGCCCATTCCCATTGTCAAGCTAGAGTGGAGTTCTCCCTGGGCGGTCATTCCTGTTCTCATCGCCGTCCTGGGCATCATGGCTACTTTGTTCGTAGTGGTGACGTTCATCCGCTACAACGACACGCCCATCGTCAAGGCGTCGGGCCGTGAGCTGAGCTACGTGCTGCTGACAGGGATCTTCCTGTGCTATGCTACCACCTTCCTGATGATCTCTGCTCCTGATGTGGGCATCTGCTCTCTCAGGAGGATCTTCCTGGGGCTGGGCATGAGCATCAGCTACGCCGCGCTGCTCACCAAGACCAACCGCATCTACCGCATCTTTGAGCAGGGAAAGATGTCTGTCAGTGCCCCTAGGTTCATCTCTCCAGCCTCCCAGCTGGTCATCACCTTCAGCTTAATCTCAGTACAGCTGCTAGGGGTGTGCATCTGGTTCGGTATGGACCCATCCCAGGCCATCATTGACTATGAGGACCAGCGCACAGCCAACCCAGATATGGCCCAGGGCGTGCTGAAGTGTGACATCTCAGACCTGTCGCTCATCTGCCTGCTGGGCTACAGCATGCTGCTCATGGTCACCTGCACCGTCTACGCCATCAAGACCCGCGGCGTGCCGGAGACCTTCAACGAGGCCAAGCCCATCGGCTTCACCATGTACACCACCTGCATCGTGTGGCTGGCCTTCATCCCCATCTTCTTCGGAACGTCACAGTCCACAGAGAAGGTAAATGTTCACTGAGTGGATCCATGATCATTGCAACATACACGCAGTTCTGAATAAGTGGTTTAGGCCAAAGATTTGGCCATCCAGCCATAATATCTATATTTACTCGTTTGAAACGCGCCCATTAAGCAAGTCAATTAAGTACACTTGTTTGTAGATAATTTGGTGGTGGCCCTTCTACTGGGAATTACAATAGATATCAAACTTTGATTACTCTTGTTGTATACATCAGTCTTCTGTGTTTATTGACGCCTCAGCTATTCTACATATTGTACACAGCAAGATGCTGTGTTTTCTCCTGAACTGTAGTTTAATTCTTCGAAGTGTCTTTCTGTGTTTATTCATTTAGCTTTAATGAGAAAATAAGAACTAAGTCTGCAGTTGTTCAATTTGCTCATCAAAATTTCCAGTGATAAAGGAAAGATACAACAGGCAGTTAGTTTTCCTGATTGCACTGAAAATCATCATGACTTCAAGCAATACTGAGACTTAGAGTTATGTAGAGTGGCTTGGAAATGTGAATTAACGTTTACCAACATTTCAAAACAGTTTTGAAGAAACTATTTGAGAACTTGTCCAACGGTCATGTTCACACTTGTAGTTCTTTTCTTTAGTGCTTTTCATTCGTTCTGGTTTGCTTTGGGCATTTTTCACCACCGGACTTAAACAAAAGGATGAATAAGGTCACAACCAGATTTTACCACTGAAAACACTTCACCATTTACATGTTTTTTTCGATTATAGGCTATTTGAAATATAGTTGTACCTTTTTGTTGCTGTACATTTGACCTTTGCTCATGTTACCGCTGACCGCTCTAGTAAGTTTCAGCTTGTGACGTCACATCCTGTCTTTTGTCAGTGTTGCGTAACGTTCCCACATCAAGGGAACTACTCAGGAGTTTGGAAGCTGATCAGAACCTCTGCTTGTTCGTCACCAGCAGGGTTCCAGTAACAGTGCTCACACTCGTTCATATGAACCGCACAATCACAGCAATGGCAGCAAATCTGCCATTTGTGAACACAACATTTGCAATCTGTGATTGTATCACAAACCTGAAGCAAAAAAAGCTGTGATCAAAAGTATGGATAAAATGCCAATGACCTAAGGCGTATTGATTTGGCACAATGTTTTTGTAATGTAATTCATCATTCCATTTAATTCTGCAGAGGTTTCATATTGTTTTACTTTGTAAAGATATGAATGGACTTCAGAGAGAGAAAAAGGCAGTCTGATGTTGTCAATCCCTCTAAATGTCACTGCCTTTTTTATATAATTCCACATTTCCTCATCCAGTTGATGGTCCATTATTATTGTTTCCATGATAAAGCGATAAGAATTGTAACGCTTCCATGAATTTGTGAAAGAAATGTGAGTCATATGTTAGATGCACGCATACAATATTGCAAATATTTCAAATGCTAATTTATCTCTCGGTCTTTGAAATGTCAAGTCTCTCCTAGCTTCCAGCAGCACTGTGCCTAGTGAATGTAGAGAACTTGTTTTGAACTTTATTCCTTTAGCAGGTGGTTTTAAACAAATCAACATTTAAAATGTGCATTTAAACTGAAGAAAGTCTAGGATTTACAAGTAGAGAGTTTTAACTGTATTTTGGTGATAATGGCCAAGGAACAAACTGTATTTTACCTGGCACAATGCTACATTTCTACTCTATATAGTATATAGAACAGTATTAGACATACAGTATACTGTATATTTTCATTTGACCAAAAACTGAAATGATTCCAAACCATTAGAACATTGATAAGCCGCAACAAATTTGTTTTAAATCATAAATAATAAAAGCTTTTGACTTGATTTGATGTACTATAGGATGTATATACTCTGAAATAAGCTTGGCTGTATTTAAAAAATACCTCCCCTTTACTAAATGGTGACTTGTCCTGGGTCTTGTATAGTATTGAGTGGCATGAAAAGAACAATAGAAATGTTGAGGGAGGCCGAGTGTTTGGCTGTTGGATGAAACAGAGTGTTGGGTGGCAGCAGACTGGCAGGTAGTGATAATGCTCTGTTCATTGTGCTATTGTTTCCTGTTTGAAAGGAGCCTGTCACAGAACTCCCTTCTCTGTGTTTTTGATAAAGAGGACATGAGGACTGATTGTCAGTGTTGTTTAGGCAAACCTCATCATGCCTGATGAAGTCTTCTGCCAATTATGACGGTTTGACTTTGATGCGACAGAAAGCAGGGATCCTGCCTCTCTGTTGTTCCACATGTTCCCTCAGCAGCTCTCCTAAGGGGCAACAAGGGGAACAGAACTGCTGTTGAAAGTGGTTGGAATCATTTAGAGGCAGCAGAGAGGTAGATTCTCTGCTGTAACATAAAAGCAGATGATAAATGTCCATGAATTCACAACAAAGCCTTAAAATGTAATTTCTTATCTGGTTCACTTCAAAGGTCTTCTGCTGGAGCTTATACTGTCTGGCAACCATTGAACACAATAATATGTAATGACTAACATCTTCACATTTTACTGGAAAAAACCCCAAGCCAATAGGAATGCAAAGTAAAAAACATGATTGTGACTACATCTCCTTTGATGTTGCCAAGGACTAAATGATGTCACACATGAGGATGGCTGTAGAATTTAAATAACTGCAGTTCCAGGAAATAATCAGATAATCTTATTAATGCATTATTTATGTTTTCATGTTGTTGTCTATTTGAAGCGCTGCAGGAGCTTTGTCAGGGTGATATTGTGTATCAACTGGAAAACTCTGGCTTCTGCAGGGATGCAGAGGCAGGATCTCTATGTAGGACAGACACTGGAGCTGTGGAAGTTACGCTTGTGACAAAGCTGTGAGATCAAGACTTTGCTTCAAAGATGGAAAATAGGTTTTGTCTTTGACTTGAACCCACAGTAGGATCCTTCTCACACTGCCTGCGACTGAACACTGCTGCCCTCTTACTAAAGATCAATCCCTGCTCCTGTCCAGGATGCTTGTGTCTCATAAAGACCCTCTCTTAAGCGCCCATCTAGCGCTCTGCCCAGTGATGCAGATGGGCGATCACATCAGGTTGTCACGGTGAATTGATCTCACCTGAGCTGGCAGAAGGGAGCAGGGGCCCAGGAGCCTGTACCACGAATCAAGATTTGGCGTTAGACGAGGTACCTTCAGGTTTAACCCAAGGGTTCATAGTACAGGGCCCAGTTTTCCTCACAGACTGACTCCACCCTGTAGTCAGAGGGACAGCAGTATTGTGCTGAAGTCACCCCAGGCCGTATGTCATCTTCTCAGGAGATTACAAAGTCTCCTCCCATCACCGGGGAAAGGCTGGCTGCAGTGTGCAGTGTGATAGACTTTAGTGCCGCTTTCATTTTGCACAGACCTGCAAGTCATTTCAGCGGATGTCTTTGGCTGCAGATTGGAAAGTAAACTTGTTAAGAAATAAATGTTTCCACAAATATTGCAATTATTGCATTTTCGCAGAAGAAAGAAAGCATTTGCATACATTACACGCATCAGGAAAATTATACTCTGTGTAATAGTCTAATACAATCTGTAAACTGCCAGGTAAAATGCTGTTTTTTCCTGTATAAAATCTGAAAACCATATTCAGAAAGGTAGATCTGCATACCGCAATGCACCGACATGCCCTCAAGGTATGAAATGAGATGACTGATAAAATGTAATTTAGTCCTTATAACTGTAAGACATGTAATTGATTGTGATTGTACAACTAAATTACTAACAGCACTAACACACCACTAATGCTAAAGAATGATGCACACTTAAATCTCCCCTGATTATAAAGGGTGTCAAGGCCCAACATGTGTTGAGAAACATCATTTATAGCTTTTGACATTCTCATGACTAAAGACCCTGTGGGTTAGCATTTCCCTCGCCAAGCCATTCAGTCATTCGGGGATTTATATGAATGTAATGTCACTCTAAACCTGAGGCAAATCTGTTAGAGATGGCTGGCTGTGAGCTGGATTTTCAATTTATACCCTCGTCCTTTTCCTCAACAACTCTAAAACCGAAGAGAAAAGAGAATTGTATTTCAGATCCAATGACCACATTAGAGAACTAGAACATCTCTCTGGATCACTTTGGAGTTCTGTGGAACACTAGAAATTACAGTACTTATCTTCCTAGATTATATTTGTATATATTTCTTTATGCTTTAGAGATGTCAGGTGTAGTATTTTTTTCTGGCAAAAAAAAAGATCGGAAAACACATGTTCATCAAATGTTTATCCATAACCAGCTTCATATAAGTTGTAGTATGGTAGTCCAAATGTAATCATAGATAGCCAGGGTGCAAGTGATTGTGTATAATTTCATGCATGTTAAACCACAAATGGAATCATAACTCCCAAGACATTTTACTCCAAGATGTATCTGCATGCTCTCTGCTCATGCCTGAAGCCACTGATCCTCTCTGCAGCTGTAAGTCCCAGCTGCCATTTGAGACACACACACACACACCCACACACACACACACACCCACACACACACACCCACACACACACGCACACCATACGCTGAACCACTGGAGTCAAGCAGTAAAGAGTCAGTCACCAATGAAAAATAAGCACAAATAAAACCACAAGCACATGACAATGGGCAATACACACCTGTTTAGCTTGTCCCAATATCATCTTCTTAAATGTGATGGTGCCAATCTTCTCAGACTTCAGTCATGCTTGATTCTGCAGGCCTCATTAACCCCTGACCTCTTCAACTGTCTGGCTGTAATAATGATGTCCTGTGCTCTGATGTTCTCCTGTCCTCCCAGATGTACATCCAGACCACCACCCTGACCATCTCTGTGAGCCTGAGTGCCTCAGTGTCTCTGGGGATGCTCTACCTGCCCAAGGTCTACGTGGTCCTCTTCCACCCTGAACAGAACGTCCCCAAACGCAAACGCAGCCTCAAGGCAGTGGTCAGCGCAGCAGCCATGTCTAACAAGTTCAACCCCAAGGGTGGCCTGAGGCCCAACGGCGAGGCCAAGTCTGAACTGTGTGAAAGCCTCGAGACACAAGGTGAGTCGCTACCTGACCTTCCTCGTTTGGCCAGGGACACGATAATAAAGATCAGTTAGCTTACAAATGGTGCTGTTTTTGTACTTCATCTTGACTTAATTCCCTTAAGTCAGTGAGCTGTTTCAGCGCAACAGTAGCTGGCTTGCAAAACAAATAAATAAAGTTTCAGGTTTTTAGTACATGTAAGCACAATTTATGCTTTTGTTATTTTACACCAGAACAGCTTTGGAAAATGAGGCTGTGTTATGTGAGGTGTGTGCACTCCTTCCAGATCATTATAGTTGATGTTCCACTCCAAAGGAAGCATGGCATCAGTGGAGGGCCTCTAATCAGGATGGGTCAATATATATTTAGTTGACAGAACACAGGGCTGATTAACTCTCCAGCCTCCGGAGATTTTCCATTGACAAACAGGCGAAGGTGCTGCATGCTTTAACATGTCAGTCATGCCCTAACACTTCCACCACATTCAAGGGTAATCAACACATTGGAGCTCAATTATTTCTTCAAAAAACAACAATAAAAAATTATTTGGCATCACTCAATTCAATCAATTGAAAGACAAAATATATACCATGAATGTCAATTCATTACGTCCCATTCAATTATTCACCTTGGCAACCAAAAACATTTGTGGTTCCTTTCAAATAGGAGGCAGGAAAACCTTGCAATATGTCACATTTCTTACAATACATGCAATTTCTGATGTTTGACAGTTTAAGGTGAAAGGTACTGTAATAGGACAGGTACTGTAGGTGGAAGGTGAAGAAGGTGTAAATAACATCAGATTGGAGGGGGGTAGATCCTGCCCGGAATGTGAAGGTATTAGGTATTAGTTTTTGTGAGATCTATCAGACTATTTGGCTGACTAACAATGTATTTGAATAGCAAGTGTCTAGTATGTCCACATAGATAAATCCCCTTCATCTGCATGTGGCAAACATGGTCTTGGTACTCAGATGAGATGCCAGACCTGGAAGACTAACAGCTGCTCTTTGTGCTTGTATGTCAGACTGTGGAGAGGGAGGGGAACCCTGTGAGGGCCTTTAGACTCTCAGGTAACCAGAAGAATATCCAGCTTGCCTCCCAAGACTGTTTGAACACTTTCCCCACCTTACGTTTGTGCTAATGTTCACCTGGATTCCATGCTTGTCTTAGCTGTGCACTGAACATAACGTCTGTCCTGCCCTTGGCTCTAATACGACCCCCCCCCCCCTCCCCCCCCCCCCCTCCCCCCCCCGGGAGTATCAGACAATCTCCCTCCCAGACACATTCTTTAACCACAAACATTAACATAGCCAGACAATGTTGATGTGTCATCCTGCAAATGGCCAATGAATGTGCTGGATGCTGTGTTAATGTGGTGAGACAACACCACTCTGGGTGAATGCGGGGGACAAGTGATAGCCGCTTGTCCTCTGTAATTTGTTTCCCGTGTTGACAAACTGAGGAATTTGTGGTAATGGGACGTACAACAACAATAAGAATGGAGCAGGAATGACAGATTGGTCTGCCAGCTTCTGTTCTCTCTGGACCATCTATTTTTTATCTTGGCCTCGCAGCGCATACATATTTAAATAAGGTTCATTTATCAATCCTTCTCTAGGTGAGAATGATGGTGAAATGGAGAAATCTCTCTACAAAAACCCACATGCACTCGGGAACACACGCACACATACACTTACAAACACACACAAACACGCACATATCTGATGTCCAGCACACATCCCTTTCCGCTAGAATCCCCCCCCCCCCACTTAGGCTGTCAGCAGTCCACGATTGGATTTATCCCATCTGACCCTCTCAATCAGTGAGCAGACTGCTAGCAACACGATTGTCAGATTGGTATTGTGATTACAACACAGAGCACACAAGATGATAATTCACAAACACACACCAAACAGCAACACACACACACACACACACACCTGACTCCAGCAGTGACCATGTTGTCCCTTGTGCTCCGGTACATATCCAGCACATGTTCCTCCCTCGGGCGCTACCCTGCCAGATTCACAAGGCCAGTGAACAAAACAAGCATCAGAAGCTGTGCTACTGCCTGCCAAATACAGCCATCCCAAACTCCGATAGTTTTTACATTGTCTACTGAGTTAAACAGTCACAGGTTTGTAATGGTTTAATGGTTAAACGTCACAATAATTATTATAGTTTGCTACTTCGTATTTTCCTTACTCCCAGTTGGGTCTGCATTGCAACGATTGAAAGCACTGCATGTTCTGCTTGGGTGTACAGAGTGCAATCTTAGGTCTCAGCATGTCATTTTGGGGGTTTTGCATTTGAATGAGCCAAACTGCATCGCATACTGTCCTGTAACCCGTGTGCTTAAATGAAAACATCTGAAAGTGTCCTTGCATCAGGACATGCTAGGAAGCAGTACGGTATGTAACATGGTGCTCCCCAAAATAAGAGCTTTAGAAGAGCAGGTTTGTGTCACGGTTTTAATCGATTCACCTGCCTGCTGTGTGATGAACTCTATCTGCATTATTAATGCTATTCAGATTGCAACACATTCTTTAGGTATGGGAATTATTCTTGTGATACCAAACGGTTGAAATGAATGATGATACTCACTGCTTGCTATTCAAATCAGTGATCTTGTGACCGTGGGTGGATCCACCTGCACTCACTAGTGTCAAACGTATGATGGACTCATGCGTTTGGAAAGCCTGGCCAAGCAATCATTGGACCGGTCTGAGATAAGGACCCTCTGAAATGATTCACTTAGTCTACATTGAATCTCAATGTGTTTTGCTCAACGTGTTTTTCTCTCATTTCTATTCCCACAGCGTTTGCTTCCAAGCAAACCTACATCAGTTACAGTAACCATGCCACCTAAAAAAGAAGCCAGTTCCTTTCCCAGATGAACAAGGACCTGCCTGGAACGAAGCCTGGAACTGGAACACACATGAGAAAAGAGAAAAGAATGAAAAGAATCATCAAATACAGAATGGATGTCAACTCCATGAGGACCAGTCGAGGTTTGAATACCATGTAAAACTAGAAGGGCAGTTAGGTTTGGGGAGGTGGAGGATGTTAGGATGACAGGGGGGGGTTCCTCCTCCCTCTCCCCTCCCTCCTTGAAAACACCACAGATGACAAGCAGTCATGTTTCCAAAGGAAGACTGGGAGAGTGACGGAGAAACAGTTTTCCTTCTGGAGTGTCTTTTATGTTCTATCTCACGCCCACTTAAACTTCTTCTGTAATGGTGACTTAATGTTTTTTTTTCCTCAGTATACAATTATTTGAAGTCTGATGATGACAAAAGGCTGGTAAAATGTAACCATTTTGCTCTGAACATTGCAAACATTTTATTTTTTTATTATCTTATTGTTGTGCGGGTTGTTCGTTGAATTTAAAGTAAACATTGTATTGTCATTCAGTTTACAAAAGAAAGATGCTGCCAGTTTGTTCCTGCTGATTCTGGTTTATGCAACACTGACCCTTGGTATGCCTTCTTATTCAATGCTACAGCATGGATTAAATACTGTACATTATTTCTACAGTCAACTTCAGGAGGTAAGAGAAATCCAAGGTAACAGTTGGTACTACCTGTACTCAAGTAGTCTGTAATAATGACAATCCCATCCAGTTTGATCTAAGCAGTTCTTGTGTCCACTGTCCAGTCCTTAAGCATGCCCACAAGAGCATAATGTGTACTGTGCTGTGTTGTCAATGTCTATGGAATGCAACATCTGTGAGGATCAAATCATTGTGTTAGTGACATCATTTTGAGGCGAACCAAGTCTATGAATACCACAATACTCTGAGAAGTATGAGCTATGTGAGCCAAGCAAACCAGCCTTGTTGATCATGATGATCCAAATATATTTTTCTGTTGACTTGACTGTGGTTCCATTAGCGGTGTCGTGGGCTTATTTATTCTGGATGCTTCTTCAGTTTAGTGGGTTACCTCTCTCTTCTCAACCATTCATACTGTACTTCTTTAAGACATTGTTGTGTAACATCCAGAAGGAAAACTATGGAAGAACATTATCAAACATCATTTGTACCAGAAGACAAACCCGTGGACGATCCATGTCTCTCAGCATCAATAAACATTTCAGATGTTGCAGAAAAATTCAACAGTATTTTTTTCGTTTCTTTGTTCAATCAAGTATTGTGGGATTGTTTGTGTTTGTGAATATGATGATTTGATGCTTTTTGCCTTTTCTCTTATAATTCCCCCCCCCCCAACACTTCGTCTGTGTTGCAAAATAGAGTATGTAAGTGCTGAACGAAACTAAATGGCAAGTTAATGTACGTTATAAAAAATGGATTGATCATGCTTTATGTAATGACCTATTAAAAAAGAAAGCTAAAAAATTACAGTGCCTGGATATTTATGAATTACATACAGAAAACCGGATAATGTGTAGAGCATGTTCATTTTTATACAAAATATTTCTAATAAAATACTGTTTTGCTAATTAAAGTATTGATTCTTCTTGTTTTGGAAAAATATATATTTATACACCATACCTACGTTGAAGTAAATGTTACATACAGTACGTTTATAATGGTTCTTATTTGTAGCTTGGAAGTAGGAGAACCTCGATGTTTAGGAGATAGATCCACTGCAGAGAGCACATCATCTGATCTTAGTTTGTGTACATGATCATACTAATTGTAGGCAGCCACACAATTATGCGCTGTACCAGAATCCAGCACAACACAGTGTAAATCATGTCAAATGACAAAAAACAAAAAAGTTTGAGCTAAATTGTCCTGATTAGGAAGAATGTGTACTGTAGCTTAAACATTGGAATAATAATATCACAGTATAAGTAAGTCAAACTAAAATATAATGTGATTCTTCTTTCAAATTTGAAATATCCGATCTGAATGAGAATTGTGATACAGAAAAAGTGTTTTAGATGGAGGTATGATTCATGTGAATGTCACATGAAGAGTTCTGCATTTGCAGGGCATCAACAAAGTACTGATACTTATCAGCTACGTGATGGGATTCACCATGGAACTCTTCATTGTCCATCAGGGCATTAAACACCAGTGTCTGCCAGGTTGTCTATATAAAAAATGTCTGCAAACTGGAAACCAGGCAGATGTTGCCTGCTCAGCACCCCAGTGAGGTGGACTGAGGTTAGAAACTGCAGAGGAGAAAGTGGCCAGTTAAATGTAAGCTACAGTAGTGCCAGGGTGAGTCCCAAAGACTGATAACGTTTTCAGTGTAGCCTTAAACATGAAACATTCTGCTACTGTAGCAGAAAGACCTGCTTTCCTCTGTGGTTTCAGCGCTTTCTATCCGACAATTGTTGCTATTATGTGTGTAATGAGGAGCTACCATCACCTTCACCTAGATTCAAATACAGTATGAGGATAAATCTGCTGTAACATGCCTTTTTTTTATCCACGTCCTTTACATTGGTGTTGATGTAGTATTAATGTCACAAGCGCATAATGAATGTCACCTAAGAGGCAAATCTCAGGTCTTCCTACACGACATCTGGATTTCCACTGTGAAATACAGCAAATACTTCACGTCAGCATTGCTTGGGGCTAAAGCTGTACTCTTTCATTAAAATGGAACTGGACAGGATTCAAATATTCCATATTCCAAAATATATTCCATATATTTTTATAGCTGAATCCTAAAAAAAAAAGTGGTTTACAAGCAGAAATGTTGGCTGCAGCACGGCAGAAAAGACTCAGACAGAAATTGTTCAACCACTACATACATTCTGGCTAAGGCAAGAGAACTCAGTAGTATTTACTTTATACTTATTTATTACACACAATACTATACATTATTGTAATACATGATTTTGCATAGTGGTTCTGCTTGCATTATCTCCCTGCTGCGCCCAACTGCGGGACTGTCTGGACAGCTGTCTGTTATCTGCATAGCTTTGTGTCCAGGGACATTCCCTTCTTATCTCAGAGCAGATATGTCTCCCTCCATGCAACTGCAGTTCCTTCTGCCTCACAGCACTAGCATGTTGTGCAGAGTTAGGATAACAAAAAAAAGAAGAAATATTCTACAGCTGAGACAAAACTTTGGATTTAAAACATTTGGAACTATCCATACTAAGACTAGGAAATATCTAGAATGATTCCAGTTGTGTCATCCTTAACAGTAAAAACGAAGCTCAAATCCCATCGTATTTTCCCAAATGGAGTTAGCCGTAACTACGATTCTGAGGGAGAAAATTACAGCTCCGTGTCCATCTGTCATTACAATCACATGCCTGATTCCCATCGGCCAATCACAACATACACAGGTCGATAGGTGGCTTTATTTTACAACCAATCTGGTGTTCCCTCCCTCGACACTCTAGCTCCTCTGTCTGCCACCCAGGTACCTAAGGGATTGGCCAGGGCACCAGGAAGTCTGGGACTCAACTGCTGCAGCCAGTGTCTTCAGCCCGGTACACTCTCATTACTCACTAGCACTGTTGGGTTCATGCATTGTTATTTCAACTAAAGCGTCAGACAGTTGATGGAACTTGTGAACTTGTGAAAGGACAGTGTGATTCTCACTCAACTCTTATGCCACATTAGTTTACCCTAGCAACACAAGGAAGCAACTCCAAAACAAAGGGGGAATCGATATATTAAATGTGAAGAAAACTATCACTTCTTACTAGTGTTACATAGTCTCTGTCTTTTTGTGGTGTGATCCATAAAAATTGGCCCATGGGAGCAATCATTGCAACATCATTGTTGAACGATACTCTCTTTGTTTCTTAAAAAACTGTAAACTATGGATGACTTGCACTTCTTTTTTACGTTTTATTATTTTACACAGTTTAAACTTAGACATTCGTTTTTTAAACTTTTCTCAATTAATTTATACAAACTTAAGCAGATATAACCCTACTATAAGTCATTTAAATTACCCACGTGGAAAATCACCACCATTTCTACACAACGTTGCAGCATAATTAGACCTTGTAGAGAACTGTGTAAGAGGAGAACATTACCAGGCTTGTAACTCCAGGTGTCCTCTGGCCAAAGTAAAGAAACCGGGGAGAACTTCAAGCCCCCTCAGTAGGCAATCAAGACCCTCTGAAACCACATCAAATATTCAATCATCAACTGACGTGCTCAAAAGAGGAGTATATTCTTCAATATATCAAAGAGTGGATCTCATTATTTTCTTCGGCTTTATTCAGACAAAATTATAGTCTAGGTAGTGTACAATGCATTTTTCTGATTGGAGTTCATCTAAATTGACACTCGGTCCATAGTATGTTAGTGTATCTCATTGTGTGTATATGTGAGATTGTATGTGAGCGTGTGTGTGTGTCCCAGTCTTGCTGTTGGGGCCAGTGATTTAGGGTGAGCAAGGATCCATGTCATCGCTCTTCACGCACAGTACTGTACACAGGCTTCCCTTCTCTCCAGCCTCTTCCTCCTCACTGTAGTATTTATGCGTTCACTTGGCTGTGCTGCCGGAGGGAATGGCCTATATGTCTCTCTGAACCCGCTGAATAATTTAGCTCAACAGCCATTCCTGTAAAAACCCCATCTATATTAATGAACCGCCTGCGAGCACCTGGATCATTGTATGAGGTGTCTGAGCAGGCAAACCCTCACCTTCAACTCATTGTACAGCCTCCCTGACCCGTGGCTAATGTCAGGGAGAACATATTAAATAACTGTTTTTGTTCTGTGGTAATGATTAATAAAGAGGAGTACTGTTCTACTCTGTGTGGTAATATTACAGAGAAAAAGATAACTACACTTTTCAGGAACAGTAATGACAACAATAAGTTAATGAAAAAAAATCTCTACAGTTCAGATCAATAACATGAAAGGATTGTTTGCCTTTCTGCTTATTGTCTTTGGGCTTGACCCTTGAGGTCAACTCATTGCAGCGTGCTGCCCTCTCAGTCTCAGCTGTGTTCAGGCACCTGTCGCATGTGAATACATGCACACATGAAGCCGAACAAGTCCAGTTAGTACCAGCCCAAATCATTCATCCTTCAAGTTGCCAAGATTATCTTTGGACTTCAGTACCTTGTGAAGTCATTCTTAAATTTCAAAGATCTATTTAACGTTACAATTTCCACTGTTCTGCTTGTGGTTAAATTATTTAGCTTGATATTCTGTTCATTTTAAAATGTCTCTGTTGCAAAATAAACTGATGACCGAAGAACTATTATCTTGACTCTTCACTTCAGCTAATATTAGAAAGATAAGAAAACCATTCCTACTTAGCTAATTCTATACAAAAAAAAACTATCCTAACATGTTTAAAGACACAATAACACTTGCTGAAGGCTTCTAGGCATGATGTATTGTATGAAATTGTAAGTGAAGATTAATTGAAAAACAGGGTTAGGGTTAAAACATTAAACATGACTATTGTGCTGTATTTGCTGCATCACACCAGCTTCTAATTCACGTCAGAGCTGCAGAAAGCACATTTTAGAAATTGTTGTCTAATGTGAAGTGCTGGTTAAGGCTCGATGGATTTGCACCTTTGATGGCTTGATGATGCTTTAGTCTTAAGCAGGGATCTTGGGAATCCTTTGCCAGATGGAATTTTCTTTGGTCCACAAATGCCCAGGGAATGTGTTAAGATGACAAGAGTTCTGCTTCAACCTCCCCCAAACAACTCTCTCTCTCTCTCTAGCTCATGGTTTTTAATGTTTTTTTTTTCTCACTCCATCTTGTTATCATAAACAGTGCATGAACCTGTTTCTTTGCTCAACTCAACATCTGCTACCATGACTCACCATTTCTCTTCTCAGAAATGTGATTTGCAATTGAGAATAAATGAAAGCTTCCGCAAAGAAAATGGTCCTCGTGTGGAATGTGAGAGGAGGTTTTATTCACTGCAATTCGTTGAGATCTTCCTACAAAACCCATCGACAAGAGGACGCCTGGCATCCCTGAGCCCATCTGTACTGACTGTTCCATGCTATTGTCTCTTTGGTTAGAATTTGGTTCAAACAGGTGAAAGTTCAACTAGCCTTCTGCAGTCTGTCGAACTGTTAACAGCAATAAGCTGTCGACAGTAATTACCGAAGCATTCATTTGACATTTCATTGGCTCATTTTTACAGTGATTATCTCCTGTTATGAAGAGCATCTCAAACCTTGATAAATATAAAACAAGTTAATCATCGGTACATGATTATCTTTTCGTAGCATCAATTTGCACAGTCCATACAAATCAGAATGCGATCCATATTTGCACTGAAGGGAAAATACAGTTTTATACCTTGACTGGTGTACAACCTGGAAGAAAAAAAGATGGTGCAACTCTTAGATCTAAAATACAGGTTTTGTGCATCACTTTGTTGGCTTGAAAACCTGTTGATGTGACTTGTTTTCATTCCACCCAGCTTAGCTTGCTTAGCAAATGACAAGTGGCAGCAGAGGATGTGGAGGCCAGAGTTACCAGGACCCCACAGTAATCAACCAATAGGAGCCAACATGAACACTGGGTCCTGGATCATGAGCGGATACAAGGAAACAATGCTGGCACATCAATTCACATCCAGAACAATCGTATTGTACCATAGAGAGGGAGAGAAATAGCCAAGTTATGGCTTCAATTTCAGCTTTGAATTACATGTGTGTGTGTGTGATTTGTAACCACAGTGTGTATGGTTCAGAAACTGGCACAAAAAATGGAGCCAATTTGAGTCTCAGGAATTTCCAAAGCAGTGGAGCACAGGCTGGAATAACACAAAGGACAGTGACGAGTATTTTCATCAGTGACCAACTTCCTTCTAGTGAGAAGGATACAGGACGTGCTCTGTTATAACCATCAGAAGGATACAGGACGTGCTCTGTTATAACCATCAGAAGGACCACTTGAGAGGACTTGATGTGAAAGACAGCACTAACTAGGAAACAAGGGGATGAAAGAGTCGAGGAAAGTCCATCTATAAGATCCATAAGTTTGACAGAAAGCTGTTGTTGAATATAAATGAAATGACTAGTTTTACATATTAATGGATTTACTGCACAAAGCCTTACTTTGTTTAGTCTGTTTTATCTTTATATTGTTTATATCGGGCTCATAGTTTTGCATAACATTTTAGAAGAATTTTTTGTATTATTCCTTACTTTATTATCTATCTTCTGTCTGACTCTGTGCTGTTGAAACGACCCAATTCCCCACCTGAGGATTAATGAGTTTTGTCTTATTTTATTTGAAGTCCTTGAGTACTTAAGCAGCCGGTTATGATACATGTGATTTAGAGTCAATGGTGGAGCTGAACAGAGGATGTGAAGGGTAAAGTTTAAGAATTTGAAATAACACTCAGATACGTGTCTTCATGTCACCTTTGCCATTCATCAGATCATAGATATGGAGCAACTCATAAAAATATGTAGCTCATTACATCCAATGTGACCTGGGAACAGAACATGTCTACTGTAATGTAATCTGACAAGTAGTAATCATGTGTCAAATAATCATAATGGCAGAGGACTGATGATAATGTGAGAAAAGGGAGATGTTTATCAAGAAAACCAAGGTTACTGATAATATTTTGTTCAGAAAGAAATGTTACAGAAAATATCATAGCTATATATACTGGTTTGGTTAAAAACCTATTTAAGCAATGTCCACTGAATTCTCTAAGGTAAACTGTTTGACTTTGTGTGCAACATGGTCTAGTGTTCCTGTTGTGTTCGTAAATTTCAGGGATGTGAATTGGCTGCAGTGAGGGAATCGGGCTGGTAATCAGAAGGTTGTGAGTTTGAATCTTGACCATGCCAACATTACCTTTTGTCCTTGTGCAAGTCACTTCACCCTTCTTGCCTCAGGGGGGAATTCCCCTGTACTTGCTGTAAGTCACTCTGGATAAGAGCATCTGATAAATGACTAAATAAATATAATATAAATATTTCACACATTTCTGCTATATTCATTCGGCAATACTCCGAGTTCCACTTTTTATAAGAAGGGTGAACTGAGAAAACACTACTGAACAAATATAGGACAGCGTTTTTTATGGTTTACATTGCTCTTATTTTAATTGATTGGAGTGTCTCCAAAAATGGAATAACAGGTAGTGCATTACTATGTATCTCTAACAGCAAGACAGTCCTGTGATCTTCAGGGAGGAATACTATTTTTTACCAAGTCTTGCTTGTGAGTAATCCTTCCCAGAGACAGCTTTGTACACGTATACTGAAGTATGTATACTTTTTGGAAGACACCATTTCAGTCACACAAGGATATTTTAAGTAAATATTTCTAATTAGGAGAATATTTATTTATTGGCGGTGTAATTCCCTCCTAACCCTATGCTTCACCAGCAGGGGGGCAGGAAGGATAAATCATCTGTTGTTTTTCAGGTTTTTAAGACATTAAACATTCTGTCAGCAAGCAAATGATGCTTACATAAATGAACTCTGGCATGCTGTCTTAATGTAGCAAGCAAGCAAGTTTCAAAAAATAGGTACGTAGCAATTTTTCATACTGATTAACCTACCCATCTTTAAAATGTGGGCAAATGTATTTCCATAAATTATATAAATAATAATAGCTGTGATAACATTTAAACAAATGATGTAATGTGAAATATGAATCCCATTAATATCTCAAATGCATGGGAATCTGTAAAGACATAGAGTGGTTCAAAGAATTTGATCAAGGATACAGAGGTACTAACTCTAAAACAAGGTCACCCTTGGTACAGTTCACTTGTAAACTTGATCGCTTACAGATTAAGTTTAATTACTCATCAGATGTTCCGTAGTCTCAATCACAGCTGGCGTCCAAATCATCAGATTCCCTGAACAGCTTATCTAAACACCTGGGGAGCAACAACACAAGAGGTGAGAGTAAATGAATCATGAGGACCCGTCAGTGACAGGACACGATTAAGGTGGCCCTAGTAGAGCTAAATGAAATGGAACGGATTGTAAAAGCAGCCTCAAAGATGACAGCCTTGAAGAGCCTGGCGATTTATGAGGGAGGTTTACAGAGATTTATGGCTTATTTGGACTTGGGGCTGAATCCCGAGATCACAGGGGTCCTCTAGAACTGAGGAGAGAGGAGGAGAGAGGGAGAGAGGACAGATGGGAATGAAGTAATGCCATACTGTACGACAAATTAAAACTTCAGACTGAAATGGAATTACATTTCGAATCGTAATCATTTTATGTTAATAATAATGTCAGTGTTAGTACACACTACTGTACAGAAAGGTCTGATAATAGGAATAGCATTGTATTTACGTGATCATATAGGTTTGCAGTGTGTGGCCCAATCACCTTCCAAGCTTAGAGAGCATGTGGGTCCTACATGTCACTGAATCAGCAAGGGAGAGATGTTCTCTCTGCTGGTGACTTTGCATGGGAGATGTAGTCCCACTAACCTTCAGACTAAATGAGAAAGAGGCTGTTCGATCACACACTGGCTTCAACAGCACCATGCACAGGCCACAAACAGGGAGAATCAGCGGTCACAAAAAGAAACCCCACCTAGGATTGAAGACAGCACAGTGAGAGGAGACTGCAAGGCTACATCAGGTTTGAACAGGTTGTAATCTATGGATGTGCCAGTCAGTCAAATATCAGCTGAACCATTGGCCTTTCAAACATACTGTTATAGTTACATTATTTACTTTACAGAAGATATAATAGTAATCAAATTGTAATTTTTATACTGACAAAGACGTGTTATCAACAATGCAGTATATACATACGAACATATGTAGGAACAGATTGTTTTTCACATACTTTCAGTTCCCACTAAAGGGAAGAAAACTGAATCAGCAGACTTCTCTAATATGCATAATATGATTCTTCCCCCCCCCCCCCTCACACACACACACACCCTGCTTGTAATCAATGGGCGCAGATACAAGGATTCTGTTAGGAGCAGGACTTCTTCTCTAGAGAATAATGGTTTCCCACATGAGGCATGCATCCAAGCCCTGTCAATAAGCCAGCAGAGGTATATCATAGTCCTCATTAAGGCCAGCTATTATGGACTAGCTGGTTCACAGAGCAATAAGACAGAATGAAAATGTGTCCTTTTCATTTGGCCTCAGTGAACAATGCAGGCTTGCTGTCCTCCTTAATGACATTACAACACAAAAAAAGAGCCAGTGTCTTTATTTAATTCCATTTTAGTCTTTTCCAGGCATCATCTTTTTGGATTTGACTATAATTGGAAGTTTTCTGACAAGACAAACTCAGTGGTTTAAACTAAGCTTTTATTTATCAGACCATTATCATGTCAGACTTTCTGAGATGGGCATCACTGGCACTGTACTTCAGTGGATCTCATCCTGTCTGTCAGCAAGATCCTATCAGGTCTCCTGAGGAGGCAAAGTGTCAGGCCCCCACTAGCTCTCCACTGGTGTCCCACAGGGCTCTGCCCTCGGACCCCTCCTCTTCTCCCTGTATACCACCTGACCTGGACCAATCATCACCTCCCATGGCTTCCCCTACTACTGCTACGCTGATGAAACACAGCTATACCTGTCGTTCCCCCCAACTGATCCAGGGATCTCAGTTGGGATCGAGACCTGCCTCACCGACATCTCAGCCTGTATGACCAAGCATCACCTCCAGCTGAATCTCACCAAACAGAACTCCTCATCATCTCGGCCAAACCCTCCACCTCCCATGATTTCTCAATCACCCTGGGATCCGTAATGGTCAAATCAACTCCCCAACTCCATCAGAGACAGTGACTGTCTCCCCACCTTCAAGAAAAGGCTTAAAACATACTTATTCTGGGAGTACGTTACTTAAGAATGGTTTACTGGACCAGTTAGTATCCTCCAAGATCACAATGACTCCTATGGAGAGACTTGTTGCTCTTGTTGGTCATTTTTAACAGATTTCTTATTCTTGTACTCATTGTGAGGTATATTATTGTTCTGAGCTCTCCTACAGGCACACTCTTGCACTTTTTTGGGGGTTTATGTTATTTAATTTGAACTGAATTGCTAACTGAATGCTTGTGTTGTTTTCTCCTTGACATTTGTTTGGTTTCTCACAAAGTTTGCTTCATAGTTTGGCTACACACAATGTTTGGGTCTCATTGTTATGCTCAGTGACCTACAGTGTATACTCTCACCTAATGTGAAGCTCTCTCTTGGAAGTCGTTTGGATAAAAGCATCTGCTAAAAGAATAAATGTAAATGCATTCTAGAAGATTGTTCCTGGTGCTCCAACACCACATAGTGGAGTCAGATGGTAATGATTTCACCAAAGAAAGCGTGTCCTTGAGTTTAGATGACATCAACGATGCCAAATGTGACTTCGCAATGTGGAAACTGAGAAAAGCAAGAAAAAGGAAAAACAGAGAAATGCTAGCAAACAACAGTAAAGTGAAAGTACATTGTGTATTTTTCAAGGTAAAATAGGATTGAAAACCAGCAAATCAATATATGAGGATGTTCAGGGACAATTAATTGTTCACTATGGTTACAGTATATAGTGTGAAAATACAGCACATAGTTATTTTTACTTCCATATTGTACATATGTCCATATGCACTTTAATAAATGTTTAGTTCAGTTGTTAATTGCTAACAATTACCATCACATTCAGTACTGGTAGTCTCATTATTAAAATACTCTCATTCTGAAGTTGCAGAGGTCATTCTAATCCACAATTTAAAACCAAATTACCTGAACATATCAGAGCAGTAATAACAAGATATTCCAGGCTGGCCTGGACTCAGCCAGACATGCTGCATTAGCCCCCCAGGCCCATACTCAATTGCTTGTCTCCCACATGAATATTAACAATAATAAGGAGGATCTTTGAAGCTTTCCAACCTTTTGGCTCCATATGTTTAATGGAGTGTGAACTTATGTTTGACAAACTTAGCCAGATCTTTAACAGCATACAAGAGTGATATTGAAGACATGTATAGTCGGGAAGGTGCTTTGCACGTACAAATGTGTGAATGGTGATGTCTTTGGTAGCATCCTCTGACAGTACAATTTAGTCTAATTAAACACCCCAGCACAGCCTCCCCTAAAGGACCACAGCCTCCCCTAAAGGACCACAGCCTCCACTAAAGGACCACAGCCTCCTCTAAAGGACCACAGCCTCCTCTAAAGGACCACAGCCTCCTCTAAAGGACCACAGCCTCCTCTAAAGGACCACAGCCTCCTTTAAAGGACCACAGCCTCCTCTAAAGGACCACAGCCTCCACTAAAGGACCACAGCCTCCTCTAAAGGACCACAGCCTCCACTAAAGGACCACAGCCTCCACTAAAGGACCACAGCCTCCACTAAAGGACCACAGCCTCCACTAAAGGACCACAGCCTCCTCTAAAGGACCACAGCCTCCACTAAAGGACCACAGCCTCCACTAAAGGACCACAGCCTCCACTAAAGGACCACAGCCTCCACTAAAGGACCACAGCCTCCTCTAAAGGACCACAGCCTCCTTTAAAGGACCACAGCCTCCTCTAAAGGACCACAGCCTCCACTAAAGGACCACAGCCTCCACTAAAGGACCACAGCCTCCACTAAAGGACCACAGCCTCCTCTAAAGGACCACAGCCTCCTCTAAAGGACCACAGCCTCCTTTAAAGGACCATAGCCTCCTCTAAAGGACCACAGCCTCCTCTAAAGGACCACAGCCTCCTTTAAAGGACCACAGCCTCCTCTAAAGGACCACAGCCTCCTCTAAAGGAGCATAGCCTCCTCTAAAGGACCACAGCCTCCTCTAAAGGACCACAGCCTCCTCTAAAGGACCACAGCCTCCTCTAAAGGACCACAGCCTCCTCTAAAGGACCACAGCCTCCTCTAAAGGACCACAGCCTCCTCTAAAGGACCACAGCCTCCACTAAAGGACCACAGCCTCCTCTAAAGGACCACAGCCTCCTCTAAAGATTATTCCGAGTTACATCACTTGGCCTCTGCTGACATAAAAAGGTTCTCCTACCTCTCTGTGTAAAACACAAGTTTGACCTAGACAGGATGTGACCTCACCCGTTAATGATGCAGATGGTTTGTTGTGCTTTTAAACTCCTTCAGCTTCCCTGGGCTGTGTGACAGGAAATCACAGAATACATGGCTGAGCATGATCTCTGAGAGTCGTGCAATGTCCATTCACTCTGATAGACAGCACTTGAAGAGAAATGCTTTTTGAGTGTGATTCAACTGTGGCATTCTAATCATTCTTGCTGACTTGGACTGGGAATCATTGAGAAGAGGCAACTGTTGTATGTCTTTTTCCGATCAAACAAATGTTCAAGGTCTGCAGAGGGAACCGATTTGGGGGATTTGAACTGCAGACATCATCTTATCCCAGTCATGAGTGACTGCTAGTGCACCTCTGTGTGGAGCATTGGGACTTCAAACTACCAGGCTGGCACAGCTGCAACAGTCACTGACAGCACACTCTGGAGATGGCTTTACAAATGATTACAAGTTTGTATAAATTCACTATGGACTTTAAATGAAAATTATTTGTACGGTAACAAATTACTTGATATATTTACGGTAGTAAACAATGTACCCTTCAACAATTGAAGAACTATGAAAGAATGGTCTTCAAGTGGTTGATTCATTTAAATTCTTCAGCAAACAGTGCTGATTCCAAATAGGTCTAGTGTTAGTTAACTTGATAGTTACAGTATCAAGCATTTGTTAAAACAACAACAACATAGTTTATACTGTCAAGCATTTATAAACACACAAATTATGTAATTTTTTTAATTGGTAAATAGGACCATTTCCAAGGAGATTCTTTACTGGATTTTCATACTTTATATATTACAACTATATTATACCAAAGTATAATACCAAGTATTTTACTGTTTCTATTGACCGACTAAAATCAACATAAACTTACATGGCAACACTGTGTACACCATAGCCTACAATATTTATTAAACAGTCAATTGTTCTACCTCTGATATCTCATATCTTTCTCCATGATGATCTATGTTGATATGCGCAGGTACATTAATTGGTCTTATGGAGCTGTGCTGCACTGAATATTGTATCTAATAAAACACAAAGGAAAATGTCCTTCTATAACTGATTACATTTCCTGAAAAGTTATTGGATGACCTTCATACACACTGAATTATTCACAGTTGAATTAAAGACATCCCATTGGGTGACCTTGAGTGGGAGTTTACAAGCCCCGCCACACAAACAGAAAGACGCTATGCAATCAGTGTAAAGATCGACTTTGAAACATGCCTTATGTTCCGAGCAGTGTTCAGTCCTTTTACTCCCACTCTTTTTTTGTACTCATCTCTCAAGGACAAAGCCACAACAACTGTTGAAACACTAGAATTTACCAATAATAGTCAAACTAACACACAATGTAGCTAACATACCTTCAACTTCAAGATTCTTTTCATTGTACATGGCTACATTGAGTCAATCGACAGAAGTCTAGCTAAAATTACCTAGATAAATGTGTAGTACCACACATTTAAACATGTAAACACTTCTGCTGTGATGAAAGAGAGAGAGAGATGAGAGAGAGATGAGAGATGAACCTTTATTTGTCCTCCAGGAGGTGGAAATTGCAGTTCACAACAGCAGCAGGGTAAAGTACAGCACACAGAGTTGCAGGGTAATATACATAATGACAATAACATAACAATAGCAATAACAATGGCAATAGCAATAGGCGGGCACGATAAGGTCAGATATCTTAAAAAAAATAAGAAAATAAGTAATTAAGTAGTCTGGTTAAGTAGTCCAGTGTACAAAATAGTAAGTTAAGTCGACAAGTCGACATGCAGGCAGTTATTGCAGTTGAGATACAGAATTACAGTATTTTGCAAGAGTATGATAAAAAAATAAGTTAGGTAGACATATAGACATATAGACAGTTTTGGAGAATGGAGATTTACAGCATTACAGTATTGCAAAAAGTAAGCAAGTTAAGTAGAAATATTGCACTTAGTACAGAGTATCAATATAACATGAGTATTGCACATGATTGAGGTAAGTAATAAAAGCCAAAAAATATATAATACAGATATAGATACAATAAAAGAGTAATAACAGTAATACTGCATGGTGGTGAGGTAGTGAAGGTAATAGTTATAATAATGGTAAAGGTGTAGCACATGATAGTGGCTATGGACAGCAGTATTTAGTGATTATTGTTATTGACATCTCTCCAAAGCTAAAATAAGATGCCATGCTAAATAATCAAAACACGGTTTTGTAAAATCCTATTACTTTGGGCAATGTGGTAATGTGTTACGGAAGGACTTTGTGCCTTGATAGCACTTACCTCTTCACCTCTTCGTACCATTAGAACCTCCTAACGTTTTGAGGGGGAGTTTTGTTGCTCTGTTAGTTCCAGACACACATGAAGCAACAGCAAGAAACTGTGAACTCAGTCACCTAGTCAGCTCAAGTCAAGGGAGCAAAATGTGTGTGTGTGTGTGTGTGTGTGTGTGTTGTCAGTAAGTCTTTATGCCAGTCTATCCCTCAACATTGAGTTTATTAACGGCAAAACTCACTCACCATAATACCATAAAGGCCTGGTAACTTCTTCAATATATGACTCTTCACAGGATCTTGTTCCAGCAGGCCAATGTTTTTACTTTGCTGTGCTTTATTACCATAGAGAATATCAGAACATCACCAATCAGAACTAAAGCCATTTTTCTAATTGAGGTTTTGATTGTAGTACTTTATAGAGCAGAGTTTCTTCCAACATACAATCCTACGATACACTGCTTACCATGAAACCCAGTTTCACATACAATGGTTACCAAGCAACAGTGATTGCAAATGTTGTTATATTGGCAATTCCTTGGTCCATGAAACAGACCATAATTGCTTTCAAAGTAAAGCTTTCTGTCAGTAAAATGGTCCTTATTTTAGCAGTATCAAATGTGTTGTGGAAGAGATGTCCACTTGAAGTGAGAGCGATCAGAAAACACATCCAGGGTACAGTTGAAATGAAGTCTTTGACTGCCAGTAACATATCATTGCTGTTCATTTATTCTGAAGAACAAACCCATCTTACCTATGGTCTGAGTATTTGTCTGCCAGTCAGCAGAGTGCAATAAGGATTCATTTAACCTTCTGCTCCCAGTGATCCTCAGCAGCAATCTGAAGAAATGTCAGCCATTAAGTGTGTAGGGAACTGGATGTACCTGCAACCTTGCTATGAATCCCAAAAAATGTGTCTCAACAGATGGCTCTTCAAATAGGGCATTTCCCTCCCCCTCCGACAGAGAAACTTGATAACGTTCAAGACGGTAACTTGGCCTGTTATATGTCCGGTGAAACTATCCTGTCCATCGCAGTCATGTAGCTTGAACCACCAGTTAAATGATCAGAGGTCATACAGAAACATATAGCTTGATCACACTGTGAAATGAAACACTTCATCTAATCAAAGGGAATAAACCACTTCCAACAGGAGATTCCTAATTCAATACACAGCAGAATATAATAATACTAGTACAGCTCCATATACATTATTTGTTGAAAACAACTGTTTGCCTAAAATATAGCAACTATTAAACTATTAGATTCGAGCCAATGATAGTTTTGTCTCCCCCCAGAAAAACCACAACTTTACAGTTCAAAAGTTCAGCTCATAATTGTTGCCATTTGACGTTTCTTCAGACAAATACTTGAAGAACATGTTGGGGACAGACAGTTAGCAGAAACATGACAACAGAGAACACCACCGAATAACCAGAACATGATATTCTCTCATATAATAACTCAATGAATGTGAACCTCATTAAAAGGTTAGCAGATAGGTAGATCTCCAAATGAGCAGATATGGAAACTGACGAGGTTGAAGGTTTGGAATCAGAATGGAGATTCATGATCCATGACATAACTCCTTGCCTTAGTCGTAAGAGGAGTATTGGAAATCATTCCGTACTGTTTATTGTTCTCTAATTTGGATATGTGGATATTTACACTGGGGTACTGCAAATAATTGAACATATACAGAACACCTGTTCTACAAGAAAGGAACTCATAAAAGGATGATGGACTCCCATTCTCTCCAAAAACTGGAGACAGACTTTACTGTCGGTGGTACTTAAAAAGTAATTACCTTACCTGCCTAGCTAAATGTCCATCCAGCTGGCAGCAGTGTGTAAATCCTGCAGTGCTAATGGAGGGTCTGTTGTTTAATAAAGTTAAACTTAAAAAGGTAATTTTTATGAGTGTTTTTCATTTTTTTTTCATTATGACTGAGGAGCATGAGACCATTATTATCCCAGAATTATTTGTTGCCATCATTCCTTGGCAGTGCCTTGCAGGGGACAAGGGTAGTAAAGAAGACCTATGGTCTCTAAAAGGGGAGATATACAGTAGCCTGGGCCTTGCATGACAAACGAGAAGCTGCACTCACTTATTTATGGATACTTAAAGCTGTCCGTGAGGGATGATTAAGGGTGAGTGCTTGATTGGAAAGTGTTAGAATGGCACAGTCCCTCTGACCCAGAGACACCAGAGGAGAGCCCAGATGATAAGAGACCATGTGACATCATACAGGTGATTTCTATCGTATTAGAAATGTTTACTTGTCAAGAAGGAGAATGTCAACAGAGAGACAAGTCAAGATTATTGTGATTATTCACTTTGGTCGTACTGAAAATATTGTTTCATCAAGAGACATGAAGCGTAATAATTTAACAATATAAAAGCTGCACCCTGAACTGAAGATGTGAGTAATGGTCACCTGTAGCGGTTCGGTTTGTGAGCTATTTGTTTTGGTTTTTCTTACCTTCATTATTTGAATGAGAATAAGCTATGGGAAGATTGACCAGGCTGTGGGATTTATGGATTTATTAGACAGTTAAATCACGTTCTGGAGGAAAACAGAGGGATTTGGAGATAATGAAAAAAAGTAGCATATGGGTAAGGTAGATATAGCTCTCATGGGTAAGAGGTGAACACATTGATTGAGGAAAATCAATTTGCAATCATGACTTTATGACTATAATATGACCTTTACTAGTCCATTTCACAATTTGAACAGATTTGTAACAACACCATGTAGAAGGATTTTCTCTTTCACAGCTTCATTAAAGCATTTCAACATCAGTTTGCATATAAATGTTATTTATATATTTGTCAGTTCTGCACAGATGTGTGTCCAGATTACATGTTTGTTTCACAAAACAATATGTGAGGGACCATTTTTGCCCCTGGAAATGTGTGTTCCAGAGCTCTGTCCAGTATTTCGTCCAGTATTTCGTAAGTAAATGGTCCTAATGATCATCTTCAGTGCACGGTTAGCATTCTTGTGGTTTGTCTGACATCTACTCTTTTAAGTTGGATTTCTGTTGCAATACATATAGAAACCTTGTTGAAAGACTGATAGGCGCCTTGTTCAATTCTGCTTTGGTTTTCTTTTTTTCAGCAGCATTATTGTGGCTGCGGGTCGGCCAAATTGAGTGGTTGAATGTGGTAAATGTAAAGACTCCACCAAATACTATTGTCTGAGGGGGACTCAGAAGCTGCTATGAGCCGTTAAAAAACAGAACGACATGTTGTTACAGTAAAAAAGCTTTTTTCCTACAAAGATGCACCGCACAGTGGAGATGATAACTCACTGTTTAGGACAATACAAACTGCTTTGCACCATTTCTGTATAGGGATACACCAGAGGTGGGCAATGCTGGTCCTCGAAGGCCGCTGTCCTGAAGGTTTTGGATGTTTCCCTGCTCCGGCACACCTGATTCTAACAGCTTGATAACAACCTGTTCATTTCCATCAGGTGTGGGCTAGAGCAGGGAAACATCTAAAACAATCAGGACAGCGGCCTTCAAGGACTGGAAACCCCATGAAATACAGTACTGTACAGTTATTGGTCCCATTGATGCGGTATAATGACTAGTTTCGGATACTGTACAGTTCATTCCTCAGATTTACCAAAACGGGTTCAATGCAAGATTGTCCTTTTCCAAGATTTAATCCTTTGAACAACATAGAGTCAATCTCAGTAGATCTGTTATCAGCAGATTAATGAGCAAGAGGACTCTGCTCTTTTCATTAAAACCACTCTTCCACCCCAAATGTACATTTAAAAACCACACTGTACAGAATAATTCACTAATATTTTTTATCGTGGGTGAAGTAAAAAAAAAAGTAACATGCATAAATGAACAAGATACAAATATGAGTAGATTTGAACATGAAATGAAATGATGATGATGATAAATATGTCTGGTTGTTCTAGTGCAGTGGAGAGGGAGAATGGCCTGGAGAGAAGAAACAGCAGAGAAGGATGGAAACTGATTCAGCAACACTGAAAGCCTGGGGTAATAGTTTGAGGGGCAATTTTAAGCTTTTGCCTCTGTTGCGGTTGCTTGGTGACAATCAAAGAATGACACACTCACATCTCTCAAAAGATGCTTTTTCATTTACTTTCAACAAGATATCCTTCCTGTATGTTATTGTAAAGGTGCTGCAGTTGTCTCCAGTGAAAGAAAAACTAAATGGAAATATTAGATGGAGGATTTTCAATACATCTGGCTACAGATCAGCCATTTGCTTTTTTCTTTTTGCATCCAACACAATAATAGAAATGGGCACGTTAATTATGGGGGTGAAAAATCATGAATGTAAAGCATTGTATTATATTAAACAGTAGACAGGAAATGATTGCATACTACACTTTTATTTAACATTCATTTCATCATTCTGAAATTGGTTAGTGTGAAGTATTACATCTTTCTGTAAGGAGTTTTAGTGCTTTATATATGCAGGATTGGGAATTTGATAGATATTCAGATATCTTGTGTGGCCAACATCAAATCATACTACTGCCACCATGTGGAATCCATGAGAAACAATTGCCAGTAAAAAAAGCAACAAATCAGATTACCTTGGGGTCAAAAGACTCACTAGGACACAATCCATCCTAAGAATTTGATTGAACCTGTTGACAAGGAGTTTAATCATCTCAGGACACTCTTACATATTGCGAGGGAAGACTTTAGAAAGACCTCAGCTTTCAGCAGACTAGACTTTCTTATTTGAGCGCAGCGTTGGTACATCTGAATGTGCACTTTGGTTAATTGTATAGATATAAACCCTGTACAACCAAAGAAACAGGATCGAAATACAAGCCCTCAAATTAATCAGTGGTTAGATTAAACAGTATTTTTTTTCAAACCTATTTTAACAATTTTTACATTAATCTCATGGATTCTCCAAGAAGTATTAAAGAGAAAGCCCACAAAAATATTCAACGTTACTGTAAAAATGTATTTGAGAGTCTACAATTGTAATTGTATTGTAGTAGCCCTTGCACATTTCAACAATCTGTAAAATTGCAAATTCTACGTTACATACATATGTACATGTTTCTTATTTCATTTATTTTGACAAATCAGAAAGAAATTGATGTCCTTGTTCTATTTTGTGTCTTAGTGTGTTTACACGCACCTGTTGCCCCGCACTTGTCACATTTACAGCTCCCAGCTGTATGTTCATGATGACACCCATGAACAATCTCTGCTATTTATACACGGTGCGTGTCCCATATAACTTTATTAGACGAGTCAAACCCTGTCCTCTGTTTCAACTTGATTTGTGAAAGCTTTACAACCTTGTATCCATAAAGCGTAAAAGAACTGTGCAACTGCAGTCTGTCTCTGCAGTCAATTTTTTTATATTACTGAGGCCTTGCTGTAGATCCCAAATGATCTTTCACCTTTAAAAAATACATCCATTCATGTCATTATTTAGGAGAATTGGCACCAGTAGAATGTCGCCTAGAGAAAGGTCAGTGGACAGTGGATCATTGTGGTTGCAGCATTCCAATTAAACAGTTTTGGTGTTTACAGGATACAGCTGCATAATCTGTAAAGTATGTGTTCTGTCCAGGCTGTGATACAGTGTCTCTATTGGGTCATGTTGTACAGTGCAGAAGAAAAGTCTGAAGAATGAATAGGGAGGGGGAAATGATTCAAACCTGTGATCATGTGAGGGGTGATTGATGAAGATGATGGCATGGAGAAAGAGAAACACTCTGGAGAACAAGGAGATGAGAAGTTGGGATGGTATCTCAAGGTACCTCTCCAAGTCCGAGGCTTATCAGCACATCAAGACCCCCAGATGCTAGTGAAATACCACATACCAGGTAATAAGGTTTCAGAGGTCTACACCTGAATCAACATTCCATCAGCAGACCTTATCAAGACCAGACCTGTGCACAGCAGAGTATTGGACATTCTCTTCTAATATAGTACTCACAACTTTGTTAAGAGACGTTGTCACAATGTCACAGTGAAAGGGGGGGCTTTATTGATCTGAGCATTTCTTATTATTTGTTGAAAAATATGTCTATTGCCTTAGAGGAAAAACAAATCAATGACTACAGAGTTATTTTGAGAACAGACTTCAATATGTCACGATTGATAACGTAGATTCTCAGTTCGGTGAAGTAATGTGTGGTGTTCCACAAGGCTCGGTTCTTGAACCATAAATATTTACACTCTACATTAATGATATTTCTTCCGTATCAACATTGTTGAAATATATTATGCTTGTGGACAACACAAATATTTGCACTGGTAAAGATATTGACAACTTATTGAAAGCAATTGAAAAAGATCTGACCACAATAAATTATACATACATGAAAACAAAACCAAATGTATAATTTTGGGGGGGGGGATTATAGACATTAAACTGTCTTAAAAACCACACATTGACTATATTGAACAAGTTTCAGAATCTATCCAATTACTATAGAATTTGTTTTTGATTTGTTTTTGGTTATGCCACATTTTTCAAAATGTGCAGAGATCTGGGGGAATGCAGGAAAGTACCACTTTATTTAAATGTAAAAGAAGTCTAAAAAAGTAACATATAAGTGACTATCAAAATATATATATTACAGGGAAGCATTATGTAGAATGTTAATCATCATTTTTGTTTATTTAAAGCTGTTTTCACTAACACCAATAGTATGGATTATTCAGGATGGGCATAATATAAACTACAAGCTTTGCCCTATTCGTTTTTTTTGGCTGGGTTATTTTTGTGTGGCTTTGTTTATGTCTTTAAATAATTTGAATTATATAAAAAATTAATAAAATGAATGACAAATTATATGATCAAAATCAATAAAAAAAAACAGATCAACCAGAAACATGGGTCACTAAGACAATGATATATTCTTTGTAAGCAGATGAGAAAAGACATACTGTCCAGAACACTGAATGCCAGGATCTCAATTACAACCCCCGACTGCCTGCTTTAATGCCGTCTGCATGCTGGTTGGTATTGGTTGCATGTGATTTATCACAGTCTGAGGTACATAGGCCACGTGAAAAGTCGCCTGAGTGACCAACTGAACAGCTGCCAATATAGAGGTATGAAGATAGAGGCACCAAATAGAATCTTAACAATGGAAAAGTTGCACAATATGGATGAAGTTAAACAACCCATTCAGATATTGAGGCTCCTGGCGCTCCTGTGTGACCTATACATTGTACTGTATTAACCAATGGTTTCATGCTATTTGCTCAAAAATAACTGCTGATTTACACACATGGCCTTGATTTGTGCTCTTAACAGATTCACAGTGCATAGTCAAGCCGCATGGTGTGATAAATCACCGGCCACCTGGGTCTGCCCTCTGACTCACCATGCCAAGTTCAGAGGAATGGGCAAACTTGTTTACCCAACCTCTCAATAAATCACCCCAGGCATGTCTGTTAAAACATTTATTATCTACACTCTAGAGACTGGTTCAGGCCTTCACAAGCATTTCTAGAAGTTTAGAGAGATAGGCTCCCAGCCAACAGTTCAAACTAGGACTTGAGCAGGGACGTTTCTAGGATTGAAAGAAAGGGGGTCTTAGCCCCTAAGGATCCCAATTCTTTTATACTAATTGGGGGCTGCGGATATCCATTGTTTCAGACAGTTCCTAGATTGGTTCAATCAGAAAGAGTAAGATTTGTCTCTGTATCTTTGCTTGTAGCATGTTAGAAATAACTCGTCCATGTGTAAAACAATAGTAAAAAAAGAACAAAAAAGAAAATCCCAATAATTATTTGGGGTGGCTGAAGAACATTTTAGGGGGGCTTCAGACCCCCTAAAACAGTGCTAACGACGCCCCTGGACTTGAGTGCAAGAAGACTTCGACTATGGCCTTACTCGGAAGAATGTCTGACAGTGACTAATTTACTCTGTGCCTGAGCCAATTGACACTGCCCATTTCGAGCATTCAATCAGGTCACTCTTGAACAATGTCTAACCTCTTTAAGTGAGAATGTGTGCTGTGTGTGTCACCAGAACAATCACCAGATTACATCGTTACAGACCATATTGCCATGATTTTTGAAGCAAGTAGGCCCCAGTGACCTAAAGTTGAGGTTTCCTTCCGCTGGCTAGAGGGGCAGACCCGGCTGTCTTGTTAGCACCTAAGCAGTTCTTCCTGATTGGTTCACCCCAGTGGGAATGAAAGCTATGTTGCCTGACATTTTATCAACATGGAAGAGGAGCCTTAGGGGGCTTTCATTCTTAATCCAGTGAGGTTTATGTTGGCTCAGACCTCGTCACAATCCTAGTCACTTCCATTAGTGAACTTCTTGCATGAGGAAGGACAACCATGGTTAAAGACTGGCACCACTTCTTAATGCCAGCAGATTTTCAGTCTACCCTTTGGAATAAACATACCTGGTGTTTTGGAGAAAACAGATGGCTTTTATATACTGTAGGCTGTAGCTATTTTATACATTTGTTCAAAATGCAATTAGTAGATTACTATTCTTACCATTAGATAAATTACAGGGAGAAGTCCACAGAGTTGTGGACTGCACAGGGTATGAACCAGACATGAATTTAGTCAGGCGTCTGATGTACCGGAAAGGAAACCAACTGAAATAACAATTTTACAGATGTCACTGTCTGTCAATTCGCTACATACCTAATTTGTTGTCATGACTTCATAACATTACATACAACTTAGGCAGGTATGTATCTTATCTTTTATAAATAGTTTTTCTTTTTGGTAATCGTTAGTTTAATATCTGTATATGTTTATTGTTCGCACCAACTAGCCACACTAAATTCTATACATTTACATAGCAAATAAAACCAATTCTGACTCTGATCTCCACTGTCCACATCCCACAGGAAATTTATCTGAAGTGAATGAGAGCGCCACATCATCCTGAAATTGTGTCTCTGGTTGACAAATATTGTTGGTAATGGTTGCACTAGAAATTGAAGTTATATGCCACGGATTATAACAAAAAACATAGATGCATAGACTGCAATTGCAATGCCATATCCTTTCTTCTTTAATAACTTGTAACATGATAAGAACCCAATGATGAAAGGGATGAATGGGTCCTTATCAGCCTCTGATCTTACATGCACTAATGACCAAGTGGACATAAAAGCTTCCTTCAAGGTCAACATCAAACGTTTTTTCTGTCATGCTACACGGTAAATACAAATTGCTGTCAAGCAGATTATTATAGCATGATCTTTCTTACAAGGCTTATATTTGTCTTGAAATCCTTCAAGTTATTAAATGTAAGACGACAGTTTATCGTCTTAATGTACATATCCATTAACCATCTCTTGGTTTTGAGCTAGGTTCAAGGAATTACATATTTTTTTATCCATAGAGTTTTAGGACGTAGGGTTAGTTGTGTGCAAAGATATAATACCCGTTGTTACTGTATGCTTGGCAATTTTTGTGTCAGCAAATATTTCGGGAAAAGATAGACTGTCATCAGTAATTACTACTGTGGGGAAAACTCACCACCAACTGTTGGTTGGTGGCCCTCTCTTTCTCCTGTCACCACTCATCCCAACCCCTCCCCACCCCCTCCTCTACATCTGCCCTTCCACCCCTCCCCTTGTGTGGATCCATCTGCCTAAATACATGAACGCCTCACCTCAGTGTCCCTGTGTCTTCTTACCAGCAGGTTGGCAGCCAAAAAAATAAAACTCATTTCTCCAAAGGATTTACTATCCAGCAAAACCTCGAGGGCAGCTAATATCCAGAGAGCAGTCAGAAAAGGTTTGTAGGGATCTAGCTCTACACAGACTAAAGGTAAGACTATGGTACCTTTGGTACCACCATGACAATAGATAATGATCTTCTAAGTTAAGGAACAGGGTGGTATAAGGACACTTCAACATGATCTTTTTTCAGAGAGACCACTACATGTTTATTGACAGTTCTGTTTCCCTGTAGTAGTTGTTTACGCTTTAACCTGCAGTTTTATCAGTGACAAAAAAATATTGCTGACTATTCAACGTCTAACAATCCACAGCTTTGGTGTATCTATGAAACTCATATTTAAATGAATGATTAAGCTTTTTTACAAGTCAACCATTGAAGTAATACTTTTCACAAGTTTAATTAATTTTTACGAATGATGTGTACGCCTGTTTCAACAAGGACGTGTCTTTTCTCAGATGAAGTTTGAGACTAACCCGTGGTGCTGAAGCACTTGTAGTCTGACAATGTCATGCCTTCTGAAGTCCTTGCAGTTGGCTGACAGCTAAGTATAGATGGTGAAGCTTGCCAGTGTCTTGATGATCTGCTCCCAACATGACTATCATGCGGTACAGAGGAACATGACGACAGCAGAATGCTTGGCCTCTCAATGACTACGCAGTCATGCACAGTTCTTTGCTCTCTGACCCAAAATGTCAAGGCGGTCAAATGTATATTGAACCCTGCTTTACAGGGGCCAAGGTGTCAAATAGTCAAGCACATTTTATTCAGAAACTATAAGGTTCAATACAGGAATACAATATTATATTATATTATATCTAGAATTGGATTTACAAATTGGGTTATCATAATTTCTAATTGTCATAATTAGAAAAGCCGTGCCCACATTTGTACTCACTGAAGGATATGTCTTCATGTCTGTTAACTGTCACAGTAGAAAGTAAAGTAAAGTACTGTGAACTTTGCAGATCCCCCAAAGGAAATGGTGCTGTTGCAACAAGCAAGAAGACAAAATAAGACAATACTCAACATACCAGGATTGTATAGGGGGTACATGACAGGGGAATACACATTTGTACAGATCAGTTGAACTCAGGTGCGACTTGTCTGTGTGAGACAGACAGATGACGCTGGGAAAACTGCTAACAGCCAACAGAAGTGGACAGCATGTGATGTGGATACATGCAGCACTGAAAAGCACCAGCAGATGAGATCAGTGTTGGTATATAAATAAATACAAATGCCTTAATACAAGGAGCTGTGTGCCAAGCACTGAGATGTACCGAACACTAAACAAATAACATGTGTAAATAACATAGTCGAATTATTACAGAATAAGATTTGAATGAATGTAGATTATTATTTATTTTTTACCAAGATGCAAATGGACCAAAAATCCCATTTCACTATGTGAGGTTAATGACTCAAGTTCAACTCAAGAGGTATTTGTAAGTCTGAGGAATGGTGTTCACAGTTTTATGACACATGACCTGTCACACAGACTTAGCTATGACTGTGAAAGGAACCACAATAAATCCTCTAGATCCAGGGTAATTAAATGTTCATGGCAGTTTGACAACGCCGCAGAAAATTGCAACACTTTTTAATATATTCTATTTCGATTCCTCATAACATTGGGACAATTGGGGGGGTCACACTGACAGAAATGATCACCACCCAAAACTGATTTAACATTAAGTTACTGTTGAGATTTGAAAATAATGTTTTTGGACATAGTGTTGTGTATTCATTCACAGTTGTTTAGTGTTTTCAGAGAGTTTAGTGAAACAACAGAGAATTCTGTAAACTCTGAAATGTGATTTTTTCAATATATATATTACTTGTCACTTGGTTTATATTACTTAAACAGGTGGATGTAATCAGGTTCCATAAACGTTTTTATTAGTTATTATTCCAAATGTATTGGGTTTGCAGTACCAGGATCCTGAAAGACAGAGACACAATGTCTAGTCTACTGCCAAGATGTTTTATAAAAGTAGCAACATTATATTATGGTAAATTCTGTAAATGTGTAGCTTTTGGGTGCATTTTCCCTGCAGCAGCCCCCCGAAGATCCTGGATTGAAGATACAGTCCAAGATGTGGAAGAAATCAAAGATCACAGACCAGACGGCCAGCGGCCAAGGTAGAGATGAGGGGACATCCAGCCCATAACCCCGAGCATTCTGTATTCCCTCCACAGCTTTAGGATCCTGTCAGCAGCAGACTAGACATGTTGTGAATGGAACACTACATGTTCTAGTCAGCCCCCGATTGCATATTCATATAAATTAAAACGATGTAACGATAAGAGCCCACAATATTATTCTTGCATATATACTGTAGCAGATCATTACGGAGCCCCGGCCTAAAGGGACAATGGGGGGTGGGGTGGGGGGGGGGAGTGTTTCTGGGGCACATCAGATACTTCAGCAGGGTAACGAGACACTTTAAGGCGCGATAGTTTTTCTTTACCAGTGTTCAAGGTGTTCCATTCTATGTCTCATTGATTTTTTCCTACACAAAAATGAAGAAAATAAAAGAGAAATGCCTTCACTTTGATTCAAAAACATAAAGACGTTTTATTAACTTTTGCCTGCCTGCTTAGTTTGCTAGCAGCCCTAAAACTACAAGTCTAGAATCGCCCTTACATAATTTAAATAAATAACGATAAATAAATAAATAGAAATTTCACTCTATGGAACTATGGAACAATTCTCAAAAAATCACTTGCCAATTCAGTTGAATTTTGATCATCATGCTTATTTGTTATCATCATTAAGTCATCATCAATTTGGGAAACAAAGAAGAACACAGGATGAAGTGCGGCACTTTACTCTGGAAAAAGTGCAAGAAGATGGTGAAATACAATTCTAAATATCCAAAACATAACTAACAGCCTTGATTAATCACAGAACATGAGCACAAGTTTGTCCAGGTCCACTCTGCACATTCTGTGTGTAACACATTCTGTGTGTGACACATTCTGTGTGTGACACATTCTGTGTGTAACACATTCTGTGTGTAACACATTCTGTGTGTAACACATTCTGTGTGTAACACATTCTGTGTAACACATTCTGTGTGTAACACATTCTGTGTAACACATTCTGTGTGTAACACATTCTGTTTAACACATTCTGTGTGTAACACATTCTGTGTAACACATTCTGTGTGTAACACATTCTGTGTAACACATTCTGTGTAACACATGTGTAACTGTGTAACAAATGTCTGTACGTGTAAACAGATATCTTCTATAAATACAGTACAATGTACATTCTAAATGTTTGTATTGTCTACAAATACTGCATAATAATGTCTCTTACCATCCTGCCAAAGCAGTAGGCTTCTGCCATTTCTTTGCCACTAAGGTGTTCTCCTCATCCTTTCCCTGTTGTTTCCCTGTCACACCTGATATTAACGTTTCGTTGCATCTCCTTCCATGTGACCTCCCTGTTTATGCACAACCAGAGCAGGACATGACCCACAAGAAAAGAGGTAGGCAGGGAAGCAGAGAGGAGCCTTTATGCTTTTCATAAATATATGCTCTTTTTTCTTCCCTTTTTAATGAAAGAATGTGTTATTTCCTTTGTTTTTCCTCAACTATAACAAATAAATTATGTACGTAGATCTTATGAAGAAAAATCCAACTACCTTCACATTAACACAAATTACAATGCTTTGCTTTTTTTTGTGCCAAAGTTCAACATCTCAAACTGCATTGTCTACTAACCCAAAACGAATTCACCTGGAAGAATAATGAAGAGATTACTCCAACTACCGCACATCCTAAAAAAACATAAACTTCTTCACATTTTTGAGACAGGCTGGAGTCCAAAAATAAGACCCCCTGCAAAAATATCTTGGATAAACTCTTTCAATCTAACATTAAATGAAACCGAGATGAAGAACAATCTTACATTATGTGAGCTACTACAGTGAAAGCATCATCTCTGTTAAAGAACGTGACTGACATCTGCTGGTAAAGATGAATAATGCATCCGTGCATGCAAAAACCTTCCTGTTAGTGTTCTGTCCTGATAGGGTTTGGTTTATGATATTTCATCCAGCCTCTGTCTGTTGTAAAGCTGGCATCAAAAGGAAATCCAAGGTTCCTGGAGTGATGATCACACAGTATGTAGAGGAGCTTCCTGAAGGGAAGAGTACCCCAGACTTCCTACGAAAACCCATCGCTCTAACTATCCAAGAGGGTAAGTATCCCCGTCAGGGTACAGACCCTAGCTTGCATGGATTCATTGATAAGTGATTAAGTCGAATTGAGTTTCCTACCACTGAACATAAATATCTGTTAAACTCTGCATTGCGTTTAGGAAAGTTAGCTGTTTTCAAAGCAAGAGTGAGTGGGGATCCCAAACCAGAGGTGTCATGGAGAAGAGCTCATGGAGATATGTCAAACGAGGAGAAATTTCAAAATAAATTTGATGAAGCGTCTGGGGAATACCACTTGGAGGTAAGCAACACAGTGTGTGTGTGTGTGTGTGTGTCTGTATGTGTGTGTGTGTGTGTGTGTGTGTGTGAGAGAGAGCTCCTGTTTTTCTGTAAATATCTGCATGTGTGCCAACCTTTTTCTGTTGTTCATATATGTGCATATTTCCTTGGTGCACTTCATTCCTAATGCAAGATGCCCAGAGTGAGTCGTGAGGAAGCAGACACCTACAAATGCTACGCATCCAATGAGTATGGGAAGGCTGTCTGCACTGTCATACTGAATGTGATACAGGGTGAGATCAAGAAGAACGTTTAAATGGGGATTGGATGCCTGTCTCTTAACATCAGAACACATCACTTACTCGAATGAAGATTTTGTGCTAATCTTCATCATCATCATCGTTTTTTGTTAGTTGGATTCAACAAAATGAAGGCTATGGAAGAGTTGGATGTCTGTGAGTATTTAGGTTATCTGACATCAGTATGTAATAACTGTAGGAACATACTCACAATCATCATCTGCATGAAAAGTAATTCCACTGGAATGAACAGTATAGTACAGTCTTTTAAATATCCTTTGACATTCAAAATACGTTATATCTTTAGCATCAACAAACCCAGCAGAGTTTCGAAAATTGCTGAGAAAAAGGTAAGATGTCTTACAAATGTTTTTAATGTATAATGACCCAGTTAGTGGTGAATGTCAGAATTTTTTTTCATGATGTTCAAACAGAGCCAAGGGGGAAGTAAAGCAAGTAAAGCAAGATGGAGAAATCGATGAGAGATTCTGGGACATCATCATGAGCGCTGATAGAAAAGATTACGAGCGCATTTGTGCCGAGTTTGGCGTCAAAGACTTCCGCGTGATACTCAAGAAACTCAACGAGAAGAAAGAAGAAAGAGCGGTGGAGCAAGCCCAGGTATGAGAAGACAGTCCAGACCGCCAGAGTAGACTGTGTCTAGTCCCCATCATGTCATCATCTTATTTCTAACTTTCATTTCTTTCCATTCCTCTCATGTTCTTATCCATTCTCGTCCATCCATCACTTTGTTTCTCGCTGTGGGGACTGTTCTCTATTCAGTATGTTGAGAACCTCCGTAACTTGAAACATATTGACATGAAAGCAGATGGCTCTGCCAGCTTTGAGCTTGAGATGGAGCTCAAAGATCCAACCAGTAGAATTTTCCTCTACAAGGTGAGACGGCTTTTTGGTTGACCTTTGATTTCCACATCAGGCAAATCTTATTTTGCAGAAATGAAAACATTGTGAGATGTAATTCAATGTTTTTTTCGGCAATGAATTCAGAACATTGAATTCAGTGTACGATGTGTGACCGTAGTTCCATAATCATTCATTACGACACAAATCACATCATGAGGTTGTGTTCTGGACAATGTGATATTGAATGTTGCAGTTTTATTTGTTTTCATACACGAATGTGTATCTCTAGGACGGTGTGATGATTCCTTACAGCGAGGACATGGCACTGAAGCACAACCTGAAAACTATAGGAAAAAAGTTAATCTTTACTGTCAGAGACTTCATGCCAGAAGATGCTGGACTGTATCAAGTGGATGTTGAGGAGGTCAATGTTTTCTCCACTGACTTCAAGAGTAAGAACATAAAAGATTGAGCCGCAGAAGATATATTTTCAAGTATGCTCGGTGATGCTGGTCAGATTGCCAATGTTCCTCAGAGCTCGCTCCACTTGCATGTCCTCTTGTGTACTGATGGCTCTTCTCCTGTGGGCCTTTCTCTGCTTTTCTTCTCCAGTTCCCTGCGTTGACTTCCTCGTCAAGATCCAAGAGGTGAAAGCCAAAGAGAGAGAAGATGCCCTCTTTGAGTGTGTCCTGACCCATCCATTAGGCAAGATCAAGTGGACTGGCAAGAACAGCACCCTGGAGAACGGTGACAAGTACAGCATCACTGCATCAGAGGACAAGCTGATTCACAGACTACTGATCAGGGACTGCATGCAGTTGGATAAAGGAATCTACTCAGCTTCAGCTGGCATCAAGTCCTGCAGTGCTTGGCTGATGGTGGAAGGTAATGAACAGAATCTTTATTCGTACCATAAACATGCCATTTGCATAGTAATGGAACTTACTGTTTACGTGCTCCCACTGTAATTTCCCTAGCTGACACTGAACCTGCACCCAGTGGTAAAAAGAAGGCCCGCAAAACAACCCAAGCAGGAGGGGCAGGGGTTGATCTGGAGAAGCTAGCTGAGGAGCAGCAAAGTAAATTGGAGAAGGAGAAGGAGGAGAGAATTGAAACCATAATCAAGGCCAGAGAAGAACAGGAGGCAACCCTGGTTGAAGACGTGGTTGAAGAAAAGACTGCCAATGATAGTGCATTAGTTAAAGACCCCCAAGAGGGAAGGGACACATCTGAAGATAAAGTAAAAGAATTACCCCCCAAAAAACAAGAACCACCTGTGGTGAAAAGTCCCATTAGTGATGGGGACCGATTAAAACCTGCAAAGGAGGAGCCAAAAATAGAAAGTCCCAAACCTGTTAAAACAGTTGTTCCTACTAAAGTCATGGGTAAGATATTATCTACATTTTGTTATTTCAGTAAATATATCATAAAATATACTTACTTTGTGGCCAGCGCTAGTAATATAGTTGATCACAATGTACATAATACTAATATATTGACACTGTATTACATGATCGCTGCTAGAACCACCAAAAAAGGATCTACCTGAACCAGACACACAAGCAAAACAGGATGACTGTGGACGTAACAAAACTACTGCTGTTCCAGACAAGGTCATTGGTAAGATATTTAACGATGTCAGCGAGCCTTCAGAAATACTACCTTAGCTAAAAGCCTACTTTTCACTAGGTACCTATAAACCTAGGCAATTTATACCGAACCTATCTTCATCTGCTCCACAAATAGGTTCCCCTTTCCTTTGGTGAGCAGTCTTGTGAATTTAGCATTAGAGTTGTTTGCTAACTCCAGAGCCTTTGCTGGTTAGGGATGCTACCTAATAGTACAATTTAGCACTACTGAAGTCAGCTTCCTCATGTTGGGCTCTAAACTGAGACCAATAGGTTGCATTTCATGTGGTTACTGACAATGATCGCTACCAGTGAAATTTTTTTGGAATGTGCGATACATAGTATAATGTACTATACTAATTTACAAGCTTATTTATATTTTTAGGGGCTGATTTTCAGCTATCAGATGGTCCTGTTTGAATGCAATTCCATCTGAGAGTCTATCGGTGACAACAACATTGCTACAATTGACTTCAAAGGGGTTGTTTCTTGACGAATTAATGTAATATTTTCTGCTAAATGCCAGAAAATATCCATAGAGGGTAAAAACTTAAGGAGCATTTAAGTCATAGAGGTTAGGACCTTTTTTACACCAGAATGCACAATTTATTTGTTTTGATTTAACTTTTCAACTACGAGGCTGCCATAGCCGGTCACCATTCCCTCTTGCAGGGGAAATTAGAAGAAAACTTTCATTCAACTCTTCACCCTATTTAGAGTTGTAAATGAGCAGCAACGAATGCATGTTTTTGAATTTATATATTCTCTCAAAATAATAAATATGCTTTTTGTATGAAATTAAGGAATATTAATTGTACGATTTAAGTTAAAAAGTTAAGTGACGAGAGAACACCCCACAATTTCCAGAAATTGTACCCTCTCTAATTTACTTTACTTTGCTCTTCGCAATGTTGCTAAAATCTACATGCTTTAAGCAATGTTAGATAAATCTAGTAGCAAGCAGAACAGAGTTGTTGCACAGGCTAATGCCAAGCATGTTGTACTTCACACATGTTCAGCCTGGTAACATGTAACTCAGCAGATAGCAAACTGAAGATTTAGCATTAACATTATTTTACCAACACCATATAAGTAATATAAAATATATAAAATAACTAGTCGAATGCAGGTAAATTTGACATTTTGTTCATCATGTTTCTCTTTTGAGAAATGTGTCAGGTTCTTAACTTGTCAAAGGTTGGTTGATGACCTGTATGTGATCAACGTTGTATTACTGTGGTGTTTTACATTGTAAAATGCACAATGTCTTTGTTTTGTTAGTCTTTATATACTGTATACAGTATATAAAATATATGTAAAAATGTATGTCCTTCATGTTACCATTATGGTCACAAAGCCTGACAATTTTCTTTTTATTGAGCAACAAAAACAGTGCTATTTTCACCAAGCCTCTTTTGATTCCAAGACCAAATCCCAGATCCAAAAAAGGATCAGAGTGGGTCAGCAGAGCCTGAGGATTCATCTGAGTCTAACAAGCTCTCAGGACGCACAAGGCATGGTCCACTACTGAAAGATACACTGACTGGTAAGACAGAGCACGTTCTGCTTTGACTGCATGGAGGACAAGTTCGGATGTTTGGAAAATCACAGTTGAAACATTCCTTTTGAGAGAATGTTTAAGAAATGGCTTAAATAATCTACAAATGTGCAAAAAATCATGTTTTATAAGCAGTTAATTAGTAATAACTAAGTGAATACATAAGAACCATTATTTGTATGTATAGATGTTGCACTGTAGTGAAAGTCACAGGAATTGGGCTGTGCAAAAACTTATTTTATGTTTGTTTTCTGTACAGCCCAATATGGTGTACTTTAGTCTGCAACACCTAAACCAAGGCAGAATTACAAAACTTTGGTTTTTACTTTACAAGTATACTTTGTTACTATGTATTTACTTAGTGTTACTGTAAAATTAACGGGCAGTAGACATGTTTTAAACACTACGAGTTCTGTGCAATTAAAACAACTTTAGTTAGACTTCAAACTGAAAACCAACATGAGCAGTGAGCCTACTTGCTGTGCTGCATGTTAAAAGACTATTCCAAGTCTATCAATCGTTCTGTACGTTTTATATTGTTTGTGTTGGTGTTCAGTGTCTTTGTAACATCAATGTTCTGTTCTGTACATTACAGCCCAAACTGTCTTTGTTACAGTTTGTGGTCTTTGTGACTTGTCTTTGATTTGGTTTCCATGGTGATACCATCATGATCATGAAGCCTGAGTTTTCATTTGAAATCTAACCAAATGAAAGATTCCACCAAGCTTCTTCTTATTCCAAGATCAAATTCCAGATCCAAAAAAGGATCAGAGTGGGTCAGCAGAGCCTGAGGATTCATCTGAGTCTAACAAGCTCTCAGGACGCACAAGGCATGGTCCACTACTGAAAGATACACTGACTGGTAAGACAGAGCACGTTCTGCTATGACTGCATGAAGCAGATGAAGTTCTGAAGTTTGGAAATAACTGTCATATGACGCTGACGGTTGAAACATTACTCTTGAGGGAATATTTAAGAAATGGCTTGGATAAACTCAAAATGTGCAAAAACTAATGTTTTACAAGCAGTTAATTAGTAATAACTAAGTGAATACATAAGAACAATTATTTGTATGTATAAATGTCGCCCTGTAATGTCACAGTAATTGGGCTGTGCAAAAACTTTGTGAAACGTATTTCATGTTTCCATTACATTTGACTACAATGGAGACGTTAAAAGGCCAAGATAATTTAACTAGACTGGTTCTGTACAGCCCAATATGGTGTACTATAGTCTGCAACACCTAAACCAGGGGTCGGCAATTAAGTTTGGCCTCGAGACAGATATTTTCCAAGCCATTACATGGCGGGCCACAACCAAAACAATGGCTAATATAATGAATTCATAGGGGAAGGGGTGATAATGAAAATGATAGGCACTCTTGAAATGACAGCGCAGACGCACTGAGACATTCAAGCAGGCTGATGTAGGTTACATTTGTGGAGTGACCATTGGGGGCGCTTGGTAAAATAAAAATACAAAATAATTTCCACTTGTTGCTGTTAGCTGTCCGAAAATGGCATTAGCAAAAAATCTCTGGATTCAGATTCAGTGGATTTGTTCCTTTTTTTGCTCTGATTTGCTCCGATTTGACAGTGCAATGCATTCTTATCAGTTTACATGTTTGGTGCCACCACAGTCATACATAAAGGCCTAAATAACATGCAAGCTATGTTTGAAACTCGTGTTTTACTTTTCATAGTTTTGTGTACGTAAATGTTTGATGTCTGGCCGTTTGAAAGAAGCCCTGTTTTATTTTTCACAATAATATGAAGCCTATGTGCTTTTTTGTCCAATGACAACTTGTGATTTAGGGACTAGTTTGGAACTTCAGCACCAGGCACTGTCCACTGACTCTGTTTTTCCATGTTTAGCGTTCACGCTGCACCTCGCTGATGTTCTTATTCACTCTCGTATCCAGATAAAACTAATAAGCATTTAGATTGAGTACATTTTTCTGTTCTGGAAAATGACGTTTCCAAATAAAGAGCATTTTTCAGACTGGCAGTCCGATTTAAAAAAAGTATATTTTATATTTTTCATTCTCTAGTTCAAACAATCTCACGGGCCAGATATTTTTGCTTGCGGGCCACATCTTGCCCGCGGGCCGCCTATTGCCGACCTTTGACCTAAACCAAGGCAGAATTACAAAACTTTGGTTTTTACTTTACAAGTATACTTTGTTACTATGTATTTACTTAGTGTTACTGTAAAATTAACGGGCAGTAGACATGTTTTAAACACTACGAGTTCTGTGCAATTAAAACAACTTTAGTTAGACTTCAAACTGAAAACCAACATGAGCAGTGAGCCTACTTGCTGTGCTGCATTTTAAAAGACTATCCAAGTCTATCAATCGTTCTGTACGTTTTGTATTGTTTGTGTTGGTGTTCAGTGTCTTTGTAACATCAATGTTCTGTTCTGTACATTACAGCCCAAACTGTCTTTGTTACAGTTTGTGGTCTTTGTGACTTGTCTTTGATTTGGTTTCCATGGTGATACCATCATGGTCATGAAGCCTGAGTTTTCATTTGAAATCTAACCAAATGAAAGATTCCACCAAGCTTCTTCTTATTCCAAGATCAAATCCCAGATCCAAAAAAGGATCAGAGTGGGTCAGCAGAGCCTGAGGATTCATCTGAGTCTAACAAGCTCTCAGGACGCACAAGGCATGGTCCACTACTGAAAGATACACTGACTGGTAAGACAGAGCACGTTCTGCTATGACTGCATGAAGCAGATGAAGTTCTGAAGTTTGGAAATAACTGTCATATGACGCTGACGGTTGAAACATTACTCTTGAGGGAATATTTAAGAAATGGCTTGAATAACCTCAAAATGTGCAAAAACTGTTTTACAAGCCGTTAATTAGTAATAACTAAGTGAATACATAAGAACAATTATTTGTTTGTATAAATGTCGCCCTGTAATGTCACAGTAATTGGGCTGTGCAAAAACTTTGTGAAACGTATGTCACGTTTCCATTACATTTGACTACAATGGAGACGTTAAAAGGCCAAGAGAATTAAAGTAGACTGGTTCTGTACAGCCCAATATGGTGTACTATAGTCTGCAACACCTAAACCAAGGCAGAATTACAAAACTTTGGTTTTTACTTTACAAGTATACTTTGTTAATATGTATTTACTTAGTGTTACTGTAAAATTAACGGGCAGTAGACATGTTTTAAACACTACGAGTTCTGTGCAATTAAAACAACTTTAGTTAGACTTCAAACTGAAAACCAACATGAGCAGTGAGCCTACTTGCTGTGCTGCATGGTAAAAGACTATCCAAGTCTATCAATCGTTCTGTACGTTTTGTATTGTTTGTGTTGGTGTTCAGTGTCTTTGTAACATCAATGTTCTGTTCTGTACATTACAGCCCAAACTGTCTTTGTTACAGTTTGTAACATCAATGTTCTGTTCTGTACATTACAGCCCAAACTGTCTTTGTTACAGTTTGTGGTCTTTGTGACTTGTCTTTGATTTGGTTTCCATGGTGATACCATCATGATCATGAAGCCTGAGTTTTCATTTGAAATCTAACCAAATGAAAGATTCCACCAAGCTTCTTCTTATTCCAAGATCAAATCCCAGATCCAAAAAAGGATCAGAGTGGGTCAGCAGAGCCTGAGGATTCATCTGAGTCTAACAAGCTCTCAGGACGCACAAGGCATGGTCCACTACTGAAAGATACACTGACTGGTAAGACAGAGCACGTTCTGCTATGACTGCATGAAGCAGATGAAGTTCTGAAGTTTGGAAATAACTGTCATATGAGACAGACAGTTCATGTGACACAGACAACATTCCTGCAAGGGAAATGTTGAACTTAATCCCATGAAGGACATCAGCAGATGGCATTGAATAAGAAATTATGTTGGTAATGCTTGTCTTTTAATTACAATTAATTACAGGATGAATTCATTTTATTTAATCTGTTGTCACAGTTTATTGGTTTTTACAATATGTTGTCAAAGAAAGTGGAAATTTTTTTCAGTGAGACATAGGATATCATCCTGTCATCCTGACTAACATTCCAACCGGAGAGCAACACACCGAAAGATACAACAACAAAATATTGAACCCTAACATAACTGTAGAGTACACTGTACTGACCTAGTAATACTATGTAATTAACAGAATAAAAAGCATTACCCACATGTTCGATGCCGTGTAAAAAAGAAGTTGTGTCTGAACAGACATGAAGTAAAACATCAACAACACAACTGAAATTAGAAAACTGCCCTGGATAAAATCTTATGCATGCAAATGGATCTTTGCATGGAATGTGTTTGACAAGAAACATCTGCAGATGTTATGCTAAGGTTTTGTAATAAGAGAAGAGAAATACTTCTTAATTAAAAAGGTACGTTTTGATTCTATGTTCATTACCTTCTATATTAGATTGTCCTAATGTACAACTAAGATAGAAGCAACGGTGTGCTTATTCTGCCTTTCCTTCCACTAACTGTGTCTTTGCTCAATGTCATCTGTACACACTGAACAGTGCTGTTTGTCAGATATCTGATCTTTACTCGTCACAACTTGTGTACTGTTTGTCTTGGTTGTCTCTACTTAACATTATTTAGTCTGAGATTTAACATAAATATAACTGCATCCACAAAAATAAATCTGATTCCAAGATCAAATCCCAGATCCAAAAAAGGATCAGAGTGGGTCAGCAGAGCCTGAGGATTCATCTGAGTCTAACAAGCTCTCAGGACGCACAAGGCATGGTCCACTACTGAAAGATACACTGACTGGTAAGACAGAGCACGTTCTGCTATGACTGCATGGACGAAAAGGTCATTGTCATTTGACATTGACAGTTGAAACACTCCTACTTGGTTAATGTTAAGGTGAATCTTATCAAGAACACCTTTACTGTATTTTTATACAAAATCAAGTACGTATTCTCACTAACCTAAGTAACTCACCAGTATCTGTCTTACAATATGTTTATCTACGGGGTGTTACAGAAAGGAATAAGTGACCAGCTGGTTCATTCACATCATTCACCATTACTTAGGTACATTTAATGGTACAATCTGTAATATTTGTAAGGTTTTGTCCTCTATAAACATGTTGTGTAACCTTATGAGGCCCTGTGGATGTTACTTAGCAACACAGACAACTCAGTGTTACTGCAGCAGCCAACTACTCTATAGCCAACTTTTTTTCCAGAAATCTTGTTCCAACCAGTTGCCTTTGGAAAGGATGGTCTTCTGAGGAAGACTTCTTTCTTGTCTTATTTAGTGAAATGCCCGTCAATCAGCTCAAGCTTGCAGAAAGCGAAGGAGTTCAGACAAGAATTTCTGGCGCTGTTTCTCACACTTCAATATATATTGTTACTTTTTGCAGCTTTAAGTACAAAGAATTATGAAAATTATGACAACAAATTATGAAAAGTTTCATAATTATGAAGAAAATACATTAAACATATGATGTCATCAAATATCTAAGATGTCTAAGAAGCTTTCTGAAAGGAACATTTCTGAAAAGAAAGTATCAGAAGAGATGCAGAAAAACCTGAAGACTTGTGCAGAGCATGAAGACAGGAAACAGAAGCTACACAGAAAACAAAGCAGTCAAACAAGACAAGATAAACTATATTTTTGCGGATTATTTTTTCTTCTCTCTCTATAAGTATCAAATAAGAATAACTTGATCTATCAGACCAGGGAGAAAAAAGGGTCCATGTGGCTGGTAAGTATTCACTAGACCACTTGTGGATCGGTTAAGCGTCTCTGAAAGGCTGTTTTTGTGTGACAGATCCAGGAGTTCAGTTTGTCAGTGGGCTGGCTGATGTTACTGCCCTGAGGGGAGAGGCTGCTGAACTCCTCTGCAAGATCAGCAGTGATCAATGTGAGGGTGCCTGGTTCAGAGATGGCAAAAAGGTTAGTCCTCAGGGAACACAGTATGGAAGTACAGTACACGTGCATACTCAGAATTATTTTCATCAAGTTACATTTTGTAAGGTTCTATTACATTTGTATAAATTGTCCTCCCATGCCTCTCCTTTCAGATATCTGCAGAGGATGGCCTTACAATATCTAAGGATGGATCAACCCACAAGCTGATCATCAACAGATGCCAGGTGGAACACTCTGGAAAATACCGTTTTGAGGCAGATGGACGTAAAACTGAAGCAATGCTCCATATTAAAGGTTTGAAGACTGTTTTGTAGACATTGTATTATTACTTCTCACCGTAACCAAATTTTATCTCAGCAGTAAGATTACATTTTAAAATGTCTGTCTCATTTATACTGTGCACCATTGAAGATCCCCCTAGGTTTGATCAAGATGACCTGGACACATTCTCCAAGCCTGTGACAGTCAAAGCTGGTCAAAATGCTATTTTCAAGTTGCCTTTTGTTGGCCGTGACCCCATGAAGATCCAGTGGTACAGAGATGGAGAAGAGCTTCTGGACGAGAACAATATTAAGATAGAGAAGTCATCAACACACAGCCGACTGCTCCTTAGCAAGTGCCAACGCAAAGATACAGGAGAGATTAGGATCAAGATAAGGAATGAGCATGGAGTCCTTGAAGCGGTGTCTAAACTCATTGTGCTTGGTGAGTCCAATGGCAGACAAGGTTAAAAGACAAAACATACAAAGGTCAACTATTAGCAAATATTTTACAGATCATATACTTAATTGTCTTGGTTATACAAACCTATTCTTTCATACTCATACAATTAGGTCATCTAGTTTCTATCGTTGCTCCGTTTTCTAATCAGGCAGAGTCATGGATGTTGCATTTTTATAAAGTGTGGTAACCAATGTCTCTGTTGTCAGACAAGCCCACCCCGCCCCAGGGCCCTGTGGAGGTGGCGGAGAGCTCTGCTGTCTGCATAAACATTAAATGGAGGGCACCAAAGGATAACGGTGGGTGCCCAGTGAAGAGCTACATGCTAGAACGCCAACAGGCAGGGCGAAACACCTGGAAGAAGATTGGGGAGATCTCTGATGAACCGAGCTACAAGGATACAGATGTGGACCATGGAAGGAAGTACTGTTACCGTATACGAGCAGTTACAGAGGAAGGCATCAGTGAGATGATGGAAACAGATGACATCCAAGCTGGAACTTTGGGTAAAGTTTGTTTAGTGATAAGGGACGCAATACAACAACACAAGGATATTTAAATACCAGTCACTATACTATACCCTAAATGTGTGTCTATAACATGTGTGGATGTCATGTTTCCCCTATGTCAGCCTTCCCTGGAATCCCTGCTCCGCCCAAGGTGGTCAGTGCTTCGAACACCTGTATAACCCTAACATGGACTGCACCTTCCAACACTGGTGGCTCGCGCATCTTAGGATATAACCTTGAGAAGCGCAAGAAGGGGAGTAATCTTTGGAGTAATGTCAACCCCACAGAGGAGCCTATACAAGGTTTCTAGATTATTATTTTTTGCTTTGAATGTAGGGGAAATTATCACATTTAGTATTTCCAAATGCCTGAATTTACTCATCTTATCTCAACTTCAGAAAAGAAGTATGCCGTAAAAGACATCGTAGAAGGGATGGAGTATGAGTTCAGAGTGACTGCAATCAATGTTTCTGGACCTGGAGAACCTAGCAACCCTTCAGAATGTGTCTTTGCAAGAGATCCTAAGAGTGGGTATAGTGTGAACACAACATAAAGTGTGTATAGTATGTAAACAACATAGAGTGGGTATAGTGTGTACATAAAAATAATATTTCAATTTGACAAAATAATGTTACATGTTTGCTAATAAGGAGCTTTTAATCACTACTTTCTAATGTTTTAGAGCCCCCAGGAAAGGTTAAAGATCTGAAGGTGACAGACACAAGCTACACCACCATGTCTCTATCCTGGACTAAACCAACAGATGAGAAGGGAGTTCAAGATGAGCCCAAAGGATATTATGTAGAAATTCGTCAGGCTGAAAACCTTGAATGGACCCGCTGTAATGTCACCCCGATCATCCTGACCTGCTTCACTGTCAAAGGCTTGAAAGCGTTGTCTATGTACTGGGTCCGAGTTATTGCCACCAATGAAGGAGGAGATGGTTTGTCCCAAGACTTGGACAACTATGTTCAGGCTATGCCCCCACCTGGTAATGGATGTTCCCATTGAGAATCCAAAGTAAAGTCAAATCTATCACTATCAGAAGCTATTTTGCATATTCACCATTGATTTCAAATATGATCTACCCTTTCCTTTCAGTGAGACCACGGTTCACAAACAACAAGGTTAAGAGTTTAATGGTGGTGAGAGCAGGAAATACAGTCAGGATCACGATCAACTTTGAGGTAAGAAGTCATGTTGGTCAAACGTTACAGGCTGAAATGTATCACAGAATCTTGTTAACCTTTTGAGCCCCTTACTGTTAGGCTTCTCCATGGCCAGAAGTGGACTGGCTGAAGGACAATGTTCCTGTGACCAAGCGGGTCACTGTCAGCAACTCCGATGGCTCATCACAGATACTTATTCCTTCTTCTGAGCGCTCCGATTCTGGGATCTACACTATTGTGGTTAAAAACCTGGTGGGCCAAGAGACCTTCAGTGTGGAGGTCAGGGTTACAGGTACACTAACTAACAGAAGGACATCTGTCTTTAGATATAGCAGCTTCACTTCTTGGTGTTGCATAGATCTAGGCAGCATCACGTAAAGCATGTCTTCCCACAGAGTCATATTCTAGTACCAATATCTGTAACCTTGGCCACAGACGATCCAAAGCCTCCTGGGCCAGTGGAGCTGGAGGAGAACGTCCCTGGAACAGTGACAGTGAACTGGGAACCTTCGCCTGATGAGAAGCGGGACGACCACCTCCACTACACTGTCTCCAAACTGGAGTCAACCAAAAACACCTGGTGCTCCGTGGCTGATAGGATTTTCAACAACAAGTACACCGTTTGCAACATCATGCCCGGAAGAGAGTACCATTTCCGTGTCTTTGCCAAAAATGACATGGGCATATCAGCACCATCTGAGTCTCCTACCTGGGGCATAGAGAGAAGAAAAGGTGCTGTGAACCAGAAGAAAATAATAATAATAATCAGTTACTTTCACTGTCCCCCAACCCACTGATGGTTACTCGTTGTTGACTTTATACCAATATTCCACTGTATACGGTATGTTGAAAAACCCCACATGAAAGTCTGACTGCTCTTTTCCTTTTCAGAAAAGTTTGTGGTGAACATGCCGCTATACAAGACCTGTGATTTGAGGACCCCCCCAGCCTTCATCGTTCCACTAAAGCAACACAACGCTCCCAAAGGCTACGAGTGTTACATCAGTTGTGCCGTGAAGGGGGATCCCAAACCTCGCATCACCTGGTACTGCAATAACGTCAGCCTCAACACAAACACCAACTACTACATCTCCAACATCTGTGGTGTGTGCTCCTTGTTGATCCTCCATGTGGGCTCCAAGGATGTGGGCGAGTACAAAATCATAGCAGAGAACAGCATGGGCAGGGCTGAGTGCTCTACCAAGTTATCTGTCAGAGGTGAGAGGATAACTAACGTTATAGCATTTTGTTTGACCACGACTGATAAAATGAATTTTGAAAAGATATTCTAATTTGTCTTTTTCTTCTTACCCACAGAATGAAGAGAATGCCATCCTCGTAGATTTATATATATATTCAATGATTGGATGTTTAATCATGTTGCGTGTGTGTTATTGAATGTTTTGGTAGAAAGAAAATATCTCACTGCATGGCCATGCTATCCAACATTGGAAAATGATCGTCTGTTTGTTATACCCTATCTGACAACCACACACATTAAATCCACATCCATGGATACTTATTACCATTATAATTTACTGATTACCTTTTAAAAACATGAGTTTTCACATTTTAGAATTCTGATTCAACATTCCTCTGGTAAGTCATTAGTGACTGAATAGCACTATTGAACATTGATGAAATCCTCAAAGGTGACTTCAAGTATAATGTTTAGGAGCAAACCCAATGCAGGTTAGGGTGAAGACCATCTAAACTTTGGACCTATGAATTCTGATTCTGAACATTGTTATGTGCCTAACAACAAAGAATAAAGCATTGTCCAAAAATATGACTTTGGATGTGAAAAGTGTTTTTTCCATAGATGTATTTATAGTTGAGCATAAAACATTCAGCCATCACCACGTGTGATATGTGCATTAGATAACAGCACACATGATAGACAGAGAGCAGCCACTCACCCTGCTGAAACGCCCCCTTCCCCTATGCTTCACTTCCTGATCCAGAGGAGCACATCCACGCCTTTTCTTCTGATCCTCTGCTCAGCCAGCAGCCCAGCAGCCCAGCAGCCCAGCAGTCCAGCCCCCTTCCTTCCACATGAACTTGTCATCAAGGCTACTTTCTACAGCCGCATAGCCGCATATCACTTGCAACAGTAACAAATCGAATAGGAACTCGACACTGAATGCGCTCTTGGCAATTTTTTTGTTTTTTAAGAGTCGGTTTGCGAAATCCTCCTCTGGCCTCCTGGAACATTGTGTGAAAATGACAGCAAAGCATCGGGGAAAAGGAAAGAACAACCATAAAAATGAAGAGAACTCCTTTAGACACGAGGTGTTGGAGTCGGAGGCGCGTGGAGGGGGTTATCACTACACCCTCCTGTTCCTCTTATTTGTACTGGTTCTAATGGGGGGAGCTGCAGCAACATGGTTCAGCTTCCAGCAGCACCAGACTATCACCTCCTTAGCAGACAGCCTCATGGCCATGCAGATGAAGATGGTCAAGTTACAGTCCTTCCAGGAAGAAATCCGACAATCAAGTAACAAGGTATGCATTTAGTCAGTTAAGCTTGATGATGTCATATTCCATTGAACAGAAACGACATGTGTCATACATGTTATAAGGAAGCATGTATGTTTCCATGCGTCAGCAAACATCTCTAAATTTCATTGACTTATTTCTCTTCAAAAAGACCAAATAATTGGGAATGTTTTGCTTAAGGACACGCTGCCTTGTTCTCAATGATCATCCATGGTCCTCGTCTAATAAATTTATACTATTTTGTAAATTATTACCCTGTATTTACACCTTTGATTAGACTGTTTTATTAAAGTTAAGGTGGTCAGTTGAAGTAAATTTAAAATGATGCTATTTTAAACCACTTGACAAGATGAAGCAGCTGTTGGCATTTGTAATGAGGATTAAACGGTACTTGTTCTAATACTGCGTCAATAATGGTAGAACTGGACCCACTAAAAGAAGTCCAGCCAACACATCAACACACATGAGAGAGATCTTTAAACCTTTTTTAAATAAGGTTGTGTTTGAGTGTGTACTCTGGCAGTTCAGTGATAGGCCTGTTGGTGTTGCTAAATTTAAACCCCTAGTTGTGTGCAGCAGTTTTAAATAGACTAACCATATGATATTGTTGACCTCCGTTGTAAGGGCTTTCTATTACCATAGTTTGGAAATAAGGTGACTGTTTATACCTTGAACTCATTTAGAAACTTGCAAAAATGGATGCCCAACTGACACACTAGTTCACTGTTTCCAACTGTTAATTTTTTTTTGACTCATACAGATTTGGACAGGTCATTCTATATGCTAGTGGCCTAAATAATTTAGGGATTTTCTGTAATTACAGTAATGCATCTATACTGGACTGGAAATGTCCCATCAAATGGGTAATGTCCAAGTCAAAGTTGTGCTTGATATTTTGGGATGACCACACATTGTGAAATGCTGTTCTTCTTTCTTCAGCAAAGCTCTGAGGGTCTTGAGCTCCGCCTGAATGCACTGGAGGAGTCCTACACCATGGTGCAGAGGCAAGTGGGCACTGCCATGGCTACAGCCGAACAGCTGAAGACCTCAGACCTCCCAGCCCAGGTCCTCTCCCTCCACACTGAGATGAAGGCCCGTCTGTCTGAGCTGCAGCAGGCTACAGTGTCTATGGAGCAGCTGAACCAGCTCCAGGACCTGCTCATGGAGAAGGGTGAAGAGCTACAGGCTGTCAGGCTGGATGTGGAGAACCTCTCAGGGATGAACGATGAGGTGGCCCTCAGTGTGGAAGCTCTAACAGGCAGCTTGGCCTCTGCTGAGTCCAAGCTGGAGGAGAGAGCTGGGCTGGTGGACAGTCTGAGCTCTGGCCTGGACATCCAGGCTTCAGAGCTCTTTGAATTGAAGGAGCAGCTGGCCAGTCACCAGGCTCAGATGGAGGCCAGTACACTGGAGATTACAAATCTCAGGTGAGCGTTTGGAGATTTTCCCCTCATGCATCACTTTTCTCTATGTTGACATAGTCTTGGCTTTAAACGTGTGTCCCTGTTAAGAGCAAGGACAGGTAGCACAGCACCATGGTGGGTTAGTTTCTGCTGTCCTCTGTCCAGGGCAGTGTTTGTGTCATGGCCCCTGGCTGCTGTGTGTGTTTCAGAGAGCTTCTTGAGGTGCAGCATTCCCACTGGGTCCAGCTGGCGGGTGAGCAGCTCATTAAGGTAGGTCCAGTATGCAGGAGGAGAGCTCAGCTGCCCAGAGGCTCCTGACCAGGCTTGGGTCACACCTGGAGAATGTACAGAATCTGGTTGCTTAGGTGACGCTTGTGGAACTTGCTCACGCTGTTGTAATGTTTCAGTAGCAGAGACTGAGAAAAGAGCAAGCATAGAACTAAAGTGTGTAAAATGGCCGACTGCAGGTCAGTTGCCAAACTATCACCTTCTTGTTTTGTTTCTTAGGAACATTAACTGTCAGTATAGAATCATCTAATCTACTTTTCGTCGAGAACTATATTAGTGCTGCACATGTCCTCTGGGAGCCTTCAGTTTATTTCTATCCCCTTAGTTTAAAAAGGGCTAATTGGTTCGTGTGACTCCACAGATGTGTGCAAAGTAAATTATGTATCTTCATAGCGCTGAATTTGTAGATCAAACGAGAACGTAATCATGAATCGGTATCGTTACCAAACTCCAGTCTTTAGGGCCTTTAGCTCTGATATTATTGTAGACCAGAAAGTCACAGTGTGGTATTTCTGTTCCAGCCAGTGCCTGTGGCTGACACAGAGGAGGCCCAGCCAGAACAACATGCTGCAGAAGAGGACGTGCTTCTTCTGGATGGGTTACCTGCAGACCTGGAGACACTGGTAGCTGAGGAACAGAGCGTTCCTGAGAAGGAAGTGATGGAGCTGATAGAAATGGAGGAAGATATTGCAGCGGAGGAGGAGAGAGTTCCTGCAGAGCCAGAGGAGGAGGAGAGAGTTCCTGCAGAGGAGGAGGAGGAGGAGAGAGTTCCTGCAGAGCCAGAGGAGGAGGAGAGAGTTCCTGCAGAGCCAGAGGAGGAGGAGGAGGAGGAGGAGGAGGAGAGAGTTCCTGCAGAGCCAGAGGAGGAGGAGGAGGAGGAGGAGGAGGAGAGAGTTCCTGCAGAGCCAGAGGAGGAGGAGGAGAGAGTTCCTGCAGAGCCAGAGGAGGAGGAGGAGAGAGTTCCTGAGGAGGAGGAGGTGCAAGAAGAAGGGGAACTGAAGGAGGATGTGGAAGAGGAGGAAAAGGTGGGAGAGGAACACATTGTTCCTGTAAGGGAGGAGCACATGGCTGATCCCACACCAGAGGAGGTACTGGAAGAGGAACCAATAGGAGAGGAGAACCTGGATCTGGATGAAGAGGAAGGGTTTGAAGGGGGGGAGGAGCTAGAAGACATTTTTGAGGAAGAAGAGTGAGAGCAATCTGTTGAGGAAGATGCTCCTCTGGAAGAAGAATGTAAGTATTGCACATCACACACTGATAATGTGAGTACTATGGCCACTGTACAGACAGGTTACTAATACTGTAGTATCCAAGTACTCAGTGTGAGTATCTTGACCCTCTTCAGTATTGTCCTGCCTGATGCAATTTTCTTATATTTTTGCAGAGTGAATTGAACAGGAAAGGACTTTCTTCCAGTCACCAAACGCAGAAGAGAATGGATGCTTTCAGTCTCCAACATGACAAATGTGAAAGCATTTTTCATGTTAAATGTGCAATACCATGTTTATCTCAGAGGGAAATCTGCTCACAGGAATGTTGTCAATATTTTTGTTAGAACTATTTGACTTTGATGTAGTATCTGTGTGAGTGGTCTATCAGGTTAGGCAATGACTACTGTATTGAGGGGTTACCTACCAACACTAACCTCATGAGCCTTAATCTATTTTAAAAACATGCCTTTCTAAACAACTTGTTCCATAAATTTCAATAGATCACTATTTTTCTGTAATCAGTCCCAGGAACAGCACAGACATGGTTTCAGACTAGTTAACAGCCATAAATCCTGCCTGTCATGATAACATGTGAATTGCTTTCCCTTTGTCATTGTCTGAAATGTGTCTCTTTTTTTTATTAGATTTTTTTAATTTTGATTAAGGAACACAGCTGTCTAAATCTGTATCCTTTTTGTTTACACAGGCAAACAAGCCTAAAGGAGTAGGTCAAATAGTGAAAGTGATACCTGTGGGAAAAAAAACAAGTTCAAGTTTGACTTTAGTTGGCTGTATGAATAGTAAGGTCTCCATTTTTTTAAGTTTTCTTTTTTTTATTGACTTCTCTTTTTCAAATGTTCTGTCAGCCAGACATCAATACTCCAGTTGTTACTGATTTGGTTTGCTATGCTCATTGGATGGGCATAATTTGCACTTTTGATATGATTCCATTGACTCCACTTAGCACTGGCAAACTATAAATCAATCTCAATGCAAGCTTTTTTACATCTGGTCTGTATTCTTACAACATGCACTGTTACTGCCAAGGATCGAGTAAAACTCCCAAAGTTCATCACACTGAATTATTTGATGTACGATAATAAACCCTGTTTCTTATTTTTTATCACTCCCATTTAAAGTGTTGCTTTCTGTGTCTGAGGTATTAGATTTGATTGGGTTCACTTCAATCTTTTGCATGATAGGTTTTATATTTTCTTAGGGTTAGGATTATGAGAGTTAATGTAGCCGTGTTGTGGCGTGCTACCTTATCCATCCATTCAGGTTAGGAATCACCTTTGCCAAGGTCAGAATGAACCTGCTACTTGAAAAAAAAGATCTGACTTGATTATGTTGTTAAATTATTCATAAGGACTCTTTGCTTGCATGGCTTCAGATTGAGGTCCGTAGTCACACAGCTAGGTAGCATCATGTACTGTGGGGAGAGTTCAAACAGGACATGTCACATCAGTACACGACAATGTCAAGCATGTCTTTTATGGAAGTGTGATGTCACATGAGGGACTTCAGTCATTGTTGCATAAGGGAGGACTTTGACCTCTGCTTTAGGAGGATGTCAACTCTCTCTTGCCATTATTCTTCAGTTTTCTGATAAATTGCAGTATAGAATAGTGATACAATAATCATATTGATGCAAGGTCTGTCTGGTTTAACAGCAAAATGTGCTTCATTGTAGGCTAATTATAAAATAAAATGAAATTTAGGAATGACTGCTATTCAATACTGATTTCCATTTTGCATGCAAGCCTTATGCTAGGTATATTCACTTCTTCTAAGCTTGTGAGTAAAGCTTTCAATACGTCCGAGTGTCATGTTATGTGTAAAGTGCAGCGCTTGCATTAGTCTACCAGACACAGGCAGTGAGGAGTGTCCTGAGTCTGCTGTGAAGAGATGGGATACACAGAGCCTCGCCCTGCGCTGATGAAGAGGAAGCAGCGCTCTTCATCTCTCACAGAGTCATCCTACCCAGCGCCTGGTTACTGCTATCTGCTGGATCAGTGTCCATCTTCCTTCTGGGATCATGCAAGCTTGTCTGTCCAGGTAAAGTACTGACCCAGAGTCTGTTATCCTGTGCATGGAAACCCTGTCTCCTAGTTACTGATGTGTCCTCATATTCTGGACTTGTCCTCTCTCCTGAGGTGGACTTCTGCTTGTTTTGATCTGGAGAGCGAACATTTATTTGAGAAATGTTTGGCATGTCTCCAGTGGGTTCATTTGCATTAGTACTCTTTTGTCTTGTAAGGGTCTATAGTATCATTTCCATAGATGAAATACATAAATCTCAATAAATGACACTTTTCCAACTAAACTGCATTTGAGGAAGTAAAGATATGTTTCAAACCATCCTAATATCTCAGGATCTACAGTGTATTCAGGATATTCCATAGTGCTTTAGGTATTGCAGTAGAAGTGATGTCTTGCCGATCTTGTCGACTTAAGCTTTCTTTCCGGATGTGGAGGTTAATCAATACCCAGTAAGAGTGTGGCGATGGAGGAGAGAGTCTCCCAGGGCAGAACATGAAACTCCAGCTTGATTGCTTACTCTGCGTTTCCTCTGTCTATATGGAGACAGCTGGGACTGTGTCTGCTACTGAGAGGTCATTAATGTTCTACTGTCCACACCCCAAGACATGGCTTAAGAAAAGACCATCACGTTATTCAGGCATGCAACAAGATTTAGGAATCTCAAAGTAGCGGAGTCAGGGGAGTCAGTCAGACTAGTAATCAGAAGATACCTGGTTCAAACCCCAGCTGTGCCAACATGATGTTTGTGTCTTGTGACAAGGCACTTCACCCTACTTGCCTCAGGGGGAATGTCCCTGCATGTGCTATAAGTCACTCTGGATAAGAGCATCTGCTATATAACTACATGTAGTTGTGGCCAACATACTTGTTCGTTATTTGATTGTTATTTAGAGATCATTATTGTTTCAGTAAGAACATGTCGTCAGAGTAGAGGAAGTAGCTCTGTGAATGGTTGTACCATCATCATGATCATGAGGATGTGCAGTATGTCATCAGTAGTCCCACTATCACCTGCCACACTATGTGGACACCAGATGCTGGTCCAGAGCTTGTGTCCTCTGCCCAGTCAGTGTGTCAGGTGACTAGAAGTGTCCAGTCACGTCACCGGAACCTATTTATAGAGCACAGTAGTTATGCCATTCATATCTGTGCTGTCTAATCTGTGCTGCAGGTCATATCTCACACCAGTCAGAGATGAAGAAGCAGAGTCTCAAAGGAAGGCCAGGTCTCGTCAGGCCAGGCAAACACGCAGATCTACACAGGTAAACCTCTACACAGGTAAACCTCTACACAGGTAAACCTGTACGCAGGTAAACCTGTACACAGGTAAACCTCTACGCAGGTAAACCTCTACACAGGTAAACCTCTACACAGGTAAACCTGTACACAGGTAAACCTCTACGCAGGTAAACCTGTACACAGGTAAACCTCTACGCAGGTAAACCTCTACACAGGTAAACCTCTACGCAGGTAAACCTCTACACAGGTAAACCTCTACACAGGTAAACCTCTACACAGGTAAACCTGTACACAGGTAAACCTCTACACAGGTAAACCTGTACACAGGTAAACCTCTACGCAGGTAAACCTGTACACAGGTAAACCTCTACGCAGGTAAACCTCTACACAGGTAAACCTCTACACAGGTAAACCTGTACACAGGTAAACCTCTACACAGGTAAACCTGTACACAGGTAAACCTCTACACAGGTAAACCTGTACACAGGTAAACCTCTACACAGGTAAACCTGTACACAGGTAAACCTCTACACAGGTAAACCTGTACACAGGTAAACCTGTACACAGGTAAACCTCTACACAGGTAAACCTCTACACAGGTAAACCTCTACACAGGTAAACCTGTACACAGGTAAACCTCTACACAGGTAAACCTGTACACAGGTAAACCTGTACACAGGTAAACCTGTACACAGGTAAACCTCTACGCAGGTAAACCTCTACGCAGGTAAACCTCTACACAGGTAAACCTCTACACAGGTAAACCTCCACACAAGTAAACCTCCACACAGGTAAACCTCTACACAGGTAAACCTCTACCTGGAATGATGCTCTTGTAAAACCTATAAAGTCCTCGTGTGTCAGTAAGTTCTGCTTTGTGAATCTTGATGTTCGCTGATGCATGTCTTTATCTGAGGGGATTTCAGGGGGTGACTCTGGCTGAACTGAAGGAGGCTCAGATGACATTCAGCCTGTCCTCACTGGATGGACAGACAGTGAACGGTGGCAGACTATCTGAGAAGCTGTGTTTGAGGAGAGGGGCTCCAGAACGCAGAGAGAGCCTGCCGAGCCTGACTCCGCCAACACAGTCAGACAAGCAACAACAAGCATGGAGCTGGGACAGTACTGAGGTAGACCCAGTGTAGTCACACCTCCACTCACTGGCCGTTGTTAAGCAGGTTGTCAGACGGTAACTGTTCTTTCCATGTGTCAAAGCTGAGGAATCATGGAGCCAGACTGGAGACCCAGACAGAGTCTCCTACCGAGCTCATATCTCCTGCCAGTGTTCCTCCACTTCCCCCAAAGCTCACGAACCACTTCTCCCCCAGAGGTCAGAAGCCTTGCTGTGTTCTTCATCGTACATACAGTTGTCTAAATCCCTGTCCTCTGATGTAAAAAGCACGCAGTGAATTTATCGACCATGTGTTTATTCTGTAGATAATGAACAGAGAGATGAAAACTTCAATCCCATTGAAGACTCCTGCAAAAGTCTCCTCCCAACACAAGCTCAACACTGCCATCGTGTGGTTGGTTCTGTGTATAACACTGCAGAGGTACGTAGCACACATGTCTGCAGAAATCAATCTGACAAATACTGAACATCTGACTCATCTTCTTAGATGTACCACTAGGTGGTGCCAACAGATACATCTCGTAGTTTATGCCTGAAACGAATCTCTCAACAATTGAGTACATGCACGGGTATATATTTAGAGTATTATTACACAATGGCATATCAAAGTTTCATGCAATATTGTCCAAATTAAGTCTTACTATGAATGACTAAATTACACTAGTCATGGTAGGTCCTCCTATTTAATAAGGGATCAAAGAGTTTCAGGAGTATCCCCCTGAGGACATACCCATGATGCAATGTTGACCAATGTACTGTGACCTGTTTCACTGTGGACAAACTGTGTATTATTGGGGTGTGTTTAGACAGTAATTCTAGATTGAATGTTGGTGCTATGATACTGGGAGAGTCTCCAGGACAGACAGGACCCATACTTCCCCCTTCTCCTCTCTCCCTGCACCACCACACATGGGTGGACTGTCTCAACATTCCATACCATATTGGGCAAAATGGGGAGCGTGACTCCTGCGTCTTACATTTGGATTTAAAAGGAGTCTTGAACCAGAACTGTGCGCCCTCTCTCCTCTCTCCTGTTAGTGCTGTGCTCTCTCCAACCCTTAGATGTACACACCGCTTCTAGACATCCCATAATATAAAGCTGGGCCTCAGAATCAGAGAGCCGATTCCTCAAATAAATATTGTCTGCTTCTGGGAAAAAGGGTGAACAACATGCATGTTTGTATGCCTGTGTGTATGGATGTGTACGGAGAATTTTAGATTGCGAAGCAATACGAAGGGAGTTATATGGTGCAATCGGTTAGGGTGTCGGGTTGGTAATCAGAATGTCGCTGGTTCGAACCCCGGCTGTGTCAAAATGACCTTGTGTCCTTGGGCAAGGCACTTCACCCTACTTGCCTCAGGGGGGGAATGTCCCTGTCCTGGTTGGAAGTTGCTCTGGATAAGAACGTCTGCTAAATGACTTCATGTAAATGTACTGCAGACAGTGGTGGTTGAAGCTAGTCTGAGGTCTCTGTATCTGTGCTCACATGTCCTATAGTGGGATCTGACTCACAGGATGGTCAGTAACATGACTCCCTCCCAGCATTACAAGGGACTCCATTTGTCTGCCTGAATCATTCCAGAATGCTTCGCTGCATGTGGTTCAGTCCACAGCTCAACAGTTGTGACCTGGGCTTGACTTGGTAATAGTCTCAGCAGATCCTTGTCCTCATAAGTTTTCAGTAATACAGTGGTGGGATTCAGAAAACCTGATCAGTGGTGAAGCTTCAGATCTTTCTACTTTCTTCCTGTGGATTGTTTCTGAATCAGAAAAGGCTTCCTGTTCCTTTCAATTCATGTGTTTAAGATGCAGTGAAGTAGGACCCATAGAGCCATGGGAACAATAGAACCCTGAGCAGTGTGTTGAGCTGATGAAACAGCTGTGTTGGACTGGTCCTGGTGTTGGAACTGAGGCCAGAGGGAGACTGAGCTCTCAGCCACTAATATGATCTTGACTGCACAGCAACTGGGAGACAACAGATGTTGTCTGGATCTCTGTAATCAGTCCTGTTTATGTGCCTAAATACTGTATGTGTGTCTGTGTCTAATAATAACAAACCAAAAACTATTTTATATGGTGAGTTATGATTTATGAAATGCCTTGAAAGCGAGTTCTGCAAATTAATTCACCGCTCTGTCGATGGAGGAACATTCGGATATATTAAAAATGAATATAAAGTAAACAGTGGACAATGCCAGACTTCTCTAAGGCCTGTAACAATTTGAGAATGACTCCAGGCTGCTGTTGCATGCCTGGTTTAAACCCCTGATACTCAGCCACAATATGAAGTGTCACAGGCAGACAGAAGTCTTAGTAAACTCAGTAACATACTGCTCTTATATACGTTATCCGAAGGGATGATTGGTTGTTGTGCTACAAAGTTGTGAGAAATCTGTTTGAATGTAAAAACACAGAGGCTCCATCCAGTTCAGCAGAGTTGTGTTTCTGAGACTGTCTGAGCCTCTTCACATCTGCCTGGAGAACACACGGCTGCTCCATGATGACACCAACCAAACTGCAGCATTAGAGCTCATTTCACACAGTGAAGGATGATGGGAACTCAGAGGACAGTCTGACAGGAGACGGAGGAGAAAGTTCCATATGGAAACTCATAAAATAGGAAGAGCGACAGGGAGAGAGAGTCCAGTCATATAAGTTTGGCAAAAACTGCAGCTGAAATCCAGTCTTTATAGGCCTCTGAAGAGCAGGCCCCTCAGACAGGGCCAGTTCACTGCCACAGGGAAGCCATTGGACTTGCCGATGAGCTCTCTGAAACTCAAACTCCCCACAGATGGTGTGTGAAGCTGGGTGACTTTTCACAAAAACAATACACACAGACGCGCTGGGATCTCCTGTTTCAGGACAGGATGTGTATGGAACTTCTTCAGTGCTTATCTCACACCATGGCTCATAAAGGCCACCTCATGTATCACTGATATCGATATGACACGACACAAGGCTGAGCACCTCAGCTCACCATGACTGTAAATAAAGGAGCCTCGATGTGAACGATGAAGAGAACAGCAGAATCAGGCTTTTGTTCTATGGCTTATGTCCAATGTGCCATTATGAGAAATAACAAGAATGGTTCAAAACAAAGTTTATCATTGTTAAACATCATGATTCGTACTAGTTTTCACAGGTGTTTATGTTTTCTTTATTTTACATCTTCAGTAAACAGAAGTATTGTGAGTTTGGTGACTGCACCAGCCCCAGAACATGCACTTAGTGAGTTTACTAAACATTACTAATGTGGAAGGAGAGGAAGAGCCAGGCCTTCTCTGAGTAACAGCTGGAGACTGGAGCATGAGAGCTCACATCATGTCTGTCTGTCTGTCTGTCTGTCTGACTCTCTCTCGCTGTCTGCCTGTCTGTCTGCCTGTCTGACTCTCCCTCTATCTCTCTCTGTCTACAGTATCCGTCTGTCTGACTCTCTCTCTCTGTCTATCTGTCTGTCTTTCTCTGTCTCTCTCTGTCTCTCTCTCTCTCTCCCTCTCTCTCTCTCTGTCTGTCTGTCTCGCTCCCTCTCTTTCTCTGTCTCTCTCTCCCTCTCTGCCTTGCCTCTCTGCCCCAGTAGATGAGAAACAAGAAGTCAGTAAAGCTGCCTGGCTGCTAACCTCTCTATAAAAGGAAGACAGCAGCAGCATGCGTCTGAGAGGCAGGGAGGAAGGATGGTCCACTTCTGCTTGTGTAAGATAGGGAGGAATGTACACACCAACTTCATATTTCACGGCTTTAAAACTCCACTGGTCTCAAAGGGAGTCAGTGTTTGTCCACGAGATTATGTGTTATGTAACCTTTGAGTGTTAATAAAGTTTCACTTCTGATGTGTTGTCCTAAACTAGATAGTGGAGTCAGTGTCGAGGCTGTCCAGTGCAGCCTTGCGAGTAGATTAAATAAGATCAGGCTGTCTGTGTTTACTGTGGATATCAGCACTGCCAAACCTTCATGTCCCTGAGCTGAGGGCAGGGTTACTTGACCACTCACTGCTCGGTCACAATGCTTCTAGTGGCTAATATGACCCTCTCTGGGACCTCTAATTCAGCCCCCAGTTCTGCCTGCCTGCCTCCCCCCCCCTCCTTATCCTCATCCACATCAGTGGACAGCTCTAGCCCTGAGCCCCACAGCCCAGAGTGGAGGCAGAGCAGAGCCTCTGGCACTGGGCCAGACTACACTGCCAGAGCTGGAGTGAACAGGGAGAGAGAGAGAGAGAGAGAGAGAGAGAGAGGGGGTGAGAGAGAGAGAGAGAGAGAGAGAGAGAGGGGGTGAGAGGAGTGGACTGGGAGAGTTTCAACAGGGGAGGAGAAAGAGTGAGAGGGGTGAAGAGAGAGAGAGATGGAGAGGGAGTTTGTATATTTAGAGGAAACATGAAAACAGAGAGCATCGAGAACCAACGCTGCTCTGTGGACACTTGAGAATTGCTCTTACTTTTAAGTGTGAGAATTCCTTTTTTTTCTTTTACATATGACAGAGAGTTTTGAAAAGGCACTGCAAATTTTTTCGTTTCACATATCTGTATTGGAGATAGATAGCTGTTTTCATAGTGATCTGATGATTGATTGGCAGTTGATTCTTTGGAGAAGGACAGAGCTAAAATTGGTTATCTTTTCAAACATAGCTGCTGTTTGCTTTCTGGACTGTACAGCTTGACTCTCTCACTCACACACTCACACACACCACACACACACACACACACACAAACACACACACACACACACCTGTTGGTGAGGATCCTCTGTGAGTGCAGCCATGGGTGTGTGCGCAGTTGTTGCCTGAGTGGATCAGAGGATCTGTGAGTGTGACCAGCAGCTGTTAGGACACCTCAGTGGATGGTACTGGACAGGCACGTCCTGCCCCATCCTCAAGGTCTGAAGAGATGTCATCTTTCTACCCACGTACCAAGGAGCTGTCTCGCACTAGGAAGTCACTGTCCGAATCTCCACCCTCCTCTCCATCACCCACCGCCAAGAACTTCAGAGTAAGATCGGATCTTTTTCTTAATTTCCCCAGAATTTGAAGCTCTTTAAGGAAAGTTGTTTTGTTTTTGCTGCTGGTGCAAGTTAAGTTGTATCCTGAACTTGATGTGGAGAGGAAGTGATGCGGATGTGGATAGCAGCGGCATTTAAAAACGGACTTTTCTATTTGATTCAGAGCTCGTTGAGCTAAATGCTAAGTTCTGCCTGTTGCTTTGACAAAGTGGTTCAGACTGGAGATCCAGAGAGTCCTGAACACATGACCGGACATGTAACCGTGCCAACCACCTGAGTGTTTGACGACCCTTGAAGGAGAGGAGCTGAGGAGTAGAGGGGAGTTTCTGCCCCAGAGCTTTGAGCTCTGATGCGGCCGCAGAGTCTGGAAAAGACCTTTATATGGAAACATTCCAGCTGTGATTTCCTTTTGTTGTTGAGTGGCACTTTCACCGGGGTTGTGCTGAATGATTTTCGTTAGTATGTGTTGTAAACAACGTCACACTTTTGTCACTGTGCACAGTTGAAACAGACGACTGTGAAAGTCAGCGAAAGACTATAATGATATAACTATGACGACTATAATGATTCTATTTTCCGTTCTGGCTGTAGACATACTAATAGCAGGTGAAGTGCTCATGCAATATTGTTGGTACCTGGAGTAAAGCTGTTGACCAACTCTCCATATTGCTGCCACACTCTGTGCTCACTTTAACTGTCATTTGTCTGTTTTTTCCTGCCTATATCTCTGTGGGATGAGGTCTGAAGTTACCATGATGTCAGCCTCCCCTCGTGTTCTGGCAGGATTGGCCTGGGATAGCAGGGGAACACACAAGACACTGTGGAAGGCAGCATTGTTGGTGTGATATATTTAGAAAGTTCCTCAATTTTTCTGATGAGATCTTGCGAGATTTCAGCCCAGCAACAGGCTGCTCTGTAAACAGACCAACACATCTGCTTCAGACACAATGCTGACAACCAGCCACATCTGGCCTGCCATGCTGACCCAAACTCTGGAGGGAAAGAACATGAACCAGATTAGATCATTTGTTTACATTTAGCTTCTATAAAGAATTATTCGGAGTAATGGAAAGATATGAAGAGAAAGAAAAGAAGAGGTTTGTGCTGAATGGGAAAGACTTAGTGGCCTGATCTGGTGGCTGGTGTTGTTGGGTCATGGGATGGAGAAACCCTCTCAAATTCCAGTGAGGGGATTCAAAGATGAAGTCCCTTTATCTGAGGGCCTCAGGGTTTGAGAGGCTGTGAAGGAGAGTGAAGAGGAGAAGAGAGAGCGTGGGGGCTGGACTCTCTCAGATGAAGGACACATCCCCCTAACAACTGACTCAAGGTGTTCAGGAGGGATTCAATCTTTCTCCTGGATACTCAGAGTGCTGTTAACAAAGTTGTTGGTGTGTGAGTGGGAGGTGTTTCTCTGCACAGCAGCACATTGAGGCCCCTCCACCCCCACATGTGTAGAGCAGGGGGCCCCTGGAGGAAGCCTTGTTGATCCTGACGAGCCTCAAACCCAGGGGCCTTGTTTACAGAGAGCCCAGGGTCCAGGCACGCACACGTTAAGGGGCCGCTTCCATCAATCTGGGCCTCTGTTATTTTTACCCTGCTGGAATGTCAATGTGGCCATTTTCTATGCCTTCCATGGTTTAGTGAGCCTGAAACACAAATCCTGGTTCTCGCTCTATATAATCTCACAGGAACATTGGACAGAGAGTGTTAAAAGTGCCGTGATTTCTTCAGAAAGTATATACAGTTTACTGTTGTATTGGACAGAATGATGCATAGCATTTCAGCCAGACTTACATTCTGGAGCCCTCGTTGCTTTGGTTCATAGTTGCTGAAGCCTGATGTGTCTGTAGAGGTTGAGATCAGAGCTAAACAGTGTTTTCTTATACAGTTTCAGCATCCATAACCTCTGTGAGACACTTGGCACTGGTTCAGGATTCTCTTTAAGAAACTCTGAAAAAAGAAACGTCTTAATCTCGTATGCTCAACGACATCGATTCTTGGTGTTTGCTCTCAGATTGAGTTCTAGGGTTGGACGCAGTGTAAGTGTGTTTGGATCGGACCACCCAGTGTGGTTTTATGAGAAGCTTGTTCTGGCTCCATCCCTGGCCCAGCTCCCTTCAAGGTGACGGGGGTCTTCATGTCCCTCCTGAAACAGAGGCTGGCGTCTGAGACATGACCACATAAGGACAGGCAGTTATGGCTGAGCTGCATCAACAGTGGAGGGAAACAACACTCCCTACGCACCTAAAAATTGAGGAGGTTTTATGGAACTTTCCCCCCCAAAAAACTGCTGTTAGTTGTTCCTCAGAAAACTGAAATGTGAGTTGAAGTGTTCTTTTTTAAATGTAATGTCTAGATTCAAACACAAGATATAAACACAGGGTTATTCACTGAAATACTGTTATTCCAACACGGAAAAGAGCAGAGTAACCATCGCTTTTAACAGTACGATTCACAGCCCACCTTCAGACCACAATTCAGATCCTAATCTCCAGGAAGGTAAAATAAGCAGATCTGAACAGAGATCAGAATCCACCTTCTCCATGGAGTGTGTGCTCTCTGTGTGGACAGTGGAGGCAGAGGAGCAGATGAGATGTTGCACCACAGAAGCCCCACACTTGATTTGAACGGTGAGAATTGGTGTGTCGGGTACAGAGAACGCAAATCAGTCCAGTAGTATGTGGAACACTTCCTGTTTAAATCTAAATCAAATACAAAATGTATCTGTATAGTCCATCAAACAAATGGATGTCATTAAAACACCTCTGGTTTCAGCAGCCATGAAAACCCAATGAAAGCCAGATCGTGGCTCAGGCAGGTTCACTGTTACATCAGCAGCGTGAACCCAGAGGTCGTATGTTGGACTCTTTCACCCAGTAAAGAGGATCTCTTAGACATGATGTCATCGCTGCGCTGCAGGCATGTGCGTGGCAAACACACTCCAAAAGATTAACAGGGCTTTCCGGGGAAGGTTGACCTGTGTGAACCATGTCACAGCAGGGGCCACTGAGGTATACCGCCCGCTCACTTGTGTGTGTGCAATCCCTTTCTTTGTAACCTGGATACCTTTTAATACATTTAGGTTTGAGTGTTTTCTCTTGATGGAAAATGATACACCTCGGTAGTATGTGAATCTGTAAATATAGCTCCTTTTTTTTTTTCAATCTTGTTGCTTTTTGAAAACAGTATTTTCTCTTGAATGTAATTCAAAACGTTGTTTAAAACAATAGCTGAAGTTTTAGTTTTAGTATCTTACTGATATTGCATATGTTTTATTTTCCAGCATGACAGGGTATCAAGGTAAGCTCTCATTCATTCTTGTTTGTCTTGCAATCGTCATGTGTTGTTGTATGGAGCAGACATGGCCTGTGTTTCCTATCCAAGGCTGGACTCGAGCGGCGCTGACAGCAGCTCTGAGAGAGCGCTGGGCCGCACCAGCTCCTACACACGCAGAGAGACCCGGCTAGCTGCTCTCAACAAGCAGGAGGACGACAGCAGCCCCAGAGACTACAAGAAGGTAGGGAGACCCTGGAGGAGGTCTGGAGGAGACCTGGAGGATTTAAGAATATACAGATGACCTTAGGAGGGGGTGAACGCCGGAATCATGCACCTCTGGACTGGAGAGAGTTTGTAGTCTTGTGTTGCTTCATGGTGGGTGTTGGACTGTGCTCTTCTGCAGATGTATGAGGAAGCTTTGACGGAGAATGAGAAGCTCAAGTCCAGGCTGAACGACAGTAAACAGGAGCTGGTCAAGATCAGAGCACAGCTGGACAAAGTCACCCAGGTAGAAGAACTGGTGGAGGTTCAGCTGGAGACCCTGTCAGGACTGAACCTCTAATATTCTAAATATTGCGTGTAGCAAATGAGTGACTCTTATTGTCCTTTCTTACAGAAACAGGACAGGCTATCTGAAAGATCCAGTGTACTAGAATCAGAAAAAAGGGTATTTATAACTTTCTGTTTCTATCACTTTCACACACATTGTGAATTATATTCTGGTCGATTTGATTGTTCCTGGTCTCTATTCATTTTTGAAGATGAATATTTTTGCCTTCTACATTCTTTCGTACTCTTCTCCAACATGTCCCTGTCTGTCTCCCCATCCCTCCACTGGAAAGTCTTCAGTCTGGAAAGCTTGACATCATCGTCCTAATTCACTCTATGAACTGTTGTTAAAATTCTCTCATTTCCTCAGGAAAAACAGGTTCTGGAGAAGAGAGTGACGGACATGGAGGAGGAGTTAAAGGTAAGAGCAGTTTATGTGCAGGATGTGAGTGACACACCTGATCTGGGCATCCTCTCTGTCATGCTTGATTGACCTCGCCTGACAAGCTGCTTAGATAAGAGCTGCTCCCAGAGTTCATACCGGTGCTTATCCAGAGTGTCCAGCAGGTAAATCAAGTGAACCTCAAACGTTTGATTTTTATTTCTTTAAACGGGGCAGCAGTGCAGGTGAGGGTGTAGGAGGGAGGGAGGGAGGGAGGGAGGGAGGGGGGGGGTATGTGCTTTGGGCTCATTCCCCTGGTGTCTTACTGGGTCCACCAGCGCCTGACTCAGAGACAGAGAGGCTGTTCCAAGTCTGCTGCTCCACTCAGAGCGTTGTTCTGGTGAATGCAGTGACCTAGTTCCTGCTCGATAGTCAGCTAACAGAGGACCTGCTTTTGTTACACATTCTTGCACTAATTATGTGTTTGTATTCTGCCTTCCAAAGAAAGAGAAAACACAACTAGCAGAATATATAGCTCAAGACTCTACTGTAAGGTTTAGCTTATGGAGCACTCATTTTATCCAAAGCACCTTTAGCCAAATGAATAAAGTGTTCGTGCTCTGGTCAGCAGGCTTCCCTTCATAACAATGTGGGAGAGTTTTTTGACCCCATGTTGTCATGGTTACCTCAGCAGGAAGCCCCAATGAGGTTTCGCTGTGGCTACCAGCCTTGAAAGCAGCTCCTCCCCCAGGGCGGGGCCTCAGGGGAGGGGAGGGGGATGGTGAGTGGTCGTTATGGACAAGTGATTGACACCTGCCTGTCACCCTCACGCAACGCTAAAGACTTGGGCATGCACACACGTGTGAGCATGCACAGAAACGAACACACAGATTAACACAGGCAAACACACACACACACAAACACAAACACACACAAACACACACACATGCTAGTTAAGCACAACATTCACACTGTCTGAAGACCAAAACTACACATGCTCTGTCATGCTTGTTTTCCTTCCTTCAGACATGTTTGACCAGACATACTTGGTAGATGATCCTGCTGTTAAAGAATAAAGTCCGATACGGTTAAATATCCAGGAATATCCTTAGAGCATAAGCAAGAGTTTCTCACTCTCATGCCCTCCCTCCCTTTTAATTAAAACACATTTTTTTGGATATGATGACGGTTCTCTGAGGCTTACTAAGCAAACTGCTAAACCAGCCATCCTTCAGTCCCAGGAGAAAAAAAGTCACCAGTATTGGTGTCTTCAGAAATGCCAGAGGGTTGGAAGCAGCATCTGAACCTCTTGATTTCCTCCCTCAGTTCTTCATCCCTCCTCTTCTATTCCTTCTTTTTCTTCTTTCATTTTCCTCCTTTCTATCCATTCCATCAGACTGTGCTTCTGTATGGAGGTTCTGAGGCTCTCTTTCCAACCACGTGGGCCTTTGTGTGTGTTGAGGTTTTCTCCAAGAAATACTGTCAAACCCTGCCGGGGAGAGAGGGAAATGAATCATTTCCATTCCTCTAACCTAGAACTTATTGGGAGGCCAAAGAGAATCAGAAGCAGGTTCTCGCTTGATGCAAACTATGTACTGTGTATTGTTCAACCTACTTTTGTTCTGGCCTTTTCTTATTGTTTTCTATGTGTTTTCTTTTTCTTCCTGTGATGTTTGTGTACGTGTTAATGTATGCTATGTTGTATGTTTGTAGGTGCTGATATTAGATCATTGCGTCTGTTGTCTGTAACTGGTTCTTACTTTTGCCCTGGCCTCTACCCCTGCACTCTGCTCCTATCTGTGTGTGTGTTCCTGTGTGCAGACCTTCCCTGCTCTGGCTCAGCTTCAGACCCTCCGGAGGGGGAACGAGCGTCTCCTGGCTGAGAACAGGGCCATGCTGCGTGTCCTGGGCCGCCTCTCAGAGCTGGCCTCCCTGCCTGAGACAGAGGACCTGTAGTCCCCTGCCCTCCCCAGCTCTTCCTCTGTCCTGCACCCAGCTCCTCTCCACCACACAGCCTCTGCCCTCCTCTTCTCTTCTGCTCCGTTCTCCTGCTGCTTTCTCCCTCCCCTGCTGTCACCTCTCAGGCAGGTCCTCCCTCACTTCTTCCCCCCTCCCTCCCTCCACGTCCCACTACCTCACCCTAACTCACTCTCTCCAGGCCATAAGAGGGCACCCCCAGCACCCTCCCTCCGAACATCTCTCGTGACCAAGGCTTTCAGTCTATTTTTAGCAAGGTGCATGCTGCATGTCTGAAACCACTCCCCAGACTGTGTGCTGTGCTCTCACAGTGTGACGCTTCACTGCTGGTGTCAATGCAGTGGAGGCTGTTGTTAAGTCAGAAACGTGTCTGATCCAGCCCTTGGATACTGTCCCTCTGGGATGTGAACCATCCTTACCAAGTGGGACATTCTGGACTGTGTGTTTGTCAGAGTTCAGTGGAAGTGGGAGTGGAATTTCTGAGCTCATTCGGCATTCAGTTAGTAATAAAGCACTTTCCTCTGTTCCAAACATGTGCATAATAGGGTGTGTGTGTGTGTCCATGTTTCTCTGTGTCGAAGCAGGGACAAACACTGCTTGTTTCTGAGAAGCACCACCACTATGTACTGTTAAAACATCTGCACTGTAGAGCACTGCTGGTGAAACGGAAAATAGGTTATAGAAAAACAGGATTAGATCCACTTTCTCTCTGCTGATAGACGTTTCAAAGTCTACGGAGGATGAGGGACATTTTGAAACATTTTGTGGTTATTTTTAGTCATTACTCACGCTGTGGAAGAACTGACCTAGATAGAGGACATTTTCTTTCTCATCTTCCTTGCTTGATGATTCTCTCTCCCACTCTTCCCCAACCTCTCTCTTCCTCCCTCTCTCTTCCTTTATATGGCTGCCTCTGCTCACTCACTCAGATCCGCTCATCTCACTGTATGTCCACATCCAGCACTGTCCAGCTTCAATCCTTTACTTCATTCATGTCTCTGGTGTTCAAATGGTCACATTCCAAAAGGCAGCTGTAAAGGAAGTGTTTGAAAATGACAGTTAATATAATATCATTGTTTTGACATGTCTAACCATCAGCACATGTTCACAGCAAGCAGCTCCTGCTTCAAGCTAATGGGATACTGTCTTGTTTTTCACCCAAAGGTCCTGACAGAGCTGAAATCTGACAACCAGAGACTGAAGGATGAGAATGGGGCTCTGATCCGAGTCATCAGCAAACTGTCCAAGTGAAGAAGAGACTAGATCACATCCAGACGCTCTGACACGTCCTGCTCCTGTTCAGGGCTGCTCACATGTGCTCAGGAACCTTGCCCAGGTCCAATCCCCAGCTCCTATCCTCTGTCTTATTATGGCAACGCCATTAAGTACAGGTTAACGTGGGACTGGAGATTTTTCCAGGCAGGGTTTAAAGCCTAACTCCTTGGGAATCTAGTGAGTGAAAGGTTCTGGTATTTAATCATGGGGTCCATAGATCACTGTTTATCATGCTAACACCCCCCTGGTTTCACATACATGTATCGGTTGCTGTTTTGTGCACTGCAAATGCTTCTTCCTGTAGTCTGTTTGTCAACAGTGAAGAAGAGACATATAACTACTGATGAGTATAATGTTTAGAAATATATAATCATTCAAATATTGATGGAAAGTCCAAGACAGTTTTTGTTAAAGTTTGACCTATATAGTATTATACCTCCCTACAGTTTCGAAATGGCATGTAAAGTATCACAAAATAGCTGATCATCGGCAGCCATGTTAGTGATCATAGGTGTTGAATGATTAGAATGTAACTAAGTTCACCTTAATGCTTCCATGTTCTTTCTGCTCACCTGTTTTTCCACGGCAGATTGAGGTGTGGTGGTCAGCGTTAGAACATCAAGTTTTACACTTGTTTTTGGATTATTTCGGTATTTATTTGTGTATTTTGCTTGTAATCGTTATACATCCATTGTTAGGTAAACTATGTATTGTTACTGGTGATACACAGCTGTGCTTTAGTTCAGTAGTGGTGTTGGAAACCCAACAGAGCTGCATGTGATCATGCGACTGCTGTGTTTCGTCCCTGTCAGCTGACTCAGGGAGGGAGCACCTGTCTGGGTCAGATATGCAGGTATGACACTGGCCTTCCTCAAGGACCAATCCAGCGATCTTGACATCATGTTGGAAAGAACCAGATGCAGCTGGACACTACAGTGGACGATGTAGTTTAAGACAGAGAAAAGCTGACATGCTATTGCGGTTGTTTGATCACATGCTTGATAAACTATATCTGTGGAAAATGGAGCACCTTCATATTTCTTCATTATTTACGGAAAAACAGATGCTGAACAAGACACAAACAAAACAAGTTGTGGTAATTAAAAGGCCTTTATTTCCTATTTGTTTCGTACAGAACTGGTAACACACATGATAAATCTGTATTGAATTGTTTGGTTCCCTTGATAACCTTCCAAGGATCCCCAACGCTCATCCACATAAGGGCTGTGGGGCGTTTGTGAGCCATGTTTTTGTGTCCAGTCAAGGGCTAAAGCATGCGATCCACAGTAGGCACAAGTACTGACATGAACACACGCACCACAACACTAGACAAGAAGAAACACAACCAGAGGACACAACCTTAAGGTCCTTTGATGCTTAAAAAGATGAAGAGAAACAGCAGAAAAATGGAATGAAAAAGAGTTTTAAAAATCTTATTCTATCATGGGCTTGTGACACATGGTGGAGGTGGAAACAGTACTGCATGTTTGTCAGTGTACACATCCATGTTGTAAACATGAAGGTTGGCATTCCACACACTTCAGTTCAGCGTGATCATGGAGCTAAGGGGGGGGGGGGGGGGGGGGGGGGGGGTGTCAAGTCAGCAGGGGTCACATGAGCACAACAATGATACAAAGACAAAGAAGAGAAGGAAAGAACACCTGAATTAGTGTCTTCCATCGTTCCTAATGCAGTCCTGTGTTCTACAGTTCCAGGATAGAGACAGAACAGCAACAGTGATCAGAATACAGAGGGGGAACAGAGAGAGCTACACCAGAGACAGAAGCCAAGTTGTCTAGGTGATGACCTGGGCAAGGTCAGTTAGTACCAGATGGAATTATGGAGTTTAGAAGATTGATGGATATGTTGTTCCAAGGAACCTTCCATTAAACTATGTATCTAATACAAAAAAGCTGCAGAAACAAAAAAGCCACCATAACTCTAATATTGGAGAATCAAAGTGTAAAACCTTTGTTGATAAGGATGACTAATCCAGTTTAGTATAAGGTAGGAGAATCATTCAAAAAATACGTAATTTTATAGAAATAATTACTTTTCCTATTTATTATGATTAAAACATATTTGGGTTGTTATCACACCCACACACACGTACAAGTTTCATGTGTCCATCGCATGCAGACAACATGTGGTGTTCAGTGATAAGAGGAAGTCATGGTGCTGCATTATTGCACTTTAACTGCTAACTTTATAAAGGGCCTATGCTTCATCTATTTAACACACAAACACACACAATTGTCAGTCTCTGTCCCTCATGGAACCTATAGTCAAATGTGTGTTTGTGTTGACCTGGGCAGTGTCAAAAGCATTGAAACAATCATTCTATGTGCTAGAGTTGGTTGGAATGCACCTTTATTCACAGTCCTATTTTTCCCGTGCACAAATTGGGTTAGAATGGCTGATGATTGCTGATGATTACCAACAATTGGAATTAGAGATGACTATTGGCAGTATGTTTATGAGATATTGAAATATGGAAGTGGATTATCACACTAGTGAGTGCATCCATTGGTCACAGTTTAATGGGATTCATTGGGCTATTTAATAAATAACATCAGTAGATTGATTATAAAATGGCAGCTTTTGGGGATGTTCCTGTATCTCTGGATACTATCTTTAATTTGATCCTTCATGCTTCCTACATCATTGAACTGTCTTGTCATGTAAGCAGCTAAATGATCTAACAGTTGCTGACTCATAAGTTAGACAGGTCAAAGGTCGCTGCTGTAAACCCTGCAGCTTGGTGGAAGCTAAGTTCTATAGGAGCTAGGAGGGATCAAGGTTTCAGTCACAGACACCACATTAATGTACTCTATACCTCTAGAATGCTGCCATTACTCAGTTCACATTATATTCCTATTGTTACACACTTCACAAAGGAAGTCTTACACTCAATCGGTGTGTAACAAAATTGAAAAAATATAATGTTGCTCTGGTCATTTCTGTGCCATTAAAGAGGTATAAGAGACACGTAAAGTGTAACATGATTTGGTCTTTGAGAACTTCCTGTGAGACAACATCCATTATCCATGATTCACACTATCAAAACAGGCATATACAATACTAATCACAAGACCAAAAAAATCTTCTTTCTCTATAAATGACATAAACAAGTAGAAAAAAGACACATTCGCCCTACTAAAATCACAACTGTTCTCAATGTTCACATGTAGAACTCTTTTTGCCCTCCCAATGGGTAAAAGACCAGTGAATGGAATGTGTAAGAGAAACACTGACCAGGAAAAAGGAACAAGTGTTTTGACAAAATCAACTATAACTCCTCCGATGACCTCTAAAGAGTTAGTGCTTGAGTCTTATGGCTTAAGTTTTATCTTATTCGTCTACCTGTATACACATATACATTTATTGTTAATAAACATAGTAAAATATACATAATTGAAAAGGGTGTCATGTGAGGAAAGAAAATATTAAGTCAAATTTAGGACTAAAAAGTAAACAATTCCAAGCCTTTTGTACACATGAAGAAGCGCTGAATTATTATGCTTTTTTCTTGTAAATACAGCACTTTGATTGTTTTCAGTTTCAAATTCAGTCATTTGTTTCTTTGAAATGCTTGGATTCATTATTGAGTGTCTGTGAGTCTAAGATTCTACTGACAAATACTTCTTATTTAACTTGGAACCCCCTCCCCACCCCCCTAGGAGTTTTATCGTCAGTAAGATGAAAAGTCTTGACCCAAAGATAAACTATTAAAAAACAAGGTCCTTAATGTCAATTCTCAAACGATAAAAAAGATGATAAGGAGTTAGATAGCAAGCATGCGGCTACATTTTCATCCTACATGAACTCACACACAGTACTTGACAACACGCTTGCTTATGAATTTCAGACGTGGAAAAGTTCTTAGTAATATGACTCTAATATACTGTAGGATGACATTCTCTCTAATGACCCATTCATGGAAAATAAATACACATTTGTTGCATTTAGAAAATATACAGTGCATCTTTTTTTCCCTAATTGTGTTAATCAAATGACAAATGACACCCACTTATACTACACAAGATATTTTTGCGTTTTCTCTAAAACATGCCTTCTATGTACAATATTTTGTATAAACATGCAGTATCAACATATATGAACTCTGTATATAGGCAAAACTACACATGAATGAGCTGTTTGATTGCTTGCATGTTTTTCTTTTCTTTAGTGTTGCTTGATTAACATAGAAGAAAGCAAATGACAGTAAGTTCAAAGAAAAACCTAATTTGGAAAGAATATGACCTCTACTGGACACATGGAAAATAAACGGGAGTCTGATGAATAAAATGATTGAACAGTTAACATTCATTGAATTCCAAAGTATTTTAAATAGCTGTACAACTGATCAAATATAACCTGCACGAATGTGCATTGAATTCCTTGCATGTTCTAGAACACAATTATTCCTGCTAGTTTCCTACTTTGATCACCCTATTTGAGACCATAGAGAACAAATTGTGCTCAGGGACAGTTAAAGTATTTTTAGATAACCAGTTAGCAATGTTGACAAAGCCACAACCATGTCCATGTTATGACTCAAATACTGCAGCTTTACATACATGCATTATGTAGGTAAGGTCTTCAATAGAGTAAGCACATTTAGTCTCAAGGAAGCTGAGTCTCGCTATGAGAACTCTAATCTACAATCCCATGACTTAAATGATTTGAGGAGCAGCATTTATTAGAAATGTGAGACTAGAGAGTCTGTCCTTTCCGATTAGAGGAGGTTCACCAGGAAGTGACTTGTCTGGCATGCAAGTGCCACAAACAAGCTCACACTGACATCTCTTTACAAAAACCACATAGATCAAGGAACAACGCCAATTACTGTACCACAGAACAGATGTATATCCAGTAGTGCAATTAGATTCAGTTTGGTCATCTGTGTATAAAACACACATTTAACAGTGCCACCTTTCAGACCATACCTTTGAAGTCAAGAATGTAAAAACTTAAACAGACCAATCAGTGTTCCCACAAAACAACAAAGACATAAAGGTGAGGTAACAAACCAAACTGAAAGGGTGTTTCAGCTCTCATGCTCTTTCTAACCAGGAAATCTTCACAAAATAAAGAGTTAAAGCTCTGGTTTCTGAGAGTAAAACAACATAACATTTGGATTTAAAGTGCTTGAGGAATCAAAAGTGTTTGAGGTTAAATAAAAGAATGAGTAAAACAACACCGCTAATTGGAAGGCGTCCCTGGTAGTTGAGAATTGCTTATTGTTGTTCCTTGGAAGGCTTGTCTCCTTTATGACTGTAAGACGGTTACAGGGATCTCTTTGAAGTGAAATCCTTGCTGTGAGTCCATGACTAATGGCAGTAGCACAGAACAAGTGGAATAGAATTGTAGGCATTGGAGGGACGATGGTACACTGTAGGCAGTAAAATACACTTTAAGAGCATCATGTTATACAAGGTCAGATCCAGTCACTAAGTTCCCATCCAGGTTTGTATCAGTGGTCATGATGGCAGACATTACAGCCCCAGCTCATTTCTCCTTGTCATTGCCAGTTGACATCATTACTCTTGACATCCAGTCATTATCACGGACAGACGGCTGCTTAGCCACATCGCTAACCCATCTCCTCAGATTAGCTCGGTATCTCTGATCCTGGCAAACACCCAATCAGCATCAGGCATCAAACTCATCATGTGGACTAATAGGAAACGCAATTTCTGGGAAAACAAAGACATGAAGCTTCCTTTTCTCTCAGTTTACCTGAGAATGTGGGCGAGCAGATGAGCTGATCAAAAAGGCAGTGTGTTTGTTGGTAACTAGGATATGTGTCTACCCCTAAGTGCTACCCATCGCTAGGAATGTACTTCAAACTAACAGAATCGTATATAAACATGTTTACTGGCAGGTGTGGAACATGGTGCAATGCACACCTGAGGAACACACCTGCTTGTGTTATCCCTCTATTGAATGGCAGTATAAAGCATTTTAAGTAGTAAGCAGTATTCTAAGCAAACTGTGTCTCTAAAGGGAGAATGTGAAAGGTGCTTTATGAGGAATGTTTCTCCATGTCCTACATAGGTGTCCCCTCTCCGTACTGTACTCTGCCTTCATGACAATGAAACCACTACTCTGATACAAAAATATATCTAAATGAAATCAACTGTGGGATCTGTCCGTCCTGTTACATGTCTCAATATGGGAATGGCACTGCTGAGGGTCATATGGTGTTTGAGCCCCTGTTATTCTTTATTTTTATCATGTTAATTCTGATCTATGTTTTTCTATGGGGGGGGGGGGGGGGGCAGATCTCTTAGTGTGATTTTTTTTCTTCAGATATGTGGTGATATGCGGAACCTGAAGTTCAGGTAGGAGGTGTGGGGTACTGCATGTAGGGTTGGGTAGGAGGTGTGGGGTATAGCAGGTAGGGTTAGGTAGGAGGTGTGGGGTATAGCAGGTAGGGTTAGGTAGGAGGTGTGGGGTACTGCATGTAGGGTTGGGTAGGAGGTGTGGGGTATAGCAGGTAGGGTTAGGTAGGAGGTGTGGGGTATAGCAGGTAGGGTTAGGTAGGAGGTGTGGGGTATAGCAGGTAGGGTTAGGTAGGAGGTGTGGGGTATAGCAGGTAGGGTTAGGTAGGAGGTGTGGGGTATAGCAGGTAGGGTTAGGTAGGAGGTGTGGGGTATAGCAGGTAGGGTTAGGTAGGAGGTGTGGGGTATAGCAGGTAGGGTTAGGTAGGAGGTGTGGGGTACTGTAGGTAGGATGATTCGGGGCTGATGTGGGTGAAGGATGGTTACTTCTTGGTGTTCAGAGCAGACAGGGAGGCGTCCACCTCTTCCTCAGGCTGCAGGGGGTGCCACTGAGCGATGGGCCGGCGAGGGTTAGCCAACATGTCTGACCAGTGCTTCAGCCCCAGCCCTGTCGCCTTGCTGCCCACCCAGATCTTCCCAATGGCATCGTTCTTCCCAATCTTATCATAATCCAGCACTGTGATCACAGCTTGGATTTTCTGAAAGAAAAAGTTCAAGAAAGACACGAGGTCAAGTACAAACCACACCTCACTTAAAGAGCTACTTTCAAATCATAGAATCAAAGAGGTTGTAGTTGGAGATCTCCTTCCCTGCCAACACGATCACCCACCTGCATCTGTTCCAGAGGGATCTCAAAACTGAAGGACTCGTTGTAGTACGGGTTCAGGGTGTTCTTCTTCACAGTTGTCTTCTTTTTCTTCAGCCTCTTCCCATTTTGCAGCAAGTGAATCTTTACATAAGGATCTGCAAACAGATGGAGAGGTTAACCAACACTTCATCAAGACTGTGGTGATCACACCTCCAACACGGAAGTAAAGGAGCTGCAATGTAGCATATAACCAACAGAGGGGGCCAGTGAAGTTTAGCTGGAGGCTGTAGAACGCCGCATGGAGAGTACTGCAGCGTCAGCACGTGAGCAAATACCAACAGGAGATTGGCGTGCAACGTGCAGCAGTGTACCATGCACATCCCACTGGCATATTTGGACTGGATCACACTTCACATGGCTTCCTAAGCATGTTTTTGGTAGCAATTGAATTTAATTCAACAGAGCTGCATGTGCTGAATTCACATTGTTCTCATAGACAGACTGCACAAGGGTGTCTGTGGAGAAAGACATGAAGCCATGCAGCCTTCAGTGGACTGCAGCAGGGAGGTACTGTATCTCTATGTAGATAGATATGCTGTGAGAAGATGACTCTCTCTGTGTTTACCTGACAGTCCACCCACGTCCATTTTCTTCAGGTTCTTCGCTTCCAGAATACAGATGGTGAGTTTGCCAGCAGTGGGAACATATCGCAGAGAGATGCAAATATCTCCCAGCTTTTCAGGCTGCAGGAAGAAGAGAACAAGTAAGGAAGGTTCAAATCTAGCATCTACATCTGGGCAGCATCATGTCGTGTGTTCTGACTGGTTATGTAACAACACTTTAGAAGAAACATCCTTTTTTTCTTATTGAAAAATGTCTTTTAAATCAGCTGTCAATAACTGCCTTTGGTGTGTTGACAAGATTTGAAAAGCCCCTGACGGTCAGTGACCCTCACCTCCTCCTGGTCAGCACTGTCCAGTTCCCGCCACTCTTCAATAGGCTGAGCCAGATCGAGCGTGTTCATGGGAAGCTTCACCTCCCCAATGACATCATGCTTGGAGAAGCGGTCAAAGTCATAGACTGACATGACCAAGGTCTTCCCCCCCATCTCCTGGAATGGAATCTGAAAGACATTACAGAGAGAGAAGGTTCAGTGTGTCTCAGTGTGTGTGTAGGTGGGTGTGTGTTGAGGTCTTTATTTCCATCTCTATTAGCAATAACTGTCTATATGTCTACCTAACTATTTTTTTTATCTTACTTTTTGCAAATACTGTAATTCTGTAACTCTCCTCAAGTGCAATAACTGTCTATATGTCTATATGTCTACTTAACTTACTTATTTTTTTTATGCTGGACTACTTAACTGGACTACTTAAATTACTTATTTTCGTATTTTTTTATATTGGACTTTATCGTGCCCGCCTATTGTTATTGTTATTGTCATTATTGTATATTACCCTGCAACTGTGTGTGCTATACTTTACCCTGCTGCTGTTGTGAACTGCAATTTCCACACCCTGGAGGACAAATAAAGGTTTATCTAATCTAATCTATTGTGTTTTTCTTTTAACTTCACGTCATATGAAGATGATCTGAGTTCTGGAAAATTCTTATTGGACCTTTCAGTCACGTTGGTATTTAATCCATTCTCTTGTGTGTTCCTGAGGCATGACTTTGACTACGGTGTGTGTGCATGTGTGTGCATGTGTGTGGGTGTGTGTGCGTGTGTGTGTGTGTGTGTGCGTGCGTGTGTGTGTATGGTTAGTGGTGGAGAACGAGTGGTTGGCAGTGTGGCTCCAGATCTAGCCATGATGGCATGCCCACTCAGCAGAACAGCCTGTCCTTGAAGAGGGACAGCTAGATTCTTTGATCCCTTCTCAAGGAGAGCTGTGTCAGCAGGGGATGTATTGTCCCTTAACTGAACTCCTATCACCTGTCCTTGAAGCAGAGGATTTCAGAAGTTTGCTCTATTATTGTCCATGGTCCAGCGATTCCCAATAGCATGAACACCACCAGGCAGTTTACTGCAGCCCAAGAACGACAGGCTGACAGTAGCTCAGTCAGGCAGCAGCTCTTTCTCTAATGTTCTCTCTTGCTGTCTCTCTCTCTTTTTATAGATCTCTCTCTCTCTCTCATGCAAACATTCACACATACAAACACTCATATAACCTTGACACGCAACAAAAGCATTCAGCAGCTTTAATTAGGCTCTGATTTGATGGTACTTGAGACTATAATGACACTAGTCACAATGAAAAGCATGATACTATCTAGTATCTAGAATGCACAATGATGTTTGTGTGCAAAACATACCATTCTTAAAGACAAATATGATTTAATATCCTTGATTTAAAAAATATTTTTGTAATGTAGTGTAGTTTTAACAGCAGTCCCTGTGCCTACAGCTGAAGAACACACACATATTTTCACTCAGACACAAGATCAATCTTACCTTGAAGACAAAGGTCTCGTTGAAGACAGGATTCAGGGTTTTCTTGTGGACCTTGGTGTCAAACTTCTTCTTCTTGTCCGGGAGGACGAAGACCTTGACGTAGGGGTCAGAGGTGCCACCACTGTCCATGGACAGAAGATCTGCTGCTTGTAGGATGCCCACGGTCAGCTGGGGTCAGGAGAGACAACTCAGTCATGTTCTATCTCAAGTCATCCTGTTCGCTCACTCACAGCTCTTTTTGAATGGTTTCGACTGCTAGGATCTAACAGTAATGAAGGCTTGTTTATGTGTTGCTGTTGGTAGGCCCAGTACACAATGTTCCTCCACAAGAAATGAACAGACCAGAGTAAAATACAACAACTTACAGTCCAGCCTTCCATCAGCATAGCTTACATAACTGGAAAACATATATATATTCTTGGCAGAAATTATGAGGATGTGTCTGGCTTGAAGCAGTCCTTGTATGATAAGTGCAGGAGCCAGCCTACCTTGTTATCTTGGAAGTCATAATCTATGGAGTATTGGAGCTTCCCCAGTTTCTCCTTCTCCTTCACTTCTTCCTCTTTCTCATCTCCAGTGAGACCGGTCTCTGCGTCATCTTCATCGTCATCGTCGTCCTGTTTCTGGAATGACAAGGAAGGAGGAGGGGAGGAGGGGGGGGAGCAGAAGGGACACATCAGACACCAGGACAGCGCTCCTACACACCAGGCACAGCCTCTGAAAGACGCCCACATTCAGGTTAGTCCCAGAACCTACCGACCACTTACCACCCTGTTAACTCTGCTGTTATCAGTGCAATCTTTTCATCAATGACCACAGTTGCAACATGACTTGATTTCACTATTCCTTGGGTGACACCATTTGCTGTCTTTTTTTTGGACCCATGTTCCTATTGATATGCAGCGATATGGAAGTTGGGCTTCCTTTTGTTATAAAAAAAAAATTATAGAAAAAGAATAAACGTGAGTTCTCTATCAATATCCCTAATATAGATAGAAATGGAAAAAAAGGGAAAAATGTCTGGTGTAAAAATACAGAGAGAATATGTAGATATGTAAATATGTAGACAGATATCTGAGACAAACCTGTCTCCAATCACCCTGCTAAAAGTGGAAGTTCATGGCTCAGTGAATGTTGACAGGACTAGAAGACTCAGTCACAAGCAGTTTCCATCACCATGATGATGTCACACCTTAGAGGTAGCTCTGCTGAACCTGCTGCTGTTGACATGCTTATTATGTTCAATACAAACCTACGCAAACTCGAAGAAATAGCTTGAAACTGAAAGCTACTGTATCTCATTCTCCTCCTCCACGCTTCCCTTAAGGGAAATACTAACACAAACTACACTTCAGTTATGTCACTCTTTGCTAAATTCTTGGCAATAAGATATATTTGCTTATTTTTATCATTAGCTCCTTATTTCTACTCACCTGCTCTAAAAGGATTTGAGAGTCCCTGTGAGACACATGAAGACCTTTAAAATGCACAACTGTATTGAGAAAGAACTCAACTAATCTAAGCCTGGCACCCTCTAGAACCCTCACCACTTCCACCCTCTAGAACCCTCAACACTTCCTCCCTCTAGAACCCTCAACACTTCCTCCCTCTAGAACCCTCACCACTTCCTCCCTCTAGAACCCTCACCACTTCCACCCTCTAGAACCCTCAACACTTCTTCCCTCTAGAACCCTCACCACTTCCACCCTCTAGAACCCTCACCACTTCCACCCTCTAGAACCCTCAACACTTCTTCCCTCTAGAACCCTCACCACTTCCACCCTCTAGAACCCTCACCACTTCCACCCTCTAGAACCCTCACCACTTCCACCCTCTAGAACCCTCAACACTTCCTCCCTCTAGAACCCTCAACACTTCCTCCCTCTAGAACCCTCACCACTTCCTCCCTCTAGAACCCTCACCACTTCCACCCTCTAGAACCCTCAACACTTCTTCCCTCTAGAACCCTCACCACTTCCACCTCTAGAACCCTCACCACTTCCACCCTCTAGAACCCTCAACACTTCCACCCTCTAGAACCCTCACCACTTCCACCCTCTAGAACCCTCACCACTTCCAACCTCTAGAACCCTCACCACTTCCACCCTCTAGAACCCTCACCACTTCCATCTTTTAAAATCCACCAGTGTTGTCATTTTAGTGTTGATGCACTGACCAGATCAAAGACACATCAAACAGGCAGATTAAGGGTGCTGGATGGCATGACAGTGTGGCCTACTATGGCTGTCTTCTGGCCTACTACTGCTGGCTTCTCAACACAGCTGGGGCCAGCTACAGTATTCATGTCTGGAAGAGGAACAGTATACTCATAACAAGGACACCAGTTCAACTCTCTCTCACACAAACACACACACACACACACACACACAAGCAAACAATCCACTCACTGGTGCCCATTTACTATGACATACAAATGACATGATGTAACACAGCATACTACACTTTATATACTCACCCTAAAGACTCACACACTACATGGTACCTGATGCACAATCCTCGCCCCTAGCGCACAATTGAAACATACACACAGAAACAAACTCTCTCGCTCACTCTCTCACACACACACACACACACTCTCACACACACACACACACACAAACACACTAAGCATGCAGGTTGTCTTGCATGCAGACACACTCACTCCTGAACATCCTTAGTGTGTCCTTCCAGCTTAGCTCTTATAATTGCATTCTATACAGTATTGATTGTGGGAAATGCTTTACTGTACATTCAAGCATGCCAGGCCACACAATGCAGGATTAAAGAAGAACACTCCTTACTGATCGCAAAATAGGACTGAAACTGCCTTGAATCTAATGAACAAGACATATCATGGATCAATATCAGTGATAATCTTGATGGTCAAAATTGGTTGTTTGGCAAAACTCTGTGTACCAAATAAGAAACTCGCATAGGACCTTAACTGTGAGGTCCAGCTATGCAAGAGTTCTTCACCAAGCTTACAGTGGGGTTACAAGACAACCGTGTACATCTGACCGTGTGACATTATACATGGGAGCTCGGAATATGGTTCAATATCACATCTGAATGACGGTCACCAATTGAACCAAGTAGGTGGTTTCTTGAATTGGGCATCATAATGTGCGTGTAGCTCCTGTGTCCTCATGCACACTGTCAGAGGTCACCAGCTGTCTTCAGTAACGACCCCTGCGTCAGGGAGAAAGGGCTTCATGGACTAACACCTCGTCTATCAGCAGATGGGTCATCCAGGATAGTTACTCTCAAGTCAAGTTGTGGCCATTCAATGGAACTTACTGAAAGGGCAGGAGTTGGTTTTTGTCAAGAGATCCAAACTGCTTTATCTGACCTTGATCTCTGAGCATGTTTGCATGGGCAGAATGTCTAAATAGGACTTATTTAAGTGACTTACTGTACTTTCATCACTGTGTTGCACATATACTGTCCATCTAGAACATGTTGCATTATATATGGTACATCTAGTACGATGGAAACATGTACAAATATCTCAATAAGGTCAAGTTGAACCTGTTATTTGACAAATAGCCAACCTTACCCTTTGCACATGCATATTAGTGATCTCTAGTGAGTCGCTTCAGTGCACTCGTCATTCAAAAGCTCAACCATCGGATGAGATTCACGTTCACTTCAACCGACATGTGAAGGTTCACATTAGTTTTTTCCATCTTTGGCGACCTCTGGTTACTCAACACACAGCAGTCAGTGCGGCATCTCATCATATCAGATCATATCAGTGGATTTGCGAAGCAGCTAACTTGCTCCCATCGATCCTCAAGCACCCGCAGCACCTAAGCTTGCAAGACTAAGGAAGCCATAGCACTCATTGTCATCACTGCCATCCATCCAAACCCCTCCAAGCCCATCCCACCCCCACCCTGGTCTGCGCTTACACCAAGCGGCCAGAGAGGGGCGCCGCGTGCCGTCACACCTACCGTAGGCAAAGAGGTCCACCACAGTCAAGATACACGAAGCACACATAAGACACAAAGCAGGAAGAAGGAGAGCAGAGAAAGGAAGAGATTGAACTCACAGCAGCAGACACCAAAGCAGGGAAATCACATCAGAATCAACAACACTAGGACCCAGAGGAACAATGACACACTGGAAGTCTCCAGAAAGGTTCTATCATGTGACTTTTTTGGGGGCTCTTTACGAACTGTAAACTTGTGTTTCGTTGTTGAAACTTAAATTGACAACATAAACAGTATTTCTAAAATCGCTGCATGAATCTAAAGTTTAGTATGAATCTACATTGTGCTAAGGCCCCAAGGGTCATTTAAACTGCTGTTAGGGGCTGCATGAACACCAGAATCAGCTGTGTCATTCTTCACCCAGGTCCTGTAACTCAACAAACAACTTTTTGACTAAATACAATGCACAGTGTATAACAACAACAAAGAAGGTAGGGGAACAAATCTTGTTTTATCAAGATTTATGAGTTCAACAGTCAGCCCTACTGATATGGTTAAGCTGTGAAAAGTTCGTAATAAGCTTACTGCCCGATATTCTACTAAGGCCATATTACACTTTCGACCAACATGTTATAACATGTCATTTCACTGTGTTGGGACAGCAGATGTTTCATTTTCTTTACAGTTTTCTTCTTGGCCTGATCACGGGCCTTTAAATAGTTATTGCTGCATTTAGAAAATGAAATTAACATTTAGATAACCAAAGCAATCAGGTGGTTTCCAGCCATGATGCCTTCCCAGGTTTGGACATCCCTCACTCCCTTCTTCCCTCCCTCCCTCCCTTCTTCCCTCCCTCCCTCCCTACCTTCTTCCCTCCCTCCCTCCCTTCTTCCCTCCCTCCCTCCCTCCCTCCCTCCCTTCTTCCCTCCCTCCCTCCCTTCTTCCCTCCCTCCCTCCCTCCCTCCCTCCCTCCCTCCCTTCTTCCCTCCCTCCCTCCCTTCTTCCCTCCCTCCCTCCCTCCCTCCCTCCCTTCTTCCCTCCCTCCCTCCCTCCCTTCTTCCCTCCCTCCCTCACTCCCTTCTTCCCTCCCTCCCTCCCTCCCTTCTTCCCTCCCTCCCTCCCTTCTTCCCTCCCTCCCTCCCTACCTTCTTCCCTCCCTCCCTCCCTTCTTCCCTCCCTCCCTCCCTCCCTCCCTTCTTCCCTCCCTCCCTCCCTTCTTCCCTCCCTCCCTCCCTCCCTCCCTCCCTTCTTCCCTCCCTCCCTCCCTCCCTTCTTCCCTCCCTCCCTCCCTTCTTCCCTCCCTCCCTTCTTCCCTCCCTCCCTCCCTCCCTCCCTCCCTCCCTCCCTTCTTCCCTCCCTCCCTCCCTCCCTCCCTTCTTCCCTCCCTCCCTCCCTTCTTCCCTCCCTCCCTCCCTCCCTCCCTCCCTTCTTCCCTCCCTCCCTCCCTCCCTCCCTTCTTCCCTCCCTCCCTCCCTCCCTCCCAGGGTTGGACGTACCTCTCCCCCCTTCATGTTCTTCATTCCCATCTCCCCCTTCCCTTTCTTGCCCTTCTTGTTCTTCTTCTTCTTGCAGCAGCATTTCTTCACGATGCAGAAGCAGCAGGTGAGGATCAGGATAGCTGCTACCACGGCGATGGCGATGATGGCCCATGACGGCACTGAAGTGGACACGCACACACACGCACACAAACACACACGCACATGCAAACACAGACACACAGGTAAACACAGACACACACACACGATTGCACACGAACACATGGACATAACAAAGGCAAACAGATTGACATTTGACCATCCTGTGACTAAGCCTGCTCATTGATGGGAGGGCAAAAACACGGGATAAGATTTGCTAAGTTAACAATTAGATTGTGCGAAAATTCGATTTCAGTGCTATTAGCAGAGGCTGTGGTTGATGGATTCCGACTAGGCAGTATTGTGGATCTGTCAATGCCTGCAGGGAGAAAGAAGATCTCATTCCAAAGCCATTGTTCCAAAGAATATCACTAAATGCCTGGAAATGTAGACAGGTGTGTGTCCAGCTCCCTCACCAAGCCTCACCCATACTGAACCCATAAGGATCAGCTCTGATCAGCTACTCACGTGGAATCTTGTCGATCTCATTGAGAAACTTGTTCTTGATCTCATCAAAGGGGTCATTCTTGTTGACCTCTGTGGAGTTGTCTGCTGAGGTAGAGGCCACAGGGGCCGGGGCCGCAGTTAAAGCACTGGCCCCGGTGGATGCTGGGGCTACCATGGCCTCTGGTTTCTTCGAAATGTTCTCAGACATCTAGGCCGCACACAGTCCCTGCAAAACACAAAACAATGGAGTTCAAGATCAAACCGTGAAGAGTCATCATTTTGCGCAAAACGGTGCTACACAATCTCATGTGTTGTTTATAGTCTGGCATATCTCTGATGTGTGACAAAACAAGAGGCTGCTGTAGGTCCAGCAGAGTGTGTCTGGAACAGGGAGCGACTGGCCTCAAGAAAAGAAGCAAACACAGCTCTGCCTCTCTAGTGATGTTTTCCCCGTCCAAACAATTGTTCAATCAGGCCTCTTATCAGCACAGAGGCCAACTGAGATGAGTGCAGCTGAGAGGCGCCTAGTGTTGAGGTGTGAGTGATTGAGCCAGAGCTGGATTAGCAGGCTTGCAGAGAACGGAAGCAGAATAAAAGGAGTCAAATGTAATTAAAGACTACGCATTTCTCATTTCTCAATGCCAGAGAGCCTGTCTCCTACAGCGGCTGAGCATCAATAATTCAAATTTAAGATGACTACCGACAGGATAGGCTTTGTATTATTCAGGCAAGATGACTGTTTAAACGTATGGTGGTGGAAGAACTTCTGTGACTGTTTCAGAGATTCTGCTGCAAAACAACTGCTGCCAAAAGTAAAGCTTCATGAACAGAGGAGGTTCCAATAGTAGCCGGTGTTCTTTTGGGCTGTTCTGCTTATGTTTCTATTAGAGGTTTACTAAATTGCACTTACTTACTAAGAAAGAATCCTAAGATTTATACGACGTGAATTTGCTCTTGTAAACACAGAGTGTGTAAAGGCTGAATTCATACAGGTTCTTTACACTCCTAAGCAGCTTGACAGAACAGAGTATAGAGGGTGTGGACAGTACAGAGTATAGAAAGTGTGGACAGTACAGAGTATAGAAGGTGTGGACAGTACAGAGTATAGAGGGTGTGGACAGTACAGAGTATAGAGGGTGTGGACAGTACAGAGTATAGAGGGTGTGGACAGTACAGAGTATAGAGGGTGTGGACAGTACAGAGTATAGAGGGTGTGGACAGTACAGAGTATAGAGGGTGTGGACAGTACAGAGTATAGAGGGTGTGGACAGTACAGAGTATAGAGGGTGTGGACAGTACAGAGTATAGAGGGTGTGGACAGTACAGAGTATAGAGGGTGTGGACAGTACAGAGTATAGAGGGTGTGGACAGTACAGAGTATAGAAGGTATGGACAGTACAGAGTATAGAGGGTGTGGACAGTACAGAGTATAGAGGGTGTGGACAGTACAGAGTATAGAAGGTGTGGACAGTACAAAGTATAGAAGGTGTGGACAGTACAGAGTATAGAGGGTGTGGACAGTACAGAGTATAGAGGGTGTGGACAGTACAGAGTATAGAGGGTGTGGACAGTACAGAGTATAGAGGGTGTGGACAGTACAGAGTATAGAAGGTGTGGACAGTACAGAGTATAGAGGGTGTGGACAGTACAGAGTATAGAGGGTGTGGACAGTACAGAGTATAGAGGGTGTGGACAGTACAGAGTATAGAAGGTGTGGACAGTACAGAGTATAGAAGGTGTGGACAGTACAGAGTATAGAAGGTGTGGACAGTACATAGTATAGAGGGTGTGGACAGTACAGAGTATAGAAGGTGTGGACAGTACAGAGTATATAGAGGGTGTGGACAGTACAGAGTATAGAAGGTGTGGTCAGCACAACATAAGGGCAGCATTCTCTCGGGCTGCAAGATGAATCTTCTGTTTGACCCTGACGACAAGCTAGGCCAGGCAGAATTGAATTAACATTCAGGGATATGTTGTGCTGAACCTTTTTATCTCCTGTCCCTCCTGCGACCGTATCCACCCAGAGGACAGGGGCTGCTGCTTTGCTGTTTTATGACGGCCATTATCCTGGTTTCCCCATCAGCTTTCACCTCTCACTCCAGGCAAATTAACTATCTCCAATGCTTGGCCTTTCCAGGTCTCCAGATATCCTGCCATGAGCGCCCCCCCCCCCCCTCCCCCTCCCTCCTCCTGTACTGCTCATTTCAATACTGACAGATCCTCTGGCTCATCGCTATGAATTTAAACAAAATGGCTGTGCTCCTTCACCCAGAGTAACACAGCTCTGTGGCTGATGTGGCCCTCATCACTGAGCATGCTGGGTCAGAGCTGGGATGGGATGAGCAGCTGTTAGTGTGTGTTCCTCTTCTGAACACACACCCAGTCTAGAAGGGTGCTCTGACCCTCACACTGTTGTTGCTGCCATGCTATCATCAAGAGTAGACTGAACCACTCCAATCAAAAATACTTCATCAAGCTGAGGAGAGACATGCTTCTGACACACACAAAACCACACACAAAACCACACACACACAAATGCATGCACACTTATATGTACACACACTTAACCTGGTTATTCTTAACTTGCAGTTTGTTGTGTTTCAAATCAGTATTTCTGATTGGTCATGGAAATCAATCAATGCCACTCGCAAAATTCAGCCTTTCATGTTTCAGAGCAGCCCTCCATCCTGCAGCCCTCCATCCTGCCTACAGAAGGTGTTTCAGAGCAGCCCTCCATCCTGCCTACAGAAGGTGCTCCAGAGCAGCCCTCCATCCTGCCTACAGAAGGTGCTCCAGAGCAGCCCTCCATCCTGCCTACAGAAGGTGCTCCAGAGCAGCCCTCCATCCTGCCTACAGAAGGTGCTCCAGAGCAGCCCTCCATCCTGCCTACAGAAGGTGCTCCAGAGCAGCCCTCCATCCTGCCTACAGAAGGTGCTCCAGAGCAGCCCTCCATCCTGCCTACAGAAGGTGCTCCAGAGCAGCCCTCCATCCTGCCTACAGAAGGTGCTCCAGAGCAGCCCTCCATCCTGCCTACAGAAGGTGCTCCAGAGCTGCCCTCCATCCTGCCTACAGAAGGTGCTCCAGAGCAGCCCTCCATCCTGCCTACAGAAGGTGCTCCAGAGCAGCCCTCCATCCTGCCTACATGGAGTCATTCATCAGACGCTCTTATCCAGAGGGACATTCCCCCTCAGGCAAGTAGGGTGAAGTGCCTTGCTCAAGGACACAATGTCATGTAGCCACAGATGAAAATCGAACTCACAGCCTTCCGAGCACTAGCCCAACGCCTTAACCGCTGAGCCACATGACTCCCCTGCGTCAACAAGGTGTTTCAGTGTAGGAGGAGCTTATTAGCCCTCTGGTCAGTCCAGACCCAAAACAACCTTAGGAGAGTGTGCTGTAGTACTGCAGCTGTTTCATTACACAACAACAAGTAACCTGACAAGAATTAATTAACACACTACAGCCAGACAGACAGGTTCTTTGTTTTCCCTTGACCCTGACAACCTGCCTCCCTGCCTTGTTCAAACAGCTGTCTACCAGCGTGTGTGTGTGTGTGTTTGTGTATGTTTGTACTTCTAAGGTAGCCTTCTGATCGCACCCACGTTTTCTATTCTTTGACAGAAATACATCAGTCTAAAAGCATGGAAAATACATTTGACTCTTCAGAATGGGCCCTTCATGGAGCCAAAGACAAGATTGGTTCCAGGAGCAGAAGGCTGTGGCTGGAGGCAATGTTGCTGAGAGCATTCAGGCGGTAAATGAAGTATTGGACGTTAGGCATTCTGGAAAGGTTGCTGTATTTACAGGAATGTCACAGTTATCTATGGAGTCGTGGTTGGTCACAGGGACTTTGACAACCAAGCCTTTACCTGGCCAAAGTGAGTTTGTGTGTGTGTTTGTGTGTGTATGTGTGTGTGTGCAAATGACCCCAATAGAAGTATTAGACCACAACCAATGCTCCCTGCCATCTGCAAATGTGTTGTGTGTGTGTGTGTGGTGTGTGTGTGTGTGGTGTGTGTGTGTGTGGTGTGTGTGTGTGTGGTGTGTGTGTGTGTGGTGTGTGTGTGGTGTGTGTGTGTGTGGTGTGTGTGTGTGTGGTGTGTGTGTGTGTGTGTGGTGTGTGTGTGGTGTGTGTGTGGTGTGTGTGTGTGTGTGGTGTGTGTGTGTGTGGTGTGTGTGTGTGTGGTGTGTGTGTGTGTGTGTGGTGTGTGTGTGGTGTGTGTGTGGTGTGTGTGTGTGTGGTGTGTGTGTGTGTGGTGTGTGTGTGTGTGGTGTGTGTGTGTGTGGTGTGTGTGTGTGTGGTGTGTGTGTGGTGTGTGTGTGTGTGGTGTGTGTGTGTGTGGTGTGTGTGTGGTGTGTGTGTGTGTGGTGTGTGTGTGTGGTGTGTGTGTGTGTGTGTGGTGTGTGTGTGTGTGATGTGTGTGTGTGTGGTGTGTGTTCCCCTGAGCTGAAGCTGCTTATGGTGTGTATCCTCACCACCCCTGCATCTCACTGGCATCACTGCTCCTGTGTTTTACATCTCTTCTAGCTCAGGTGCAGTCGAGTCTTCTTCAAACCAACACTTTGACAAATAATCAGGATTTCACTGTCTGTTGAATTCACTGACTAAATACTAGACTTCTACTTGGTAAAGCTATTGGCTATTGAATGTGCCTCATGGGAAACATTGTAGCTTTCTCCATTTCAACAGAGGGGGAAGGAGTCTCCAGCCAAATTGCACAGAGCTATTCTGGGTTAATGGAAAAGGTTGTTAAAGAAATGAATTAAAAAGTAATTGCTCCAAGACATGACACTGCACTGGTACTGCTCATCAATTTGTTTCACAGTCTACACTGGTCTCCCTAAGTCTGTGAGTCACCACTGACCGCTGGCCTTCTGCACAATCTACTGAAACTGATCATTTAGAAGAAGAAAAAACATGCAAGAAGTGACGTTCCTGTCCATCCATCAGCTTATAGGTTTAACAGAGCTAACAGGGTAATTCTGGTTTTACCACTCGTGTTGTTGCTTTACTGTTCAGGTCTCTTAGGTTCGTCGGAGACTCACCTTCCTTAAATTTGTAATTTGTTCGGCTATAAGCTCTTATAGCTCTTCCCTCTTATTGGTTCTCATGACGTATGTTTTATAATCTATAAACCTGCTATGTTTGGGGTCTATCACTTTGCTATGCTCAGTGACCGATGTAAAATGTACCTTTAACTGTAGAGTGGTGAACAGGTTGTCACCCTGCCGTTAGTTGTAAAACAACATGACATGATATAGAACCATGTCTTATTGAATCCTAATGATAGCCAATGAGTGTCTTGAGTCACCACTCAGTGGTGCTGAAACATAGCTCGTGGTGCATTTCAATTAAAGATAATGTGCAGATTTGTTCCAAAACTCTTAACCTCCCCTGGCATGGTAATTTACCCCTGCTGGAACAGACTGGAGCTCGCTGACACTTAATGTGCTCGTTTGTGCAAAGTTTTAATAGGATTACTGAGAAAAACAATCTAATTATTGCTGCATGCATGCAACTTTACCTTGGGAGAGTGAGATGGAAGGCTAACTGGAACAAACTAGCTCTCAAAGTATGTTTAAGTGGATATAAACAGTTATGGTATGTCTACCGTATACCATTTCTGGTATTTAACTGGTCTCCACACTGTGTTCTGCTCTGGGAAAAGGCCCATCCACACAGCAATGTACTGACACTGCTTGAGGTAACATATGTAACTCAGTTCCCATATTTATATTGTAGCCATCTATTTGTATCGTATTGAGGACCTATTTCCTTTCCACACTTACTTTTAAGTCTCCCAAACTTGGAGGCCCCTGAAACTCCAGTGCTTATGAGAAGACCCAGAGAGAATAGATAGACTGGGGCTGCACCAGCAGGATAAGGTTGTCAGAGAAAAGCCTTATGGATCATGTCATTAACCTTCGCAAACCAAGAGCTGCTCTCTGTGCTCCCACATTGTGTTCAGACAGTCCCTGAAGCCTGATTTACTGTCAGGCCTTGTGTCAAGAAAACAATGGGACCCTCCCATTGGGAGGCTGGGGAGGTTCTGGGAGGCTGTGGAGGCAGGGGAGGCTGGGCAGGCAGGGGAGGCTGAATGAAGAGCTGGGAACATTCCCATGTCCTCCTGTGCCCCTCCTAGCTCAGCCCCTCCCTCAAGCCTGGCCCCTGATAGGCTGATTAATCATCCTGCCATGGAGATAGTGACCTAATCTGCATGTGAGGCTGAGAGAGAGGAGAGGCTGAGCACATTGATCCTGCAGCCTCACTGATAGGCCACATCAGCTGGGGAGGACAGCAGCCTCAGCTTTTAAAATGGACGGCAGACATATTATTACAGTTCTGGCTCACGGATACACAGTGTTTACATGTTGGAGCAAAACACGCTCCCACCTACATGTGATGTGATGTATCTGTTGAAATGTGTTTGTTACAGTGACACTGACCTTACTGTGTGTGTGCGAAATGAACATCCTCTTTAGCAGATCAACACGAAGCTGTTAAATCAGGATCCCTTTTGGCACAACATCCTAAACTACACTCTGAAATGGAACAGGAGGGTTTAGGAGAGGCCCTGTGAAGGAGCCGGTCTTATCTGTCAGCTGGCCAGATTAAAGGATGCTGAAAACACTCTGTCAGCACTCTGGGTGAGCCACCTGGAAACGTCCTGCCTCTGTCTGCCAGCCAACATCACATGACCTGGACACGCCCCCCTCACCTGGAGCCCCAGGCTGACAGGTGTTACAGCCACACCTGTGTTACAGGTGCTGGGGATGGATCAGCAATATGGAACCACAGCTCACTGGACTATGGGGACAACGACTGGTTTGTGTGAAAAAATTATTTGAGCTGTGAGATGAAAGTAGTAAAGAGACAGAATAGAAATGCCTATCTTGATATTTAATTTATTTCTTGCTCAGTCTCCCTAAGCTGAAATATTCAAAGTTCAAAGACTAAACAAAATGAAAATCGAAGCTAGTCATGTGAAAGGCCTTTGATGGGGTTCATCGTGATCTGCATGATAATGCTTTCATACATGTTCCATATGTGGAGGAAACCAAAAACAGGCCTTATTATTGGAAATGAATCAGGAGCTGAACAACCAAATGTTGTTGTCTTTCATTATTTAAGTGAATGTAGAAAGCTAAAGATCCACCTTGTCCTCCTTACGTATTCTGAAACCAGGATTGTAATGCAGTTCACGCCTGAAGATGATTGGTTGAGGCTGAGATACAACAGCAGAAAGTGTGACAGGCACCGGATCAATTGGTTTTCTCATTTCAAGTTCCTTAAGTGGCAAAGAGAAAATCTATAAAGGAATGAAGATTTACCTCAGCTATTATTCAATACTGATACTCAAGCCTGATACTATGCTATACTTTAGTGTTCAGTTGAGAAATTACATCTGCAATAACTTTTCCTCCTTCACCGAATGTGAAAGTCCCCTTGTTTTGATGCAGAGCTCCATCAATGTCCTGTGAACCCACTGCACAGCCCCGATCAGTCCAGAGAAGCAGAACCAAACAGTGAGAGGCCTGAGCAGACCCAGGTTTGTCCTTGAAACTGTCCTGCCTATCTGAGTTGTGTCCCATTGGGAGAACTCTGAGAAAGAGCTTAGTGGGGGGGAAAAACATCCAGTTTCTACACCATCCAGCATATCTGTCAGCTTCTTTCATATCCCACACAAACACATCTGAGAGCACAGGGGAGAGACCAGGGAGAGACCAGGGGAAGGCAGGGTGAGAGCCAAGTCTCTACAGTAGTGAAGCATCTGGGAATTGGTCGGCAGGGTGCCGTGTTATTCGGCTCCTCCTCTCTGTTTCTCAGGGGGAGGTGGTGGAGGGAGCTGGGAGGTGGTGGAGGGAGCTGGGAGGTGGCGGAGGGAGCTGGGAGGTGGTGGAGGGAGCTGGGAGGTGGTGGAGGGAGCTGGGAGGTGGTGGAAGGGGCTGGGAGGTGGTGGAAAGGGCTAGGAGGTGGTGGAAGGGGCTGGGAGGTGGTGGAGGGAGCTGGGAGGTGGTGGAAGGGGCTGGGAGGTGGTGGAAGGGGCTGGGAGGGGCTGGGAGGTGGTGGAGGGAGCTGGGAGCTGGTGGAGGGAGCTGGGAGGTGGTGGAAAGGGCTAGGGGGTGGTGGAAGGGGCTGGGAGGTGGTGGAAAGGGCTAGGAGGTGGTGGAGGGAGCTGGGAGCTGGTGGAGGGAGCTGGGAGGTGGTGGAGGGAGCTGGGAGCTGGTGGAGGGAGCTGGAAGGTGGTGGAAGGAGCTGGGAGGTGGTGGAAGGAGCTGGGAGGTGGTGGTAACCCTTGCTGGGTTAAACAGATCAGCTATCAATGGGTCAGCCTTCTGAATGCTCTCCAGGAAGAGGTGCTACACCCACCAAGAAGCCATGATCACTGGGACCAGCCTGCAGTTACCATCAGAATGATCCAGTACTGAACCCCTCCTGCTACACATGATGGGTTGACTAGTCTAATCTTACTAACTGAAATGTCGATCAATCAAAACACATATACAGCTATCTTAAAAAACACACACAACATTTAACTAGCCATTAAAGTTTGCTCTGCAGTCAGAAGGATATATCACGCCTAATAGACCAAGGACCTGTCCCACTTAAAACTGTCCAGCAGTGCAACAGAAGAGGATCCCAGTCTGTGTACAGATCATCCTCTATCCTGCTCAAACTTAACAGACCAGTCCTCACTTCAGCACTGGACAGCAACATTCAGTTACACCCCTCCAATCCTTTCAACCACAAAATCCCCCAATGTCCCTCATGCAAAAAGTTAAAACCAGGCTGAGAAGACAGTGATATGCACCCTTACCAGTTCAATCTCCTTAATCCTATTCTTTACGATGGGTTAACCCATTCACCAGAGAGGCACTTAGGGTTAACGTTCCAGTGTCTTAGTATGGTCTCTCCACCGCTCTGCCATCAGCCCCAGAAACTGCAGTCCTCCTCTCACTGTTTCCACTGCAGCACTACTCGCTCTGTCGTATACACACACACACATGCACACACTCGCTCGCTCGCAGACACACACATTCTCTCTCACTACCCCCCACCACTCCCCCTCTCAGTCCCCTCCTCCTTCTTCGTCTATCCAATCTCTCTCTCTCTCCCTCCCTCCCACTCTCTCTCTCTCCCTCTCTCTCCCTCCCTCCCACTCTCTCTCTCTCTCTCTCTCTCTCTCTCTCTCTCCCTCTCTCTCTCTCCCTCCCTCCCTCCCTCCCTCCCTCCCTCCCTCTCTCTCTCCCTCCCTCTCTCTCTCCCTCCCTCTCTCTCTCCCTCTCTCTCTCTTCACTCCTCACTGAGTGGGTCCCCCTCCCTTTTTCCTCTCCCTGCTCTTTCTCTGTCTTCCTCCCCCACCAAGCCTCCTCCACTCCAGCGCTCCTCCCCCCTCCTCCCCCCCCCCCCTCACCCACTCAGCCTGCTGCTGATTTGGGATTCTGCTCACATGGTGCAGTATGCAGCACGCCCCCACTCCCCCACTCCCCAGCTCCCCCACGCCCCCACTCCCCAGCTCCAGCACACTGAAAGGTAATCTGGAAGAATCAATATGCAATACTATCAAAGCCACAGCCAGACCCCACTTCAAATAACCCCACCCAAGTCCAACTCCACCGGGACTTCAGCTGAACTGATACCTCAATATGTGTCAGGGAAGAGAGGCGGTAACAGACTGGAGCCACAGCTGAGGAAGGAGAGGACAGGAGAGAGAACGAACACAGAGAGGAAGAGACAGTAGTGAAGGAGAAAAGAAAGAGAAAGGGATGAGGGAGGGGAAAGAGCTCATTCTGTCGTTTTTACTGCAGTATGATGGACTGTCAGACACTGAAGGAGAACCTGTTCTCTCCCCCTCTCTCTCTCTCCGTCTCTCACTCTGTGACAGACTCTCTCACTCTGCTCTTTGAAGAGGAAGACGTTAGGACGTTCGTGCTGCACCACAAGAGTGAAGTCCTGGTCCACTGTCATGAACCACTCCCTCAGTAATGGCTCTGCTAATTGAATATGATCATCACGGATACTCTTACGTGGAGGACAAATGAGAAATTATTGTATAAAGAGGTCAACAAATGTCTTTTATCTTTCATTTTTCTATGCTGGATATCTTTAGTGCACGTCTCTGTTGGCTTCTGTGCTGTGGCAGATCATTTTGTGATCTCTGGCTGCTATTGTGTCACCGAAAATTACCATCTTCCCTTAAGTGGCACAGCCTCCTAAGCGACCAGCAATGAGCACTTGGAAATGAAATCAATAAGGCCTCAATCACTGAGAAGCAGGAGGAAGGATGGCCTCCGCTGTTTCACAGCTCATGCCCCGAGAAAAAGGAACATGTATCATCGGTTCGTGGCCCCTGCCAATACAAATCGTTTGAATTGGTTTTGTGTTTGATAAATTATTACCGGCATGACTTTGGAAATGCAAAATACTTATACTTATCCAATACTTATACATGTCAGACCATTGAAGCTGTATAAAGTATTTCCATGCATTTCAAACATTGAAATCCATCAGATACACGGAGCCTCTGGTATATCTGCCTCCCTTCAGATACACAGTGTCCACAAGCAGGCAGAGGACACATTAAAATGTCTGCTGTAAAACAGCACATGCAAGTCATCCTGGGTTTAAGACAGGAAGGGACAGGAAGGGTGATCCTGCGTCTCAACAGGCCGCTGGAGGTTATCGATCTAACCTGCTCCATGGTTAAAGTGGTTAACCTGCTCCAGGTAAACGACATGCGTCCTGCAGGACTGGAGAAGAGGCGTGTCCTGACTAGGAGAAGAGGCGTGTCCTGACTAGGAGAAGAGGCGTGTCCTGACTAGGAGAAGAGGCGTGTCCTGACTAGGAGAGGGGCAGCAGCAGTAAACCATCGAACACTCAAATGTTACTTATACTAAACATATGCAATCACAAACTGTACTTTAACTCTAAACACCACTATCATGGGGAATTTTTTTGTTTTAGAAATTATATTTTCATCGTCTTGATAGCCTTCTTTATATCCTCAACACGATCAATAGTAAGTCATGTAGCAGGAAAGGATCTTTACCAGATTGAACCTTTCTTTCAACTGTGCAGGCCAAACTTCAAGACAGATTCAGCTCTAACAGATTATGTTATAAAGCTAAAGTACATTGAGGACACCAGTGTAAAAAGCTTGGATATGATCTTGTACACGTGTGGAAGCTGATGTCCTGCTCTGTCTAAGTCAATCTGTTCTAGTCTGTGACGTTGCCATGTGTATCACAGCGCTACAGGATCTGAAAGCAGAAGGACATGTTGAGTTGATTGCTGGTAAACTGGCAAGCATCATAGTGTGTCCACACAATCCACATGAACACACACATTCCCATTACACCTTGTGCAGCCCACACTGAGCCTGCCAAACAGTGCTTCAATGCTCCAGCCAGACAATCTCTGACCAATCTATCTAGGGAAACCCCTTCAAATCAAGCTAATAGCTTTGAGGGAGGGAGTTAGCTGCAGACAGGCAGGCAGGCAGGCAGGCAGGCAGGCAGTGGATGGCTGGGCGTGGGTCTAAGTGAGGAGAAGGCAGCGGTCTGAAGGAGGGAGGAGGGAAAGCTTTTAGCCAGAGCGCTGTTCCCCTAATGACAGCAGTCATGCTCAGGACAGTTCTACTGGAGTCTGGCTCATACTGAATGGATCTGAATCTGGTTAGAGATGCTACGTCACTGGACCTGACAACAGAACAGAATGTGTTTCTAGAAGCTTCCAACCCTCCTTTTAATGACTTCATCAAAATCCAGCTGTGGAAAAAGTAGAACCTAGAATTACATGCATGTGTTCTCTCTCAACACTATTGTACTATTTTCAATGGAAATTCAGTTTTCATCAACAGTGTCTGGCTGCAGTATTATTACCCACTCAATAGATGTTAGGCTGATCAATGCTAATATTGGTTAGGCAGCACACACAAGGGCAGTGATTGGTTTATATGACAGATGGACTGTGAATAGTCGGTTGTAAAAAGCAGTGGAGGTTATTGCTTTGTTTTAAAGGCAGTGGCAGCCAAGCCTCCTTCCTAAGGGCTGTATCAGTCAGCTGTGGGCCCTGGAGCAGCAGACTCCAATCACTCAGAGAATGACTTGGATTAATCAGGAGAGTGCTGGAGACAGTGGGACATGCTGGAGACGTGCACATTAAGGCCCCTGTCCTCTAGATGACCAGACTAGCTCATCACCAGGACAACCTGTCCTTCTGCCTGCACTGCAGAGAGGCGTGGCCAACAGGGATGTGCTCTGATTAGAACACCAGGAAATACTCGGTACTCTGTCCTAACATACATGTATATCTACTCTGTCCTAACATACATGTATATCTACTCTGTCCTACATGTTCTGATATATGAACAGTCTTTAACCCGCACAGTTTCATTTATTATGTCAAATAAATTATTTTAAATAATGAATCTAGAAAACATTACCCTTTCTAGTAAAAGATGGTAATGAATGAGTTTGGCATTTAGGGTAAATGAAGGGCTTCACACCAGAGTCTCTAAGTGTTGCTGCTGATGATAGTTCATGATCAGGCTACCATCTGCCAAAGTAAATTCTATGTCTGTTTATCTTGCATAGCGAATAAACCCCCATTCTGATTCTGATTCTGATTCTGATCTGAGCCAGCGCAGGATGGAGACTGAAGTACCTGAAGCAAAGCAGCCCCCTGAGTGAGAAGATGATCACGTTTGAAGTACTGTGTATAAACCCCCCCTCCTTGAACTATATCTATCCATTCTTCTCTATACCCTCTCACTTACTATAATTATATTCCCCCCATCTGCACAGCTGGTGTCCATTTCTATATCACTTTTATCTTATTTGTATTTTATATTACTTTTTTTTTATTCTATTTTTATCTACCCTTAATATGTTCCATATATGTTCTATGTTTGCTCTTTCCTGCCAAAGTGAATTCTGTGTTTGTATATCTTGCATATCAAATCAAATAGATTGTGGTTCTGCTGTGACGGTGTGTAGTCAGCTATCTGCATGTGTCTCTAAGGACAGAGATGAATCTCAGTGTTCGCAGACGTGAGCAACACTCCAGCTGCATGTCACAGACATGTTTCCTTCACATACAATACAACTGGTTTGGAACACACTAGTTTTTTCCTTGAATAGCCCTGATTGCCTCAGTCAAATTATTCTAGTTTGAAAAATTCAAAGCATGTAATAAGAGTGGCTTTGGCCAGTTGATCATTGGTTTAAAGATGTATTCATTAACAGCAAGTAAGCAAGTTTAAGTTTAATAAAATAATACTATCTTGGAAGTCGCTTTGGATAAAAGTATCTGCTAAATGAATAAATGTAAATAAATGTAATACTACGTTCTCACTGAAAATAAGTAGACTTATTGGTGAGACACAGTCCTTTAGTTTCCATATTATCTGTGCATTTCAGTCCCAGACAGAACTCATCTAGGACTTGGAACATGGTGCAGCTCTATTTAAATGTGTTGCTTTTATTTCCATCATAATAACTGAGAACAGAAATGAACTTGTCTTTACTAAGAGGTTTTGACAGCAGTGTCTCACCCACACACTGATGTTGGCTTTGATGACACTGCTGCACTGGAATGAATCACTGCTGGAAGCTGTTCTCTTCCCTGATTACAGAAACCCACATTTACTGAATTAAGTCATCATTATTTCCTACCAGCATCTCAACTGCACATGTGATTTGCTGGAAGGTAAATCTCACTGTGACCCATCCAGCTTGATCTCTCCTGTCCCCATACTTGCAGCACACAACAGCCATTCTGGTTTGCTAAGATATTAGGAACGCTTCCTTTAAGCCTCCTAATACCATTACACCTAACTGCTGGATTGTTTTTCTCTTTTGGTCATTGTCAATGATATACATTAGTCATGCTCCACATTTCAGATGTTTTCGTCATCTTCAGAAAGACACACTTACTGTAGAAGCAAGACTTCCCATAGGCCAGCACACACTCTCTCTCACATGGATACACATTCTATGTATGTCTTCCCATGGATCTGGTGTTTGGACAGAGGTAAGTGATTGTTTCATTAATCTACATCTATTTAAGACAACAAGACTCTGGAAAGGCTCTGGTTAACCCCCTCCAGCTCTCAGGTTGTCGAATGAAACCACTGACATTTGAATAATGGCTTTTGGAGGAGCCCTCCAGAGCTGAAGAATGGGTTAGATATTTGGCATTGAGTGTATATTTGAATGAACATGTTTGCAGGCTCTGACTTTAATTACCAACAAAATGATCCAGTGCCCCTGAGCCTCTCATGGGGACAAGATCCATTACAGCTGGGAGTGTCTCTGGAAGACACATTCCTGGAGCACTCGGAATGATTGATTAGTTTCTAAACTTGTCATTCAGAAGCTGTAGGTCTCATTTAACATTCTGAAATTCCATGTCACTAATTCCATTGCAAAGTCCTAAATCACCACCACTGTCAAAAACGCTTTACAGAAAACTAAGTACACTCTTTGCCATAAAAGGCAAGGCTAGTATTTCTTAAACATTAGAGAGTATAATTTATTCTCCAGTTTCTATTAGTAATAAGCAGATCAGTCTCTTTCAGGAGTCAAGAGACCAAAGGTTCCTGGATCCTATTGTTAATTTGATCTGAGACACATTCAGAACATTTCTGGGGCAAATACTGTCTAAACATTTGAATAGTAATTAATCAGCTGTTTATCCGTTTTAATGTCTTGATAAAAAAAAACGGTTCCAATAACAAAGAATCATCGGAAACCAATGAGGGAACATTCAGTAAAGCTTAACAATTCCAGGACGAAACGTCTCTAGCTAAAGGTGGAGGCCACCAAAGTGTAAAATCAATGTGTTTTTTTTTACGAGCAGTAATTTCACGGTGTCCGGAGCAGCAGGAAGTGCTGTCTAACAGACAGGCTTTATGGACCACAGTCCTCTCAGGGTCCAGCACTGCCTGGTCTGACTCACAGAGCTCCTCCATGGCCTCTCACAGCAGCTCCTGGTTAAACTGTCTGAGCTGTTCCAGGCTCGAGGGCCACGGAGACGAAGAGGTGGAAAACAGGGCCCAGCTTTACCTCACTGTTCAGACCTGAGGACACGTTCATTATTTCAGATCAAGATTTTACTGCAGGAAAGCTGGTAAAGGGAATAGGGGCTGATAGTATACAGTGACTTGCATTTAAACACAAGTACAGTATATATATATATATATATATATATATATATATATATATATATATCTACCCCATGGATGAAGATAAGAACATTTAATATACTACAAGAATTCTAGTGGGAGAGATCATTCAGACAGATGTCGGGAAAAATCAGTGCTGAGATTCTGATAGACAATCACTTTTAAAAGCGAACTGCCTTCTTGTTTTCTGCTGAAGGAGATGATTGGATCGTTCTCCCAGTCTGTTTGGGACCTCTGGGAATTCAAATGAACAGAGAAACATGTCAGGACAGAGGGAGAGTCTCTTCCATTAGTGACCCCAACAACTTCTTATTTGCTCTGGTCCAAGCTGCAAACCCAGAGTTTCAACTTTTCAGAGGGAATGGACAGCTAATTAATAATTGTTTCTTTGAGAGTCCTCTGTACTGTATTATGAAATAAATGTGTCAATTCTCCCATTAATTCGATACGAACCTATATGAACCATTTCGATTCCACACCAAACTGAGAGGGGATTCACACTGCCAATCAGCACCAAACCAGTTTATTCTTTAACACGATTACTGTGCAGCTGCTGAGACAGACTTACTGACACCCTCAGGATCCTCCTGGCTCCTAACTAGCTCCCTCCCTCTCTCTCCCTCCCTCTCTCTCTCTCTGTCTCTCTCTTTTCTCCCTCCCTCTATCGCTCTCTCTCTCCCTCCTTCTCTCTAGCTCTCTGTCTCCCTCTCTGTCACCCCTCTCTCTCTTTTTCTCTCTCTCTCTCTCTGTCTCTTGCTCTCTTCCTCTCTCTCTCCCCCCTCTCTCTCTCCCTCTATCTCTCTCTTGCTCTCTTCCTCTCTCTCTCCCCCCCCTCTCTCTCCTCCTCTATCTCTCTCTCTTGCTCTCTCCCTCTCTCTCTCTCTCTCTCTCTCCCTCTCTCTCTCTCTCTCTCTCCCCCCCCTCTCTCCCCCCCTCTCTCTCTTCCTCTCTGTCTCACTCTCTCTTTCTGTGACACGTCTCTCTCCACAATTGCCCTGCTCGCACACAGACCGGAAATGGAAATTCTAGTGGGCCAGAGGGAGCTTAAGGGAGACTTTTAGGCCTGCCTTTTGCCCCAAGCTCTCTGGAGCGCAGCCTATGAACAGTGGAAGATGTGTATGTGTTAGAGGTGAGGAGCTTTGCACACTGGAAGGATCCAAATGTAATCCCTCTATTGTGAGGTTGGAAGGTTGGAGAAGAAAAGGATGTGCCGACTGAAATCCCAGTGGCAGTGCTGCAATGCAGGGGAGGCAAATTAACACATTTAAGAATCCCGTTTTGTTACTACACACACACACACACAGTGTACTACAGTATTGTCAAACATTGCCCTGTGTTTGTGTTTGTCCAGGGTTTTTTCCACTGTGCCATCCCAGTGTTACCTCGTCATATTTGGGGCTAGAGAGTTTCATTGAGCAGTATCTTTCCAGATAGAGAAAGTAAGGAAATGAGCTGACAAAAGGACAGTAAATATGAAATGTAAGTGTGGCCATAAGCGTGAATATAAAGGAGAAAATAGTATTTATATTTTGTCAAGGCGGATATATCTTCTCTCTTCTTTTCTAACCGTGTCAAACTGTGATATGCTGTCAGATTCTAGTGGGAGTGATGAGAGTTGTTGATCTATAGTAAAAGATGTGAGACAGAAAGATAGCACACAAAAAAAAGAGATGGGAGGGAGAGAGAAGAGAAGGAGAGAGAGAGACATAGAAAGAGAGAGCGAGAGAGAGAGGGGGAGAGATAGAGAGAGAGAGAGGGGGAGAGATAGAGAGAGAGAGAGAGAGGGGGGAGAGATAGAGAGAGAGAGAGAGAGAGAGAGGGGGAGAGATAGAGAGAGAGAGAGGGGGGGGAGAGAGAGAGAGAGAGACATAAAAGAGAGAGAGAGAGAGAGAGAGAGGGGGAGAGATAGAGAGAGAGAGAGAGAGAGAGAGAGAGGGGGAGAGATAGAGAGAGAGAGAGAGGGGGGGGGGGGGAGAGAGAGAGAGAGAGGGAGAGATAGAGAGAGAGAGAGAGGGGGGGGAGAGATAGAGAGAGAGAGAGGGGGGGAGAGAGAGAGAGAGAGGGGGGAGAGATAGAGAGAGAGAGAGAGAGAGAGGGGGAGAGAGAGAGAGAGAGAGAGAGAGGGGGGGGAGAGAGAGAGAGACATAGAAAGAGAGAGAGAGAGAGAGAGAGAGGGAGAGATAGAGAGAGAGAGAGAGAGAGATAGAGAGAGAGAGACATAGAAAGAGAGAGAGAGAGAGGGGAGAGATAGAGAGAGAGAGAGGAGAGGGGGGGGAGAGATAGAAAGAGAGAGAGAGAGAGAGAGATGGGGAGAGATAGAGAGAGAGAGAGAGAGAGAGAGAGAGAGAGAGAGAGAGAGAGAGAGAGAGAGAGAGAGAGAGAGGGGGGGGGGGGGGGGAGAGAGCAAGGGGTATGGCTGTTTGTGTTCTGTACATGGCAGATTGCTGACAGTGGGTGTCTTTCACAGTCAGCAGAAAACAACCCTTCAAATTCATTTTCTGACCTCAGCACATACAGGAACAGGAGGATGAACACCACTCAGTAAATCATGGCAATCACTGCTTAGATCAACCTTATTCTGCAGAAAATATGAACTAATATTGATCTCAGGCCATGATGTCAGTTAAAAGGACGATGAAGGATGATGTAATACAATTAAATAAATAGCAAGAACTGATTATAGTTTAAGAAGGGTAGAACCCGCTGTGAGTTGATAACTTTGCTGAAAGGGCCTGAGCTGTTGTAGCGTCACACCCTGAACTCTATCCTGCGTATTCAGCAGGAAGTCCTCCTCAGGGTGAGAAGAGCCCCTGGCCTTGAGCGAAGACACCCTCCCTGTCCAGCTAACAGACCCTCCCTGTCCAGCTAACAGACCCTCCCTGTCCAGCTAACAGACCCTCCCTGCCCTGCTAACAGACCCTCCCTGCCCTGCTAACAGGACCCTCCCTGCCCTGCTAACATACCCTCCCTGCCCTGCTAACATACCCTCCCTGCCCTGCTAACAGACCCTCTCCTGCCCCTGCTAACAGACCCTCCCTGCCCTGCTAACAGACCCTCCCTGCCCTGCTAACAGACCCTCCCTGCCCCTGCTAACAGACCCTCCCTGCCCTGCTAACAGACCCTCCCTGCCCTGCTAACAGACCCTCCCTGCCCTGCTAACAGACCCCCCTGCCCTGCTAACAGACCCTCCCTGCCCTGCTAACAGACCCTCCCTGCCCTGCTAACAGACCCTCCCCTGCCCTGCTAACAGACCGTCCACTGTCTTCACAGGGATTGTGGACCTTAAATTTACTGTACATATTGTGTATATTCTGACTATACTGTTATATTCTGTTGTAATAACTGTTATGCACTTCTGGCTGGATGCTAACTGTATTTAGTTACCCTGTACTTGTACTTGTGTAATGACAATAAAGTTGAATCTAATCTAATCTAACATCTCTCAAATTTAAAATGGCTTCTTTCCAACCTTCAGTATGACCATTAGTGCATTATATCATGTCCCCACATTTGTCTTACGATTTTCAGCTGTTGCATTGAAATAAGTCATCATTCTGGTTTATATTTTCAACAATAGCCATTTCCAATGAAGACCAGGTCATAAATTTGTGATGTTGGCTCAAACCCTGCAGCGTGTTCTCTGTTTCACTGCGTACATCAGGACTTTGTTTAGTGAAAGAAATAAGGCCATACATCACCCAGTGTCTGGGAACACTACAGCTACATAAGCACAGAAGGTTTTGATTAATTAATCTACTTAATGGTTGCTAGCTAATGTTGCATAACAAAGAAAATCTGCACATAAAGAAGGAACAAGTGGAAAACAAAGAACAAGATTGATTTGATGACTAGATAACTGCTGTTAGAACAATCCTCACTAAACATGATGTACTTGTCATTGTCTACAACAAAGTCTGCAACTAACTCTGCTCTCTAATAGAGGAACACAAAAATGAAAACCTCAATCTGACAACACAAATACACTCAACATCACCATAGTAGAGCAACACATTACATTAAGTTCACATTAACTCTCATCTAACTAAAAGCTTTACCTAATGTGAACATCTGGTTACGAGGGACATGTAGATTTTAAGGACTTACCACAACCTTGAACTCCCTCATCACAACTTGGTGTACATTGCACAACTCTCCCCGGAATCATGCCTTCTCCAACTTGAATTACCTCATGACTAACTAACATACTACTAATTAATACAAATTAACTACACAGCATGTCCACTGTAAATGTAATGATTTATTCTAAGTGTTGCTATGCAGTTATATGGCTATTTAACCATAATGTGAATTAACAAGGGGAGTCCCTGTATATGAAGTCCATCAGAGGAAACATGAAGAGTTGCCATTCCTCTCCTCTCCTCCCTTCACTTATTCAGACATTTCAGCTTTTCAATGAGTCGGTGTCTCTTATCGGTGTGATGCAATGCAGTGACCTTGTGCATTGGAATAATTAACAGTGAGATCAATTGTAAAGTAGAAGGGAGTACATTTAAATTAATCTTCCATTAAAAACCAAATTAAGCACTGACCTTCCAAACACACCAGCACAGGGAAGACTCGTTAAAACACTTCTAATTAGAATGAGGGTTGTCTTTAGAGAGCCTCTCTCTGCTGCTTCTCCTGGTTACCTCCACTGTGAAGTGGCACCTGGTCACCATCAGGAATCACTCATCCATATCTGCTATGAAGACCTGCAGAGTTAGCCAATGTTACATCATCTTATACCCAATTCTTATGGGTACCGTGTGACATCCCAGTTGAGGTATAACACAGGATGTTTAGGAGATGCAGGAGGTTCTCTATGGTGCCATTTCAGTTTAGTGTTGTGGCACGGATGAATTCCTCTGCTGAGATTGGCTCAGGCTTGTAGCTTTACTGGGTTGGGATTCAATAACGTCTTAAAGCACAACCTTTCCCCGGTGAAGAATAGACCTGGAATAGTGTTTCTGCTCAATTACTCGTAAATATGATGGCTTGAATATGTCATTGTCATTGACAACACCACACATCTTGCTACTGTTATGAATATGTGTAATAGGAAACGCTATATGGTTTGAAATTGTTCTCTCACCGCATGTGAACAAGAGGCTGTCTCTGGTCATTTGTTGCCTGTCTGGCAGTAGACCAGACATGGTAAGTCAATGATTTAGCATCCATGCAGCGTTGTATTATTGCCTGCTCTCACAAGGTATAGCTTACAATCTCAGAGGTACATCAACAATCGAGAGGACAAGACAAATCGATGACCAGTTTGAAGTGATGTGGTAATTGCACACTTATCTTTCTTTCCCACTAGCAAGCAAACCTCTATGTAGTTTCAGATACACAAACTGTCTGACCCTTCTAAAGACATCACTGAAATCTGTAAATGCCCAGATATCTAGTTATTAGATATAGATAGATACATGGCTCTTTGTTTTAATTGGCTTGCCACAGTGATGTCACACTTGGTATTGGCCTCATCCATATCATGTGATCAGAACTATTACATCCAAATGACCCTTTTTTCTCAGATGAATGCAGCAGATGTTTGGCCTTATTGTATTGGGATGTAATCTTACTCTATTGAGCCTATATGGATTAAGTCTACTGTGAGACTGAACCTGGGGGGCAAAGAGAGAGAAAAAGGGAACAAGTCAATGAAATGAATGAATGTAAGGGAAGAAGAGTGTTCCAGGTTCTCCTGTTAAACACCACCGCATCGATCCTTCAACCATGATGGCGGTTTCTCATGGATAAGGTTTTACCATGAAACAAATAGATATCCAATAATGATTCAATTTTTACTTTCCTTCTAATTATTTTAGTCACTCACTCGTCTTTATGATGATTTATACCTTGTCAAGGTAATATCATAGTGTCAGAGGAAACAAGAGGGACAATTCTATATCCTACTAAAATGTCATCATATAGCCAACATTTCTCTTTGGTTTCCACAGTCAAAAAACCTTATATAACCTTATAGCCGTATATTGAATATGCATTAAATGATTCAAGAGTAGAAGGGCTTATAAAAACACTGCACCCAGAGCTATGCAGCTGTAAATCAGAGTCCAGCTCGCCTTGTGCAGCCTGCCCAAGTTAATGGCTGCTGTGGGCACAACAGCAGAGGAAACATTGATCACAGACCTGCTGTTGATTTCCAGTGTGAAACAGCCAAGAAGCAAAGCAGTGAAGGAAGTTGAATTATCTCCTAGTCCTTCATAGTGCTTCAGCAGATCTCCTGCCATCAAACTTTAAGAACACATCCTCTTCGCTCTTTACCTCTCTAGTTATGCTTCAGCTCTAACTCCAAGTTGACAAACGCTTTGTTCAATTTAAGTTTACCATTTGACATTATTTGTTTGGGCAACACATGCAACACTTGGTTTACAATTTTTGTGAATTTTTCATGCTGGCCTAAGCAGTAAAGGTTTTTGCTTTGCTTTAATCTCTTCCAGCACATTGAAAGTCAAAAGTGTGTCAGTCAAAGGCCAGTCATTCCTGATCCTCCTGAGGTGCAGTAATTATAATATTTTATAAAAGTGCAGATAAGGGACCGTGAGTGAAAGACTGTGTTTTAGTTCTCTAACATAATTGAACTGGATGTCTCTAGGGTCTTCCACTTTGATTAATTTGTTATCTTTGTGCATTTGCATTTGGTAGCCTACACCTTATAATAAAACATGGTGAGTTGTGGTGAAAATTCAAATGACCACTACAACCCTAACTCAAACCATGCTTCAGTACTGGGCTGATATATTCCAAAATGGCAGCAGCACTTCCCTCATGGTTGAAGGCCAACAGCAGTTTCAGTGTTTAGATCTGAAGATGATGTCACTAATGAGGAAGTCACTGAGAGTACTCATTATGTTGTTGATGATCTGCCATTCAGCCTGTCAAACTCAATCATGTGTGTTGTCATTAATGTGATAGGATAATGACTGGTATAGTAAAGGGAGGAAAACTGTTGGCTTGACAATGTTACAGGACCATCGCATGTTACAGTTTTTATAGTACAGCAAATATACTATAGTTGTGCATCCATACGTTGGTTAACTGACAGAATAGTGAGCTGCTTCAGATAAACCAGTAGGCTTTATCCACTTTCATCCTTATTTTCATCTATACTTTGATGAAGGACAAAAAAGAGAGGAAATAGAAATGTTTCTAACCTTCGTGGAAATAGACTGAAAATGTTGATGCATTGAAACACGACTTTACAATATATTATATATATGACTTTATATATAAATCCAAATATGGTCTGGACCTTGAAAAGTATCGCTCCTTTCTTAAATCCTTCTCTGCTTGTATAACTAAGGCTGAGACTCAGTACTTCCTGAATAAAATTAACTCTGCCTTAAACCCTCACAAACCTTTCTCTACCTTTTCCACCCTCCAAAGATTCACTTAGATTCTAAATTGTTCATGGCTTGAAAGCCTGAAGATGTGTTCACAATAGTCACTCTGGTTAAATAGGGAGTACAGGATTTTCCCCATCAGGACACATTGTTACATTAACTCAAAGAAATGATCTAAGTGGCTCCTTCCACTGAGGACCCCATTGACTGCATTCATGTTTAGTGACATGAGAAGATAATACATCACATGGAGAAAGGAAGAAGAAAGAGTTGAAGGAGTGGCATGAATGACCAAGGAGGTATGAGAAGGTCACCACTACCTCATGAGCACCAGAACCATCGCGTCATTACTTAGGACCACAAGAGTGTCTCACTGTCCAGGCAGATACATTCATCCACACAGTAAAGCTGTGAGTCTGGAAAAAGTGGTGGTCATCCAATGAATTATTCACATTGTCATCGAAGCTGATGTCCACCACATCAATGAGGACTTATTTCTTCTGCAGAGGCAGGAAGATCAAACAGTACTTCAGAGGAAGAAGTGTTTAAGATGAGGACAGTCTGTAGCTCCAGTCCTGCAGCCAGAACACAGCAGGTACCAGAGGACCTTAAAGGAAAGCCTGGCTGTTTCATAGTGTGATCATCTGTTGACGTTCATGAGCTTGTTATGTCTCCCTTGTGTTTGTAATACTTTATGTAACAATGTCATGTACTGTTCAGTTATTAAACTACGACTAAATGAAGACTTGGTTATGAATATCAAAGTACTCAGGTTTGAAAGCAGGTTGATGTGTTGACATAACAATTTATTCCCAATTATACCACACGCCCTAAATGGCCCAGCAGGTCAAGTAGGCCGCATCAAATTACCTGCACTGAGGGGAAGAACAGATTTCACGATTCGCTGATGGCGTCAAATGGTGCTTGGTAAATGTAACACTGAAGGTATCTCATTTGTCGTTTTGCTGACACAGGTGATTCTTTCCTGAGATTCAACACAACTGATGTCAGTGACTCAGACCTGCAGGTTCCAACTCATGATAGATGTCATCATATCTGCTGCTGCAGTCAATAGGGAAAGACTTCAGACACGTCATAGACAACAAACATTCTAGTTCTCTCAGGGGTATTTATCCAATAAACCAAGTAGTAGACATATAATAGACTGATTTTGGAAAAATGCTATGACATCATATACAAACATACAGTGAGGTAAAGGCTTAGTGAATAAGAGAGTTTCACTGAAAGTAGCAGTGCATGGGACCCTCCAGTGATGATCCCAAATTAGTTTAGATGAGCATGATCACAGGCTGCTTGTTCATCTTTCACCTTGTAACAGGTGACAGGCCCATGATGGACCGAGTTCCTTTGAGAGGAAACAATATAATTAACAATACCACCAGCAATACCAAATCTCTCCATTCAGATGCATTAAACCCTCTAATAAGTAAAATGTTTGCTGTCTGCATGTCAACTAAAGCAGATAATCACAGCTCCAGTTGGACTTCTTCTTTCTCTGACCCAAAAGTAGAAGCAGGATGACCTTGGTGAGGGTCGAACAGGATCTCTTCTGTAAACTGTGTCCTCCAAATGCACAGTGGCCTTCAAAAGTCATTGAATTCAACCAACCTTGTAGAGGAGCACCCACTCACAACCACTCCTCCCTTGCTTGCTTTCTCTCTTTCTTTGTCTCTCTCAGAAGATTTTTCCACACAAACATGAAATGTAGTCTTTGACTATTTTAAAATCAAGCAATGTCCCAGCAACCAATCATATCTGCCAGCAAAAATACATTTTCATCTTGGAGTTGAATATGTAACATTGGGAATTCTAAATAGTATCAGGATGTAGCATTTCCTTTTGATACTGGGAAACCTGGACCATAATAAGACCTTTATGTATCTGTGCGTCTATAGTATATATATATTTTTCTGGCTGCTGTGGTGAGACATTAGTAGTGGCTTGTCAAACACATCTTCAACAACGAGAAGGGAACATACTGTTCGCTGCTACCTTGTAAGCTTGAGAGATACAAGGGCTGGTTTTCTTTACAGAATCCAAAATAACCTTTCTGGGGACTAATACCACAGTGGTATTGTGCGTATCAGCTTTTCAAGTTGGACTTGGTGATACCAGAGTTGTAATTTCAACCAGCACACACTCTCAGGAGAGTAGAATAAGAAACATTACAAGCTTCCCAGCTGTGCTGGGGATGCTCTGTTTGGACGCGAGGTGCATTTCAAATGCCTGTGTTCTCCCACAGACCTTGAGGAGAGCACACAGCCCAGGCGTTCACATGCAGCTGGCGGACATCTTAAAGGAGGTTCCATCAGTGTGCATGTGTTTATCTTTACAGAGGCGTCTTTAGACTGGCACATAGAGCAACAAAATGGTGGTGCATCCCTGAACTAAATCATCCATATCATCCTTTCACTTTGATCTGGTCATCCACCCAGCGCAGGGCTCAGAGGACAGGGGAAGCTGCCCTGGAGATGTGATGAGCCCCAGTGACGGCTAGGTGAGGTGACAGAGGTGCAACAGAGCAATATAATATGGAGGAGGATCCCAGCCCAGCTTACACAACCCCAGAGGCAGTCGAGGCACAGAGGCAGCTCCTCAAGGCAGACCGAGGCAGAGACCGAGGCAGGGAGCGACATGCTCTGAGTCACTCCAAATGCCTCCACCACTTTCTGAGAAGGAACCTCACGCATCCACATCCACTCATGCCAGCCCACACGCTCACACACACAGATCTATGTACGCATGTTCTGGTGTAAAGCAGCATGCATGGATGATGTGGCAGTAAGTCTCTCCTGCGGGGAAACAGTGTGGTTAAAAATACCAAATGAGAAGCACCATGATTACTCTGCACTCACAGAGAGCTGGTTTAGGAGAACAAACAAAAAAACGAAACCAATTCTGGTTGTCATGTCTAAACACATGCCCATATTCCACTTACATAACATCGGATCGGATCTCATTGCCACTCTAAGAGGCAGACGTGCCATATCTCAGAATCTGTAAGCAGTAAGACAGAACACTACGTGCCTAGTCCCTTTATCACTGCCCCGCTCACGCAATTGGTTTGTATTATAAACCAGATGTGAACTACATGAACGCATTTTCGAGTAAATTGGATGATTAACGGTGAGTCAAAGCTGACCAGCACAGAGCACATCTCTCAGTCAGGCGTCTCAGTGGACTGTGATTGGCTGTGAGGTCCGAGCGAGCAGATGGGACAGTCACACAGAGATGGACCAAACAGCTGACTGTGCTTCTTCTGAATCTTCCTCTTCTCCAGCTCGGTGCTCTCTTCATCACTCTCCCAAGCCTTTCCCCATCGCTCTGATTGCCCGTCAGATGGAAACACACAAGCTCGCACCCATTTTTACAGCGCACATGCCCTTGTGTTCTGCTCAGCACGCTTCTTAACAGAGATTTCACACAAGAATGAACTGGCTCTGTTCCAGTTGTATCAGTGTCCCTCGCTCTGCTGGCTCCCCCTCTCCCTCTCTCTCTCCCCGCTGGCCTCACCTCAAGCCCCTCCTCTTCCTCCTCCCCCACTACATTAATTATTCAGCTCAATGCAGCAGTCTGGCTCTCTGCTGCTCTGATGTTCACCAGAAACACACGCTGCCTTCTGTCTCTCACGTCTCTTTGATCCTCCCTGTTTGTCCAGGAGCTCCTGCAGCTCTGCAGTATCCTCCTGCAGCTGTGTAGTATCCTCCTGCAGCTCTGCAGTATCCTCCTGCAGCTCTGCAGTATCCTCCTGCAGCTCTGCAGTATCCTCCTGCAGCTGTGTAGTATCCTCCTGCGGCTCTGCAGTATCCTCCTGCAGCTCTGCAGTATCCTCCTGCAGCTCTGCAGTATCCTCCTGCAGCTGTGCAGTATCCTCCTGCGCTTCTGCAGTATCCTCCTGCAGCTGTGTAGTATCCTCCTGCGGCTCTGCAGTATCCTCCTGCAGCTCTGCAGTATCCTCCTGCAGCTGTGCAGTATCCTCTTGCGCTTCTGCAGTATCCTCCTGCAGCTGTGTAGTATCCTCCTGCGGCTCTGCAGTATCCTCCTGCAGCTCTGCAGTATCCTCCTGCAGCTCTGCAGTATCCTCCTGCAGCTGTGCAGTATCCTCCTGCGCTTCTGCAATATCCTCCTGCAGCTGTGCAGTATTTTCCTGCAGCTGTGTAGTATCCTCCTGCGGCTCTGCAGTATCCTCCTGCAGCTCTGCAGTATCCTCCTGCAGCTCTGCAGTATCCTCCTGCAGCTCTGCAGTATCCTCCTGCAGCTGTGCAGTATCCTCCTGCGCTTCTGCAGTATCCTCCTGCAGCTGTGCAGTATTTTCCTGCAGCTGTGCAGTATCCTCCTGTAGCTCTGCAGTATCCTCCTGCAGCTGTGCAGTATCCTCCTGCAGCTGTGCACTATCTTCCTGCAGCTCTGCAGTATCCTCCTGCAGCTGTGCAGTATCTTCCTGCAGCTGTGCAGTATCCTCCTGCAGCTCTGCAGTATCCTCCTGCAGCTGTGCAGTATCCTCCTGCAGCTGTGCAGTATCTTCCTGCAGCTGTGCAGTATCCTCCTGCAGCTGTGCAGTATCCTCCTGCAGCTGTGCAGTATCCTCCTGCAGCTGTGCAGTATCCTCCTGCAGCTGTGCAGTATCTTCCTGCAGCTGTGCAGTATCCTCCTGCAGCTGTGCAGTATCCTCCTGCAGCTCTGCAGTATCCTCCTACAGCTGTGCAGTATCCTCCTGCAGCTGTGCAGTATCCTCCTGCAGCTGTGCAGTATCCTCTTTCAGCTCTGCACTATCTTCCTGCAGCTCTGCAGTATCCTCCTGCAGCTGTGCAGTATCCTCCTGCAGCTCTGCAGTATCATCCTGCAGCTGTGCAGTATCCTCCTGCAGCTGTGCAGTATCCTCCCAACCTCACCACTCCTTCT